>OY282514.1:78012104-78612104 GCA_958296145.1 Hydrotaea cyrtoneurina | reverse complement strand
CAAAGTCCTTGAAATATTCCCAGTAATCATGCTGGCATGTTTGTTAGTATCTCATACCTACTACATATCACACATACCGTGGATTGTGATTAGTTTAAGTGACCGATAAAAGTGCAAAAGTTACTATGTGTCCTCGGTCGCAGGATATTCTTTTAATCGGAAATGAATATTCCTGATGAAAGGAATACAATTACAATGAGAATTAAAACTTCTCGGGAGGTTCGAATGTTGTGACAAACATACATGTCTTCCTAAAAGGCAACCGATAGTTCGTCATGACAAATTGCATGATGAATCTCCCTGAAAATGTGGGTACATAGTTATAACTAACCACCTGTAGGTTTCCAATGGCTTCTGTGAATATGGACAGGCGGTCCAAACACACACAAAACCTTGGATAACAGCGTCCGTGGATGGATCAGAGCATTCTCGCTTTATAAGGACGTTAGGATGTCGAACGTAAACGACTCATTGCTTTTACACGACAAACAGCTCACAATGTCAAGTCGAACGATAATCAATCAAAATCGGGTTACATTACGACGCGTAAAGTCACTCGAACGATCAGACGATAGACAGTGGGACGACTATTCAAAGGGGAAGCGAGTGACTGACTTTTATTTGCATAGGATTCCTTTCCTTTTCCTGTCGAGTTCTTGGAACAGACATGACTCTGTAATATCTGAACGCAGTAACGCGGACTGTTACTTCACTCGGTGACCTAAATGACGGAATTAGTCCTGTACTCCAAGCATCCAAGGAAGAAGAATTTCTCGATGTTTAAATGGCTTTAAATGCTGTTTTACCACGATCAGAAGGAACAATGAGAAAGGACTGAACATATGGGCAAGGGCTAAAATAATGCTGGAAGATAAACATGGCGACGACAGACGAGCGCCACAGGGCAGTCAGTACCGGAGGAATCTCAGAAAAGTATTCTGTTAAATATCTTCTGAAGGTGCTCCGCCGACAATCTCAGTGATGGTTTTATGTTGGAGCTGTGTTTTGAATATTGTTTTTTAGTTTCAAGTTCTTTATGAATGTTTTTTTTTGTTGTGTTCCTTGAACGCCTTCTTTTGAAAACCCTCCTGAAGCACTTCCGTTTAACAAGTCCTGCCTTCTGTTGACTATAATTTAAATCTACTACGAATATGGTGGATCTATGAAAATTTCATGCCTCTAAATTATGGATAAGAGAGATAATCGACAAAATTTTCCTCGATTAGCTCGGCGGTAGACGACATAATAACACAAGTGCCCATTCGTTCCGGTCGTTCAACTGCAAAATATTGACAAGTAGAAACTACGCCATTACTAACAATCAAACGATACACGCTTCTACAATGCATTGAAATTATTACAGTTCACTATAAAAATGGTGAAAATCTTGCAGTCACAGTTCGCAAAACTAAGACATTTTTGGATTGTCGTGAAGGACCCTTCGAGCTGTTGGGACAAGTTAGTGATGTGAAGAAGAAAACCCCTCACACGTCGCTCAAGAACAACTGAGAATATTGCTGCTGTAGCCCAAAGTGTTGAAGAAAACCCAGGTTTGTCCATTCCTAGTCGTTCTTTGGAATTGGGCATTCCACAAACGTCATTACACAGTATTTTGCAAAAAGACTTTTTTTTTTTTACTTACACTCAGGGTATGCCCCCTATAAATGCAATGCACTGTGTTAGCGATGGGAAAGAAGGGTATTGGAGGGAGGAAAGAGGGAGTAGTGTTTGTTGACGTTTGTCTTGAATTTGATAATGTCATAGCAGGGAGGAAAACACTTGTTGGAAGATTATTCCACATGCGAACAGTACGGCTGAAGAACGAATTTTCTCTATATGTAGTGAGAGAATTCCATGAAAAATCATCTTGACTGATTTCCACCTCGGTGGCTGTGTCAACAACCAGAATTGTCGCATCTGGGGCTGGGAATACCCAAGAGTTATTCTTGAGAAGCCTCTCCATCCTCAACGTGTGACTGTTTGGTGCGGTTTATGACATTACTTTTTCGAAAATGATGTTGGATCAACAGTTATGGTAAACGGATTGCGTTATCCTTAGATGATTAAGGATTTTATGGTCGGAGTTGGATGATATTGATTTGGACAATTGATTACTTTCAGCAAGACGGCGCTACGTGCCACACAAGCAACGAAACCATTGCTCTTTTACGTGAAAAGTTTCCGGATAGTGTTATCTCTCGAAGAGGTGATCACAATTGGCCACCGAGATCTTGTGATTTAACACCTTGCGACTTCTTCTACGCCAACAGTTCAGCGTCAATTCAGGACTTCAAAGATAGAATTCGTGAGGCTATCGAGGACATAGGGCAGCCACTTTGCGATTTGGTTATGGACAATTTCATGAAAATGATATGGTCCCGAGGGCGTGGTCGTGGTGGCCATTTGCCTGAGGTTGTTTTTCATTATTAACGGCATACCTTCATATTTATGCTTAAATAAACATCCCATCGTTTATCTCAAAAATGTAATTTTTCTTTGAATAGCAAAATAACACCTCTGGTTGGAAAACCCTGTATTTGAATGTATATTTTGATAAGCACTCAACACTCAATGTAATTTTTCAACAAACTGCATACAATTGTCTTGATCGATATGTGACGCAGATTGTTGGCTGAGTCAGGTCAGAACAGCCGAACTCGGGTTAGGACAAACTTGACATTTAACTGCCATCTTGACCAGCATATCTATACAAAAGACCTCTTTTGTGTTAAAAAGTGTGTAAACTAATACGTTTCCTTGCGATTTGTTAAGTTAAGTTAAACCTAAAAAAAGCCGACACTTTAAACTCTCCGAAACAGAATTAAAAATCGGCTGTTATAATTAGTGCCCACAGATTTATTCGTTGATATATGAAAGTCTACATTAATTCAAATACACTAATAGTGTAATAATACAAGTATTATAACCGTATTATACACTATTCTTATATTGAGGGGATGGCATTTAACATGTGATTTATGGTTTGTAGGGTTTTACATCTTTCATCGATGAATAAAAAGAAATTCTTTGTTTATAAGAATTGTTTGGTCGTTGGTTGTTTTTTTTTTGTAGTCCGTTCAGTCTTGCTAATCGTCGGCCAGGCGTCATTTTAAGCAAGACACCGAAATATTCATTGACATTTGGCTTATCTAATTCAGCTTCGTTCCACAGATTTTCACTTATCCTACTAATGATTCACCATCATTCATACTAATTTCAACCGGAATCTATTTCTCATTGCAGTTTCCCAATAATAACGACAACATTTCCTAGTGCCATTCGTCATAATTGTATTGGCCAGGAGCAAATGCTTTATTGAATTTCGAACTTACACTTGTTTTAACACAATCTTATGTTGCACCAGGACTTAGCACCCCCCCCAGCTAACACTCCCTTATTTGGGTGCAGGCTGGCACATACATAAGTACACACGTAAACATATACGATATTTTCGACAAATATGTACTCGTACTCGTCGTACCTTTCCCTTGGTGGAACTCTAAAATCGATTTTTTTTTTGTGTGTGTGTTTTCTATTCATTACTTTCAAACGTTATTATTGTGCATTGCTAGCTAGCTGGCAGATTATTGAGTGTAAGTAGGTGTACACACACACACAGAACAGTCGGTTGTCAAGTGTCGCTATGCCATCGTCGCCATAGCCGACATACAGCACAACACCGCCCCATTGGAGCTCTGGCGTCGCATACTAACGTACATACATACATATGTATGTGCAGACGTTTTTCCAAAACCCTAAACGACTTTGCATTAAACTGTAATATCTTCATCCGTATAATACAATTGTGCTTTTAACCGTATTTTTGTCGTCGTAGTCCGTCCGTCCTTTATAACCACCCTCCACCATAAACTGGGGGTATATTTATTTGTCCATTCCGTCTGCAACCCGATTGCACAACAACTCAATATGACAAATGTATATATGAACTATCTACATTTCATGTTTAGTGGGATTCGAAATCATTTTGCCAACCTCCTCCGTGCCTCGAAAATGTAAAAGTCCGACTTAAACGTGATCTTCCCCTTTTTGAGAAGAGTGTATTCCAGCCCTCTGAATCAAAAAAAAGTGTTTGTGAACGGAAACTCCTTGAAAACGAATGCAGATAGAACTACAGGGTTCTCCAACAGGAGGTGTTATTTTGCTATTCAAAGAAAAATGGCATTTTGTGAGAAAATTGATCGGATGTTTATTTCATAATAAAGAGGAAGGTATGCCGTTAATAATGAAAAACAACATCAGCCAAATGGCCACACCCTCAGAACCATATCCTTTTCATGAAATTGTCCATAACCAAATCGTAGCTACCCTATGTCCTAGATGGCCTCACGTATTCATATTTGAGGTCTTGAATCGTAGATCTTATCTTTCACGTGGCAAGGTGTTAAATGATAAAAGATCTCGGCGGCCAATTGTGATCACCTCCACGAGAGATAACACGGTCCGGAAACTTTTTAGTTTTGCGAACTGTGACTGCAAGATTTTCACCATTTTTGTAGTGAATTCTAATAAATTCAATGCGTTGTTGAAGCGTGTATAGTTAAATTTTTAGTAATGGCGTAGTTTCTACTTGTCAAATGTCAAAAAATAAAAGCGTGAAAATGACAGCTACCGAAATACCGGTTGATTCAAAATAACAGCTCTTATTGGAGAACCCTGTACATATTTCGTTAACGTCACAATCAGAATACTCCTAAAACTAGGCAGCACTAAACGCAATAAATAGCTACGCATATATGAATAATGGATTATTTTCATATTGAGGCGATTATAATACTCTCCTTGGTGGAGGGTATCTAAGATTCGGTCCACTCGTATGTATTCGGCCATCCTTGTTTTGTTGTGTTTTATAATATAGAATTTTCTGGTTCTTTGAGTTTTGTTATTTTTTTCCCTCTCTCTCTCTCTCCCTTTTTGGTCTTGGCCATTCACAAGTATTTAAGCCAAACATTTTACAACATTTCGTACTTATGCCAAACGCACACACACAGAAACAAACACACTTACAGCAGAATACTACACAAACATGTGTACATACATACATACATACATATGTATGTATGTCATGCATTTGCAGACACTAAAGTGGGTCATTTTATGGTCACTGTTTCTTCTTCTTGTTGTCTCTCCCCTCTCCCTCTCCTCTGTTTAAGATGTTTTTTTTGTTGCTTTTTCATTAGAAAATCCACTTGCATTTGTAAAGTCGTAACTTCTTGCCACCTCATCCTAGTCCGCCACTTTCTTCCATCTCCCCATCTCTCGTCTTTGGACCTCCTCGAGAGTTAACAGACTTTTGTTAAAAAAAAAAAACAAAAAAAAAACTTTCAACATTGTTTTGTTGTAGTCGTTCGGTTTTTTTTCTCCGGTTTCGTTTTACTTTATATCTTGAATCGGTTCATGTAGGTTAACATGTCGTATTGTATTGTCGGACATGCATACACACAGCCATCCATATATACGAACATTTACACACACATGTGATAATTTAAAAAGACATGCATGTTCATGTATTCGTACATACGAATGTGAGAGTCTGTTCTGGTCGAAAATACCCTACCAAATGCCGAACTCGAGAATTTCTGGGTTTGGTCCGGCAAATAACGTTTCAAACGGCACTTTCTTTACAACACCCTGTTTTTTTTAGAAGTTTTTAATGAATTTTTAATAAAAAAATTGTATTTTATTTATTTTTCCAATATTTCGGTCTTTGAAGACCTCTCCCTGAAGAAATTGTCCATAATGCTATGTTTTTGAAATTCTAAAAAAATAAATTTGAATTTAGAATTTTTTAATGATATTGAATTTAGATGTTTTAAATGAGTTCAAGATCCTTGAGGCCAACATTTTTAATAAAAAAAATTTTATTTCATTTATTTTTCCATTATTTCGTTCTTTGAAGAACATTTCCCTGAAGATATTGGCCATAAAGTACAGGGGTTTTTTGAAATTCTAAAAAAAAATAAATTTAAATTTCGAATTTTTGAATGAATTTCAAGAATTTTAAAAAAAGAATTTGGTTTAATGTACAACGTAGGTATTTTATTTATATCTTTTTTGTTGCTGTACTCCCTGATAATGTTCGTCAGAGAAGGTGTTATTTTGAATCACCCGGTATTTCGGTAGCTGTCACTTTTGAAGCTTTTATTCTTTGACATTTGACAGGTTAAAACTACGTCATTACTAAAAATGGAACGATACGCGCTTTAACAACGCATTGAAATTATGAAAATCTGGCAGTCACAGTTCGCAAAACTAAAAAGTTTCCGGACCGTGTTATCTCTCGAAGAGGTGATCACAATTGGCCACCGAGATCGTGTGATTTAACACCTTGCGACTTCTTCCTTTGGGGCCGCGTGAAAGATAAGGTCTACGCCAACAGCCCAGCGTCGATTCAAGACCTCAAACATAGAATTCGTGAGGCTATCGAGGACAATTTCATGAAAAGGATATGGTCCTGTAAGCGTGGTCGTGGTGGCCATATGGCTGATGTCGTTTTACATTATTAACGGCATACCTTCCTCTTTATTATAAAATAAACATCCGATCATTAATCTCAAAAAATTTCATTTTTCTGTACGTTAAATCACATTTTTTTTATTAAAAATTCTAAATTCAAATTTATTTTTTTAGAATTTAAAAAAAAAAAACCTTTACATAACTTTATGGCCAATTTCGTTTGCTGGGGTTCGGGTCAATGTTGCCTGGAGTATTTTTCTCTATGAATTTTCACTCATGCATCGAATTATGATATTCTACTCGCTAAATCGCTTCGATTTTCTTTCATATTAAGTGATTTGTACAGTGTTTTCGATGTCGTCCAATGCCCTTTCACGCTTTTTATATACTAATCCAAATAGTTTCTTGTTCAACACACAAACAAATACCAGTGTCATTTTCATACGAGGGTGGCATGATAAATGTGCATAATCTATGGTTTAGTTTGTCTGTAGGTTATTTACATTTCACCCACCTACACAACATTCAATCTATGTGTATATTACCAAAACAAAACGGAAAAATAAGGAACAGCAGTTTAACGAATTTAAAAGTCGATATATAATGAACAGAATCCAATGCTTACGGAGTAGTGCTCTCGATAAAAAATCTTCGAAAATGCTGTAAAAATAAAAACAAAACATGGCCCAAATTGGGTTGTTTTTTTGGGATTTTTTTTTCATTGGGATTTTATAAATGGTTTGGGGGATTTTGGGCACATTTTTATATCGACTTTTTCGGGGAATTCCTTATTTGAGCAATTGTTAATTGTTTATTTAATTTTGGGCATTTTTCATCGAGCCACGGAGAAGCGTATTAAAACGCTCATGTCTTGCAGCGTGATTCCTAATGGCAAAATCTCTGTAATATCCATATGAAACTAACAAGTCTATACTATCCCCCATACTGCCCCAGCAAGATAATCTTTTGTATGGCACATACATTTTTCGTTAAATGTTAAATCAAGTGGACATATGATAAAAATTTTAAATACCATAGGCCATTAAATTAAAGCCAGAAAGACATTTCTTGTGCCTACACTTTATGGAGACATTTGTTGCCACCCCCCTCCACCCAAACTATCCTGCTTGTTGTTCAAACTTTCCATATCCATCATCATTTGTGAGTGTGGATTTTTTATATCTCAATTTCTTTGCACTTTTTATTTTTTCATTAGCCACGACTGTAAAATTGTTTTACACCAAGTTTGTGCCTCGAAAGTAATTTTATAACATTGTTTAGCTAGTAGTTTTATGTGGTGTACAAGTAAATGTTTATAAAAAGGATGATTTGTTTTTTGAAATCGAATAATAGGATAAATAGATTGACATACTACGAAAATTCCATTATGTGAGAATATCTGAAATCATTTAAGTCTTTGTTTAAAAAGTTTAAAAATGTACCAAAATATCTAAGATATTTACATCATTGTCCAGAACGTTTTAAAATTTAAAGGAATAATTTAAATGAGGCTACAGTGAAAGTCTTTGGTCGAAAACCAACAGTGACTTGGGTATTTTCCAAGCGATTTCTCTTTCAGTTTCATATGGAACCTCACCTCAGCCACGTTAATTCGTTTGCCGTTTTGGAGATACGATTTAGAACTTTAAATGCGAGACATATTTCCAGATACCTCTCGGAGAAAGCTTTCATTGGCTTGTGGGTTGCTTTAATTTTTTCTGCAGTCGATTGCAAAAATATCTTCATGGAAGACACTCAATCTCCAGGTATTTTTTTTGGTCTGATGGTGAACAAGGCCCAAAGGACAAAGCCTAATCTTCCAACAACTAGGAAAACGTGGCGAAGATCTCCTCCGAGTTGAAATGATGCATGCATTAGCTAGGAAGAAGGAAATCTTCACTGTTGATTGGAACCACGGCTTAAAATGGTCAATTTACAATAAAGAATACAAAATCGTTTACCATCTCAAATATTGTGCGAATGATTGGAGACCAAATTCCATGGACCAACTATCGACTAAATCGTCACGCTTCCAAATCCTTGAAACAAATTCATAACATACTATCTTTTCGTTGACTTCGATAAGAGAAAACTTGTTTTCAGTCATGACTGCATATGAGATACCTGTAGAACTTGTACGCCTTTATCGATTAACTGTGAGTCACACTAAATCCTCAGTAGAACAAATAAGTAAGCGACCTCTCCGACCAATTCACCACTACATGCAGTCTCCGACAGTGGAATTTCTTTCCAAACTAAAAGAAAAATTGTTATTAACTTTTAAATCTTTTATTATTTTAATCCTACATTCATAACATATACATATTAACTAATTCTTATTAAACTTGTGCTAATATTCGATAGTAACACATTTAGTCTTGAGATATTCATTGAGCGCCTCCTGGCCAAGATCTTTGCCGAAGCCGCTCTGTTTGAAGCCACCAAATGGTGCTGCCACATCAGTCTTATTGTACACGTTTACAAATACCGTACCCGCCTCAATGTTATCGGCAAACGACAGAGCCTTGCTAATGTCCCGTGTGAAAACGCCACTGGCCAAACCATATTCCGAACGATTGGCCCTTCGCATCACGGATTCCACATCGCTGCCATGGAATTTCGTTATAATCATAATGGGCCCGAATGACTCTTCTTGGGCGATAAACATATGATCATCGACATTGGTGAATACGGTGGGTTGAAAGAAATAGCCCTTCGTGTTGGGTACTGGCTTGCCACCATACACTAAGGTGGCGCCATCCTTTACGCCTTGTTCGCAGAATTCAATAAGTTTTTCGAAATGGGCACGATGATTTTGGGGACCATGAGCGGTGGAACGATTCAGAGGATCACCAATGTTCATGGAGCGCAAATCCTTCACCACACGTCGAACAAATTCATCGTGGATGCTGTCCTCGACAAAGAGACGTCCCGCAGCTATGCAATTTTCACCTTTGTTAAAGAATACCGATGACATACCCTGAAGGAGAGAAGCAAATTAAAATGTGTACTACAGTAAGGGAGGAGGATATTTGAAACCTTACATGTTTGACGGCCTTTTCAAAATCGCAATCGGCAAATATGACCAGTGGCGATTTGCCACCCAATTCCAAAGAAACCTTCTTCAGATTCGACTCGGCGCAGCAACGCATCACAGTTTTGCCAATGTCTGTGGAGCCGGTGAAACCCAACTTTCTGATTAGTGGATGCTCCAAGAGAGCTTGACCCGCTACAGATCCTTTGCCAGTCACAATATTGATTACACCTGGTGGAAAACCGGCCTTCACCGTTAGTTCGGCAAACTTCAGAGCGGTCAAAGGACATGTTTGGGCCGGTTTAATAAGGCAAGTATTGCCTGCCGCAATACAGGCGGCCATTTTCCACGACAACATCATCAAAGGATAATTCCAAGGTGTTACCAAACCCACCACCCTAAAACCGAAGAAGAGAAAATAAATTAACGACTGCAAGAGATAAGATAAATAGATGCTTACCCTATTGGTTCCTTCTTGGTGAATGTCAACACATTATTGGGCCTGGCCGGATTAACGGGTATCGTGTTGCCTTGAATCTTATCACACCAACCGGCGAAATAACGCCAGGCATCTATGGACATACCAATGTGAGTCTTCAAGGCCAGCGTATACACTGCACCCGAGTCGACTGATTCTATGGTAGCCAACTCCTCTTTGTGCTGTTCCATAAGATCGGCCAGCTTTAACATAAGTTGTCCTCGTTGTCGGGCCGAAACTTGACGCCATGCTCCATAGAACGCTTTGTTGGCCGCTGCGGCTGCCTTATCCACATCCGAGGGTGCAGCACAAGCCACCTTACACAGAACATTCTCATTTGTGGGATTTATGATGTCCAATGTCTGACGTTTCTCGGCATCCACAAATTCTCCATTAATAAACAATTGTGTGGGTATGGAAATCTCCCTTTTGTTGGCCTTCAGCACAAAACCATCGAAATGCACCTTTACCAAACCGGAGGAAGAACCTTCTCTCAGCGATTTGACTATCTCACAAAAGAACTCATCGAATACCGGAGCCATAAACACCTGCTCATTTTCCAGAGGAATATCAAAGGCATCTTTGCATTCTTCCACCAAACGTACAACATCCATGGAGCCAGCTCCTGCCGCAAAGAAATCTGTATCCGATTCTATGGGACATTTCAAAATGGACAGCCACATGTTGCGCAGAATTTCCTTTTTGCCCAATTCATCCTCGGAAAAGTCGGTAATTTGTGGAGTCATGGCCAAATTAAACCAATCGCAGGCATTAATCATCTTCGAACCCTTTTTCAAGCGTCTGACATTCACAAGATTGCCATCGTTACCCTGTATCAGCAAACCTCTCTCATGGACATAGGCTAAATTCTTGGTACCCTTTAACCGCAAAGACTGTCCGTGTTTTACAGGTGCATCGCCATATAAATGGGCACCGAATAAACGTACATTTTCCTCGCTGCCATCCTCATTAATGGCAGTGGCCAATGCTCCCGGTACCGAGTCCATACCCCTTACGAAATTCCATATCCTTTCAGCCGATTGATTCAAGTTTATATATTGATTGTCTTCCTTAAACATGGCCGGATCATAGGTGGCGCCCACATCGGTCTGTGTAATCTTGGGCGCCTTACCCCCAGCTACGATATCCACGGCCTCTGCCATGGATTTAATACCCTCGGGATACAAAAACCTCTTGTATAATGTATCCAAAGTGTCGGTGGCATCAACATTCACTTGCTTTTGCAAGAGTATTGGACCCGTATCCAAACCATCATCAGCCCAGAAGATGGTGAAACCAGCCACATCGTCTCCTTCTATCAACGTCCACGATATGGAGCTGGCCCCTCGGTGACGGGGCAATATCGACGGATGATAACATATGCTGCCCAAAGGAGCACCATCTATAACTTCCATGGGTATGAACTGCGAACAGTATGGCAACACATTCAAGTTGGCCTTCACCGATTTGTATTGTTCCAAGACTTCGGGTAGGGCAACTCCCTTGCGGCGCCATGTGGAAAACTTAAAGACGGGTATGTTATAACGGGCGGCGGTAGTGGCCAATATATCTTCACGTGAACCCTTATTCGGTATGGTAAAGACACCGACAACGTTGTAGTGTCTTTCCAAAAGCAATTCCAGGACATCGGCAGCAAAGTTACTTTGGCCAATGATGGCAATTCTGAGGGGTTGCTGGAAGGGAAGAGAACAAGTGGTCTTAGTAACATTGGATTGTTGATAGTCTTGATTTATGTGGGAAGTTAAATGGAGCTACATGTAAAATGTATTCGACTTTTGATACAAACTTTTCGTTTCGTTGAAATAACGAACAGAAATTCTGTTTCGTCAGTTTGGGTTTTTAGAACACGAAAGTCTCAGTTAAATTCTAATTGAAATTGTTTTCTTATGTATTTATGTGTGAATTGTCTAATTGGATTCGTTGCAGTTATAGACACAATTCAGTTTCGTTTCGGCTACAGACGTTTCTGTTCGTCTCAGACGTATACGTTTTATTTAAACAAATTGTTTTGGGGTAACGACAATTGAAGTCCCAAAAAATATTCTATTTTTTTAAATTTAAAAAACATCCATCTATCTGCCTTTATAGTCACATTATTCCAATCACAAAACAAATTCAATTTATACCAAATTAGTTAAAACTTATTCTGATTCATTATTTGTAATAAAATCCAAATTAGTTAAAATTTATTCTGATTCATTATTTATAATAAAATCCACAGCACACAAATTGTTAGAAAAAAAAATAATATATTTGAATATTCAAATACAAATCGTACTCACTTTCATTATTTTAATGTATTTCGAAATAAATTTCAATTAATATTTTCACTTTTTACGAATTAAATATAAAATGTTGCACTTTCTCACACAATTTTAAGACCATTCACTGTTTTACCGTTACTTTCGTTTTGGAATATTTTTCATTGCTGTTTTCTTACTAAAATCCAACACAAAATTAAACCTATTCAAAACTAGTCTTCGGTATTTATACGTTTTTTTTGTTTCCATCGTCAGTGCAGCTTTCTTTTTTAATATTTTGAGAGATAGAGGCAGGACAGGCATACATCGAACACATGGAAGCTTATCAATAACGCGCTTAATGTAAATCGAACAGCAGCAACGACAACAACATATATACATATGTATGAACAAATAAATATTTTTCAGTCTATAAAAAAGAAGAAACGTTTGTATATTATTATACTTAATTAATTATTATGAAATACATATAATCAACAAAAAAAAAATACGTAGTAGTATATCAATATTAAGAAGTAAATATTCATACATAAATCTCTATATGTCATTATATCAAAACATATCATTTATAAATGTTATATGTCGGAGCATAATTTAAACAGCTGTTTTTACAAAGGTTTGAGGTATTGAATTCACAGATTGAGCGGTGAATTTAGGTTTTTCTATTCGATATTTGTCTTGACATTTTTTTTCCTAAATGCAATTTGAATTTTATTGTTCACATTAGAAAAACATTACCCTATTATACACAGAAGTAATGAGTAAACAAATTACTTTAGAAGATTAATTACATATTTAAAATCTTACTTCGCCCCAAAGCCGGTAAATTCTATGCACCGTCGCAGTGCGAATAGCACCGCCTAATCATGATAGACGAAATCTAAATACATGTATTTAGAACACCCGGAAAATTGCTGATCAGTATTCATTTTGATCTGCAGTGGCATAACTTTTAGTCGAAAAATATAATAATAATAAAACCATTAGTAACAGATTTTCAAAATGATTCCAGGAACCATTAATTATACATTGACCCGATAGCCTCTAAGAAAAATCACTCCAATGACAACGAAAAACAAAAAATAAAGAATTCCGAGAAATAGTTGGAAAATTGCCCAAAAATCCCCATAATCTTAATTAAAATATACAAAACGATAAGTCAGTTGCAGAAATGGCTGCTTCAAGAAATGTTTCCAGTATGCTGTATTTTTGGTGAAATTCCCCCATAATCTTAATTAAAATATGCAAAACGATAAGTCAGTTGCAGAAACGACTGCTTTAAAGAAATGTTTCGACTATGCTGTATTTTTGGTCAAATGTTTCGACAAATAGTTGAAAAATTACCCAAAAATTCCGAAAAATCCCCCATAATCTTAATTAAAATATATAAAACGAGAAGTCAGTTGCAGAAATGGCTGCTTTAAAGAAATGTTTCGAGTATGCTTTATTTTTGGTCAACTGTTCCGACAAATAGTTGAAAAATTACCCAAAAATTCCGAAAAATCCCCCATAATCTTATTAAAATATATAAAACGAGAAGTCAGTTGCAGAAATACGTGCTTTAAAGAAATGTTTCGAGTATGCTTTATTTTTGGTCAACTGTTCCGACAAATAGTTGAAAAATTCCGAAAAATCCCTTATAATCTTAATTAAAATATACAAAACGATAATTCAGTTGCAGAAATGGCTGCTTTAAATGTTTTTCCGTTTGAATGCTTCCACTATTCCCAGTTAATTATGGAGATTTTATGATTACCTGTTAAGTAAAATACTGTAGGCCACTTGAAGACAATTACGGATCTTTTCAGGGTTTTACATTTTTTGGCTATTTTTCAAATAAAAAATCTAAAAATTATGAAAAAATCCCCAATTCCTTTGGTATAATTTTTTTTCATAATGAAAAAGCACCAATTTTGTATGGAATAGTTTTTGGGTGATTTTTCATGGAGCCTTTAATCGTTGCCGGAATAAGTATTAGAGACCGCTTATTTATGAGGTCAATTAATTGGCCCACTATTATAAATGAAGCCCCATAATCCTGATTGTAATTATAATCACGATTATTATCAATATGTATAAAATATTAGAATACTCTTAGCAAGACGATAACAATATTGGTTTGCTTCAAATTTGTTTATAATTCCGAAACTGTCATTGTACATGGAGCCGATAATCCTGATTGTAATTATAATCACGATTATTAGCAATTAAAAAAATGTTTTTTAAGAGTTAAGCGGCGTAATTACGAATTAATCAGCCCGAAAAATTAATCAAAACTAAGAATTAATCAGTCTGAATAACAGTTAATGATCCTTAATAACGATGATTAATTCTTAACTCTAATTAATAAATCATAAATAATTCTAGCCACACAAAATATAGTTTCCCCCGCCGTAGTTAAAAATGTTATTTCTTCCATATATTCTTTAAAAATTACATTAATTCGGAAAGTATCGTTATCATTGACATGAAACAATTCATAACAATTGTCTGGCTGCCGCCACCCCCCTAAATGCAAATGACAATAGAGGACTTTTCAAAAAAAAGGCAAACACGCTGACAAACACCAGAGAACATACGTACATACTTCTTGCCTTCAGTCAACTACAGCACACCGAGAAAGCGACAACTACTGCTAATGGTTAACGAATTACATTGGAATTTACTAAAATATTTTGCCATATTTGGCTTAGTGCCATATATGGAGACAATGCAGCAACAACACATTAAGAAACACCATACCCAGCGTCACTACAGGCCACATCATAATAATCATCATCATTACCGCAGTGGTGGCGGTAGTGGTGGTGGCCGCAACCCGGCGTCTTTACATTGGCAAAAAATTTACACAGTGGCGTTAATTGTTGCCAATTTGATAACAACCTTGTACGGTGTAATATATGTGCCATTCGAAGATGCCACCATAATATCGGATCTCATCAGCATCATTGTTTTTGTGATCCAATTGATTGTGATATTTGCCGTACTCTTGGAGACCATGTTGTCATATGACAAACATTATAGGCTTATGGACAATCACCTGCGTGTTCAGAGGCTAATGCAACAATTGCTACAAACACAATTGTGTGCCCAAACAATCCGGCAACGACAGCGCCGGAAATATACCATTTTTGCGGTAATTATTTATGGTTGCCTGATTGTAGTCATGGTGGTGATAACCCTAAAATATTACTATGGCTATTTTTGGCGTGCTTTGGTGGCTGTGCTGATTTTGCGAACCCGCTGTTGGCAGATGTTAATAATGCTGGATTACATGTACTTTTATCTGGAAATGCTGAATCGAAAACTAAACGCCTTGGTGGCTTGCAGAGTTTCTATGGATCATCGTTGTCTTGATATTGACTATCGTTACCTGGAGTCTTATGATTATTTGCAAAATTTCAAGTTGGTCTATCAGGAAACCTATTTGTTGCATACGAGATTTAATGATATTTTCGGCATATCATTGCTGATCATATTGACGGTGGTGGTTTTGGACATAATCATACATTTGTATTGGTCATTTCTGACCATGATGAATTTGTATGAGAAGTATTACATGTATGTAACGGTGTCCACCTTGGTGCCTCTGTCTACCATCGTGTTCATGTTGTGCTACACGGCCGAACAATGTGAGAAACAGGTAAAAGAAACTGCAAGTTTCCAGAGGGGCGATCTTTGACGCCTGCACAGTGTGAAGTTTACACTGTGACACAAAGTTGTTAAAACCTAACCTCCGTATTCTTAAAAATTAAAAAAACCTTTGTTAAGAAAATTTAGTGAAGTATTTTTATATTTTCAAACATTTTTCTTAACAAAGTTTTTTCAAATTTAAATGATTACGGGGGTAAATATATAAAATATTACTATTCAGTTTTTTCATAGATGAAATGATTAACTGTTTATGGTTTTTTTTTTTAAATGTAACTACCCTTATTCCTCTAATAATATTATAAACTATATCAACGATTTGAGATTTTATTCTTAAAATTAGTAAATTAAAATTAGTAAGATGGGAATTTCGCCCACACTGCCGTTGACACACATTTAGCAAGCTACTCCTCCAAGAGTCCGCAAAATAAATTTAAAATTCTCAAAATTCGTGCACTTTGTTAATATTAAATGAAAACTCCAAAGTTTTTTATGTTGTTTTTTAATTGTGAGACACCATGGCAACCATAAATAGATTTTTCTACAAATTTAGATTTCTCTTCATAAATGTACAATGTATTTTGGTAAAAGTAAAACGGGAAATCTAGAAAATTGTTTAAATTTTAACACAGCTTCAACAACAACAGGGTGACCTTACATTTGGTTCACCAGAAACATAATAATGTTTGTAGACGTTGATGGAATACACTGTACTAACTCGACTAATCCGTGATCTATGTTTCATTTTAATTGTAAGATGTTTATTAAAAGTAGACACTTTTATTGGCTCTCGATTGTTAAGAACATAATAGAAAATAAATAGGAAAATAAACCAATCCAAACAAAACACTGATCATATTAACATATACCAACAAAATACTTTACTAACAAAACGAAAACAATATGAGTTTGCTTCCAGTTCGTTTATAATTCCGAAAATATCATTCAGATTGAAAGGAGGGAGGCAGTGATGGAATTAGTTAAAAATAATCTAAATCTTAATTTTTCAAAAATTTATTTCAACAGAAACGGACAAATTATGTCTCAAAAAGTTGAAAAAAATCCTCACCATAGGAATTTCTTTTATGTTTAATTTTATAGAAAAAAAATGCGAAAGCAATTCCTTTACTAATTTTCACATTTACATTTCTTTTGATTTCTTTCAGTGTAATATGATGTTGATCTCTTTGAAGCGTCTCTTAAATACGTCAACAAATTCATCTACGAATTCATTGGATTATAATTATCTCTTACAGGATTTCATCATGCAAATTCTACAAAATCCCATACGGATAAGTGCAAATGCATATTTTACGCTGAATTTGAAATTTTTAATGGCGGTAAGGTGGTAGTTAGACATTTAAATTATACTATTGCGAAGCATTCATATAACTGGGTCCGCCAAATATTTTTTTGTTTTTTGAAAATTCTATAAAAAAAACTACTGGATATTTTCTCAAATTTCTTTTTTTATTTGAAGGTACAATCCTTCCGTTTAATAATGGAAAATAATTTCAAATGGCTGCCTCGGCTGGCCATGCAGTAGCCTAACGACATCGGCTCTGCGGCTGATAATGCGATCTTCAAAAACAGGGCGCAAAACATCGAGTGTAGCTTCGGCTGTAGGGCACGCCCTCCTGTTGAAACCAAATGTTGCCAATATCCTCCTCTTCAATTTCAATTTCAACAAAAATAAGTTCAACATGGCCCGATAACGAAATAAGCACTAGTTGAAAAAAAAACGTTAGATGGCGGACCCTTTACATACATCATGATTTTTGAGAACAAATATTTTTTGCAACATTTTTTTAATCTCATCTTTCATTTTCAAAACCTTGTGTGACCAAAGGCGGTTTGTGTACTGGAAGTTGAATGTCCTCTCAACATTTTCTCAGGCCAGAACGTGTCCCATCATTTTTTTCCTTTGATTACATTTTTCGGTGAGAGGAGGGTCGAGAAGCAAGAGGTAGCAAAACAGCCACGAAATTTTTAATTGAAAATTTCGTATTTTTTCGACATTGTCAACTTCATTTTGTCATACGAAACCAGAATACATGTCAGAAACATGCACGCATGTTTGTATTCACAAAAGGTCATCGTGCAAAGGTTCATGACATTTTCATAGGAAAAACCCTGGGGGAAAAATCAGAACAGATGCGTATTTTTGTTGTACTTTTTCATTGGCAGTTTGCCGAAAGTTTGGATTATTGTTTGGATCGAAATGTGTGAAAATTGTCTTTGTATTTTCATACATTCTTCTTAACAAAGGTTTATAAAGCTGTTATACATTTTTCTGAATACGGCGGTTAGTTTAAAGGGTTAGGAGTAATTATCCGCACAAGGTCATTATTAATCCGTTTTGCGTCACGCTCTCATCCAAAGATCACATACAGCTAATCTATAATCCATATTTTACAGATCTGTGCTAATATAGTTACGTACCTCGTAATTTTGCTACAATTTCAAAAAACATCATCCAGAGTATTTGAAACCGACAACGTGGCCATGAATACTACCACAACGGAATCGTCAATATTAACTAATATACATATGTACATAAATATCAGCAGCAACATCAGCTCATATCTGTGAATGTCGAATCGAAAAAACAAAACAATCTCTGCTGGTGGTACCTAACAAAAATGGTATGTTCAGGGAACAGGCCATCTTAGGCATATTGATAACGATATCATGATGTTTTCAATTCTCTCTTAGTTACCACACAGAAAAAACCAAAAACAATTACTTCACAAACAAGAAATTAAAAAAAAAAGTCGCCCATTAAAAATTTTACCGATGACCTATATGATTTTTGCAATCTATTAACGGCAGCAGGAACATGTTGTCTGTTGCGCTGTACAATTTAATTCTCTTCAAACTAACCGGTATGAACCGGTTTACTGGTGTACCAATTTTGATAAGACCTTAAGGTCCACTTGCCTTGATTAGATTATTTAATAATTACCGCAGAAAATAATGTATTTAGAAAGAAGAAAAAAAAACTATTGCAGTTTAGTCTATGGTCTTAAACAAAAACCGCACTTTACTTTGTCCGATATACAACAACGATGAACAGCATACGCCAGACGTTTGATGGATTATAGCAAAATCATCCCGGGGAACCGGTGCTAACCGGTTTTTTTGTTCGAATGCGAAATTGAACTTTCAAGTGTTGTCTGAGTGATGATAAGAATTTGAATTTGAGACAAATGATTTATGTAAGTTGAATAAAAATAAAACAAACAAAACAGATGCAATTATTTATAATTGTTTTTATTTTCTGCGAATGAAATTCTGAGTGGAAAATTAACAAAGAACTGTGTGGTTTTTTATTTTGAACATTCGAAATCCTTTACAAGTTTTCAAACTCATAATGAAGCTCAGCATTTACGGTGATGGTATCGATCACATCTTCATTGCAGTCCAAGATTTCTAAATTACATTCCAAGATGTCTATATCCGGCCTAAATGGAAGGTGTTCAGTATCTGAGTGTTGGTCCGAGGATGATTTCAGATTGTATCCCGTTTGGGATACAACCGTATCCCGAGGTTGTCGAAAGTTAGGATTGTCATAAGATAGGCCAGATTTTTGAACGGCACCTAAGCCACCATCGCTGTTGGTGTGAACTGACTTCAGTTCGTTGACAGGGAAATGTTTTTCTTCTCTGAATTCCCGATGTGTAAAACATTGTGATACACTGGGAAAATGTTTCTCTGGTCGTAGTTCTGGATCTGGTAAAGTTTGCGACATCGTTTGATCAGTAATGGTGTTAATTTCCCTTAACTGGTCAGAGTTAAAAAAGCCAATAGTGTCTAAGAATTTCGGGCAGCTATCATCGTTCATCGAGTTTTTCAGTTCTGACGATGGCTGTGGTTCTTTTTGCAGTAGATTGGAAGACGGATGTTTTTGAGATTTATATTCTTCAAGATTTTCGCAACCAGAGCCTTTTCTTATGGACGATGTCGTTGTCAAGTATTGGGATTTTTGTAAAATATTGAGGGCATTTTGAAGGATACTATCTGGAAGGACAGTAGGCGGACACAAATTGTATCCTTGTGTTAGTTCCGAAGTGGATAGTTCTGGCGAAAGATACTCCTGCGAATCATAGGTTTTTATTTTTGTTGCGAGATCTTTACAGAATTGCATTTTAGTGTAGTCCGGAAGTGGAGAGTATTCTGCATCTAACGGTTGGTCAGAATATACCGACTCCTGGAGATATCCCTCATCAAATTGTATTGATGCTAAAATATTTGAGTCAACAAATTTGGAATTTCCGGAAATGCCATCATTTTCATGAAGTGCAATTGGAAACTGTTTCTTTTGCAACAGCTCAACAGTGGAATGCGTTTTTGATGTAATTTCCGATAAACCGCAATGCACTGACGGATCTTCGGAGTTCTTATTGGCATTGGGATACCCATCGTTTTTACTGTTTAACGATATCATTGGATTTTCTATCACTGCAATACTCGGCGGACTGAGCTGACTCCTTTTTTCAAATTCATATTTCGTTTTCAATGATGAATCAGATCGTGGGAACATGTCGTTGCTCTCTGCGCTGTCATCACAGGGTAACTTGTCAGTAGTTTGATTTATATTTTCCGACATAAACTTGAATTTCTCTTCCGGCAGAGTTTCACTTACTTCACTTGCCGCCTTTAACTGATCTACACGCCCGCTTTCAAATTGTAATTCCAACTTCTTAATTATACCATCAACATCGGTGTTATTTTCAATTTCATTCTTTTCTTCTTCGCTAAATTTTGCAACAGTCCTCAATGCTTCAGCACTCTTTTCCGCACCCACATTATTACTCTTTTCTTGGCCGTCAATTCTCTTGAAAATGTGATTGAATGTTCTGGTAGCTTCATCTCTTGAAGAGTTAATTTCCTCCAAATCTTTATTCACCGCTACCGTATTATCATATGTGAAGTTGTAAACATCGTTACCACAAATTTCCATGGTATCCGAAGGTATCTGGTATTCACCAGGACTGTAGTGGAGATCTTTACTAGTTTCAATATTGTATTCTAATATTTGTATGGGCTCATTTTTAGTTGGCCAATGTGTCATTCTTCCAATTTCCCCCTCACTTTGGGAACTTTTCATCCAATCCCATGTTTTAGTTTTACTTCTCATTTTCCTTAAAAGCTCGTTCTCATCCCTTGTTGGCTCCTCATTATACCCTTCCAGTTTGTGTAATTTTCTCTCTGTCATCTTCTGTAGCAAATCATGTTCTTCCACTGTCACACATCTTTCATGTTTACTGAGACTAAGTACAGATTTCAACTCCTCATAGCTGCGAGCACACTGAACAATGTGATCTTCATCCTGCTGGCTAAAGTTTAAATGATCCAATGATAATTTATCAAAGAATTCTCTATCGATCTTGCCATAGACATTTGGTTTCATCAGAGGATCCATAGAATAGAACTCTTCATTATCACTATCTTCTTCGTATTCTGTATAATTTCTTTGGCAACGCTCCACTAAAGCCTGATGTATAAGATGTTCATTGGATCTGCGTGCAGTTGGTCTATTCCGTAGCCTCGGTAGATTACTACATGCCGCCTCATCTTCTGATTGAGCCGTATCATAATCCTCATCACTGTTACTGGCACAGTTGGTTGGCTTTGGCAGTTCTTTTAACTCACCCGTATCCTTGTCGATCACCATTAGCTTACCATCGATTAATTCGATGGTATCGTTATATCGATCCTTTTGGGCGTAAACACGATCTACCATTTGTTGAATTTCAAGGGATTGTTCTTTTTGGTATTCGTCCAGGAGATTATCCAAACTTTGATGGGTATCCTTATTAAAAGTGTTGAGGTTAGGTTGTGCAACAACATTTTTCAGACTGGCGGAGATCTCAGAACTTGCGGTGGCAAGGCATCGTTGTTTATGCATGGGTTGGCTTTCGTTTTTGAAAATCTCAGTGATAGAATCAATCACGCCACGTATAGTGTTAGCCAAAGGCAATTTAGTGTCAGCAACAGCGTTTTCCGTTTGAGAATCGCTACAATCCTCGTCGCATTCGCTATTAGGGAAATCATAATTTTTGGGTTTTACGGTTCTTAAATCCAGTGATTCTATAATATATCCTAGTATCTCGTCACAAATTTGTTCTTTCTCTTGATGGGATTCATTAGTGTTTTGTTTGCTTATGTTTTCTTGTCGTGGCGTAATTTGTAGGGATTCATTGAGGTCTTCTTCACTAAAGCCTTCAGCACTCTCATCTGCGCATTTAGTCTCAGCATTTGGCTTTCTGAACAACTGATCATTCTCATTTTCAAGCTTCACCAAAAGGTCTTTAAGCTCTTTAGCTTCTTTTTCGAAAGAAGTCAAAGCCTGATTTGAAGCACGAGTTAGCACACTGATATCCAAGGGTTTATATTCAAAATTATCGTCTCGATCAAGCGTGTTTGTAAATCGACCCCTCTCGAGCGAAACGCTCTGGGCAGTCATTTTTGATTCACATTGTCGTTCCGCTTGCTTTTTATCGCATTTAAACTTATCTTTGAAGTATCCACCCAGGTCTTTCATATCATATGCGGCGGTAAGGATATCAATTTCCTCGTGTTCGGGATTTTTCCAGGTGTCTAAAATAGTATTCTCTGTGGCTCCATTTGGATGGACCTCTGGAGCTCCCATATCCCAATCATGCTCTGCTTTATTATTGCAACTACTGATCGTCTCCTTCTTTTCCAATTCTTTTTCGAATTCATTAAAGCTTCCATTAGACTCTGGTGTCAGGATTTCTGTATACGACCCGCTCTTTCTATTTCCGTGTTTCGCCTGCTTTCCTGGACTATCAATATCTCTATTTGCATTCTCCTTTCCGTGCGCCTCACTTGAACTTACAAGTCGCCCTCCTGATGTGTCACCTAACAACATCGCCGTGTCTTCCTTTATTTTGGTGTCTATATCCCATTGGTCTACCATTCGATATAAACTCCATGCAACATCAGCTTCTGCTTCATTGCCACTACTGTCGCTACTTATTTCAGTAGTTGTCTCATTCTCTGTAAATAAAGCAGCCAAAGCATCATTACTTCCTTCCTGGTCTCTCTGTAGCTGGACCATAAACAAGTCCATATTGGAGGATATTTGTTCGAAATCTTTTTTCATTTGATTGGTCACTAGGGAACATTCATTATCGTATTCGATTTGAGTCTGAGTTTTCGCTGAAGTATGCTTGTGTTCGTTTTCGGAATTAAGTTCTCGAGCTTTGTCTCCATCCACATCTTCTTGTTTTATTATTGTTTTCATAGCCTCTTCCATTTCACTAATGGGTTCATAATGGTCCTCGTTTGTTTCAATTTTTAACTGAACTCTTTCGGGGATCGCGGGAGTTTGAGACAAATCATTCAGGGTAGCTCGGTGTATGGCTTTAATGGTATCGTTAAAAGAATCTTTAGGAGAGCCGCAGTTGTCTGATATAATTTGGTCCGACGTAATTGAGCCTCTCTTTGCTGTTTTATGCTTTTCATATAATGTACCATCGTCGTCTCCAGCAAGTGTGGTATCTGCGGAGCCTTTCTTTCGTGTTGTATGCTTTTCGTATGGTGCTTGTTCTTCGTCTTCAGGAACTGCCAAATTGTCATGGGAATTTTTAAGATACCCTTCGTCTGAAGCGTTGTGTTTAATGTTGGGTTTTCCACGTAACTCAATCATTGTATTTCGCACGTCTTTCTCCTTAGTATCAACTTCGGTCTCACCCACTTTACTATCTTCCATTTTGCTGTTATACTTGTCTATATCCTCTCGTCCTGGTTCCTTCACCTTCTCCACTTTCTGGCTTTGCTTAATGAGACTTTCCCTTGTATTCACATTCAATATTTTCTCATCTCCATTTATGTTGTTACATATGTCCTGAGTTTCATCACATTTTGAATTGTAACTCGACGATTGTTCGTTCGAGTCAGTAGTAGATGTCGAAGAACTCACATTCATATCTGAAGACGAGGCTGTCTCGGATTTAGTGTCACCACCAGCCACTTCATCCCATATGCCCATTTCCATGTCAACGCCAGCGTCCAGCACTTGCTGTTGACGACTGCGTTTTTTCTTCGACGTATCATCTTCAGAATCCGAGGACACCAAGAGTGATAAGTGATCTTCGGGTTTACGGAATTTATTACGCATGCGTATGGTTGCTGGAAGGGCAAGAAAGTTAGATAATGATGAAACTTTAAGAAATCCTAGTTATACCATTGACACTGTCTCTCATTTTTCTACGTTCCTTCTGATTCCAGCGTTCGCTTTCCTTTCGTTCTTCCTGGTAACCGCCACGTTTCCTGAAATAAAAAGAAGATGCAAGAGGATCATTTACAAGATTTGAGTGCCATGTGGAAGTCGTACAACACGACATTTTAAAATTTAGCAAATGGAACACTGGACAAGTCCTTCTAACACCTTATACAAATAAATTAATCGTAGAGTCTCGAAATTTGATTAAATTCTGGGAGTAAGTTCCGAACAAACTTTACCAGAGAAACATTCAGGTTTTATATGGATCGAAAATCCAAAATTACTTTAGTTTGTTCAGAAGTCGAACGATGTCAATCCTAAACCGGGTCCATCTACCTTTTTGTATCATACATTACTTTGACAGTGACAGCTCTTTTTCGATAAAAAGCTTGACAGAAAGTCACTTTATCTGCGTGGATCGAAATAAATCGGTTAGATTAAATAACCACCTCGAAATGGACAACGATCATTCCGACAAAACGAAGAGATATTAATGATATAATGATAATGATTATATCAATACTTACCAGGCTTCCGCACAAGCTCGATCCTTAGGAAAGACTGGTCTCGAATCCAAATAAGTTAAATTTGTCTGTAACCATAGTAGGAAATGTTGTACATATTTAATGTTATAAACATATAGTAATACCACACCAACTTACACATTCCAATATCAAAGTCTTTCGATATTGTGGTATTTTCGAAACCACTGGATTGCCTTGTAATACCAATACCTTCAATTCCGGCATTTTCGAAAAAATCTAAAACATAGGTTAAAAATAAGAACTTAAAATTCTTTTGGTATCCAGGCCGATATTACCTTTACCACCAATATATCATCTATGCGATTATTGGATAGATCCAGAACCGATACATTTCTACAATTCTCCAACTCCCTTAAACCGGCACAGTCATTGAGATAATTCGATGATAAATTTAAGGTATTCAATACCGGCAATACATCGACACCAACATTCTCGATTTTTCGTATATGATTTTGGGACAAATTAATAGTATCCAGTTCTTTGCAAAATTCCAGATTTTCTATTTTCTTTATCAAGTTACTTTGCAGAAACAAACATTTGAGTTTTGTTTGATTATCCAAACCTTGTATCTGTGATATAGCATTGCACTCCAGCCAAAGACATTTCAATTCGGTGTAATCTTCCAAGCCTTCGATGCACTGAAATCCTACCAAGTACAAATATGAATTTTATGTATAATTCGAATAGCCAGCTATACTTACCCTGATAATGCAAATATAAGACATCATTTAGTGACGGTGTCTGATAGAGTTTATCTTTTTTACATAATTCCAATAATCTTTTTTTGGTTATGCGATGTAAACCCATTATCTCTTTCGGCTCTGTACGTGGACTTGAATTATTGGCCATGGTTTATAAATTAATTGAGCTTCTTGGTATATTTTATGGTTTTAAATTGTTTGTAATAAAAATAAATGTATGCTTCGTTCCTATTTTTTTTTCTGTTATTGGACGTAATTCAAAACTTGTTTATTGATATAACAACGTTTTTTATTTTTAAATTGCCATAACAACGAATACTTTGATAATAATGAATATATCTGGTAAATCGTTGTCTTCCTGTTGATACTGCGTTTTGTATGTGCGACAGGGAACAGAAATGTTTAACCGACTCTTGCATACATCGAAAATTCCATTAATATTGTAGAGCTACTGACACTGCGTTCTACTTATTTGACCTATTATTGAATGTTTGGTTCTGGGCTCATGTTTGTTGAACCAGAACTAGTTTAGGTTGAACTTAATGCACTAATTTCCAATCCATTTAGAATCTCTAATTGGGTTACGGTTACGGTGTCTCTCTGTCCATCCATCTCTACTGTCCAGAGCAGCTTGACACACATATCAATTGTACATACAAATCAATCGCGATTAAAAAAACCGGCTAGTCGAATCGAGTTTAGTTAATTTATATACAGTTCTGCGCCATACCACAAATACAACTCTGCACACCGAAAGCAGCTAACGTTACATGAAACTCCATCATTGTATTTCGCACGATTTTCATCTTAGTATCAACTTCGTTCTCACCCACTTTACTATCTACACTTACAATAATTACAAACAAAATGCCTCTACGACGTTAAATCATTGTTGTTTCCATATAAGATAATAGTGATTGACTTTTGACGATACAGCAAATTTATACATGAAATAAATCGGCTGCAGAGTTTTTGCTGGACTTTTTTTACACCTTGACACACACATTAATTGTACTTACAAATCAATCGCCTGCTATTCGAATTATAGTTAATTACGCCTGTCTATTTGGATAATTTAAAGTGATTGCGGAAATCTGTTCATATTGGTCTAATATTAAATGCAGTTCTGCGCCATACCGCAAATACAACTCTGCACAAGCAAAGCAGCTGACGAAAAGTGACAACAGAAAAAACTCTTGGCACCATCTGTTTGGTTTTGTTGTGCTAGCTGGCAATAACAAAATTTGACGGAAAACATAAATAATAAAAATAAATAATAAACTTATACAATACAAACGCAGTAATATAAATATACGAAATTAGAATGCAACATTTATAAAAAGTAAATATACTACAGTGAAAATATATATCTAACGAAAGGAAGAAAAATCGAAGACTAAATTGTGAAAACTAAAAATTGACTATTGACACTGATCAACAAAGAATGTCGTATGGAACGAAATAACTGGTGATTTGGTGATTTTAATAAATCACACAAAAAAGTGGTATGACAATTGTTTTTTTTTTATAGTTATACTACCTAATTGTCTAAAAATTAACAAATGATATCTTTTACTCAGAGGAACCCCCGAAAAAAAACAGAATTCTTTTGTTTTCCATTTTACGCATTATGATTTGAGTTCTTGCACCGCCAACACCACCACCACCACCTTTGCCTACCGTCGCTGTTGCAGTCTAATTTCATTTCAATCTTTCTGTGCTAATTCATTTGCATATTGAATTATTAATGCTTTGCTTAAAACGACGACGACGAAAGGATAGCAAATATTCGTAAAATCAGATATCATCACAAACAATCAACAAAAACAATAATGGATCCCCAGAAGATTTCCGAATTAGCCAAATTATTAAGATGTAATGGCGATAAAATCCTAAGTTCTGAATCCACATTGACACTATCAGGTAATTTAATTGTTTTTTTTTTGTTACTATGTATTGGTTTCATCTGTTGGGTTTGCTTCATTTTTCCAGTTTCTAAAGATTACTACTCAAACGCGAGTCTAGAATTTTTTTTACGAAAATTAGTTTCTTATCTTGTTTACATTAGAGTAAAATGAAAGAAAGCTTCAAACAAAAATGGAACAACTAACTCGGTCGTGCACATTAATATTCTGTTATTCGATATTGTTTATTTTATTCCGTATAAAAACAACAATAGTTTTCGATGCACAGTACTTACAATCAAATGTGTATATGTTAATTTGAATATTTATTGAAACCTCCACACTCCCAATACCATTTGAACACATCTATTGATCACTTCGAACATTGACTGCTACCATTCTGTCTGTCTATACAAGTCTTAGACCCGACACTGTTTAAAAAAAGAATAGTGTGTCACCCAAACTCGCTCATTGTGTTCTTTAAAAATCATATTAAGGGCAAAACTTGTCTTTAAAGACTTGTCTGGAAAACTGGTCCAAATAATGATGTTTTCTAAAATAATATAATGTACGTGTGACCTAAGAGGCTCTGAATTTAAATAAACAAAATTATTAATATCATTTCCTTTTGTTGTCTTTCTGTTAATACGATAAATATTTAACGCTTCCCTTTCTCTTATTTTTAGGCTCTCTTCTACGCGCACTCAACGATGCCTTTACCCTCATCGCGGATTCTCTTGAAGTCGGCGAAGTGCATAATTTCCAAGTTCTCAAGCCGATGAACTCTAAACCACCGGTGTTTCGGGATCTCCAATTAATATACGATTTCGTTCAGAAAACATCGTTGCTATGTGTCGTTCATTATCCAGGCGAAGAATATTATGGCAAAATTGATATTAGCAAATTTCGAGCTCTCAAGCGACTGGAAGTACAAAAGATTGATATTAAACAATTGTCGGGGATACAACGTTTACGTGGTCAGTTGCACCATTTGAAATGTGTGAAAAGTGTACACGCTGTCGATGACATCATAACACATTGTGGCGGTGATAACTCCAATGGTTTTGTGTGGAATGAATTGAAGAGTGCCGACTTCAGTTATAATAACTTGCAATGTGTCGACACATCTTTGGAGTTCGCTCAGTATTTGCAACATTTGAATTTGCGTCATAATCAGCTGCAGTCTGTGAAGGCTATCAAATGGTTGCCGCATTTAAAGACATTGGATTTGAGTTTTAACCATTTGACACAAATACCACAATTTCATATAGATGCCTGTAAACGATTGCAGTCATTAAATATGAGCAATAATCTGCTGGAGGATCTAATGGGTATTGTAAAATTAGATGCTTTAACCGATTTGGACTTATCGGACAATTTCCTCTTGGATCATACATATCTATTACCTTTAAGTGCTCTGATGACATTGAAATTTCTCAATCTTTACGGCAACCCTCTACACTGTCATCCCAAACATCGACTAGCGACAGCTCAATATTTGCACAAAAATTGTTCCACTGTAAAATTCATACTCGACTTGGATACCCTCTCGAAAAGTGAAAAAGCCCTAACTGGTACTCACAAGTTGAGGCAAGTGGGAGCACTCAATCGCTATACAGTGCGATCCTCGTCATCATCGATACCGTCTGGCGGTCTAACACCGGCCGCAGGAACTCCTGCCTCAAGTGTGAGTTCAATAGTTTCGTATTTAATTGGTGCTACGGATAATACATCCGAATCTTCAGACCAAAATAATGCTGAACCAATTGCCAAACAAAGTAAAAAGTCTTCCAAAATACGGTTTGTTGAAATTGAGGATCACTCTGAAGACTATGCAGAAAATGATGCGGCGGAGGATGTCATGACCAGTTCTATAATATCCATGGACAAAACCAATGAGTTTACGACAGAAGTGAGCAAAGAACATTTGGAAACCAAACGACAAATTGTTGAGCTACGCGAGAAATATGGCAATGAGTGGTTGCACACGGGCAATGCTGAAATGATGAAGAGTGTTTTGGGTACATATAATCAAAATTAAACACTCATTGTATAATTTCAATATTTTTTATATTTATAGGTAATATCTCTTCCATACAGACGGTGGATATTGATGTAGAGCGTCAAAAGTCACGTGAAATGTTCAAGGAATACATTAAAGATGTAGCAGACGATTCTGTAAATGTCACGACCAATAATCTAAGCAATACAACGGTACTAACCTCAACACCCACCAACAATACCTTAGACAATACCATGGCCGAAATGATGATGTCGCCCATTAAAAACGAATACAATATCAATGATTCCACTCTATATAAAAGTCTGGAGCAAACACAAACGATGATCAATAATACCACAACTGAAAATACTTTTTATAAATCATTAGACGAATGTAACCAAATTAGAAAAAGTACGAATCCCTTTGAATATGAAGAAAATTTCGATATTCCTAAGACCAGTGATGAAGACAATGATGTACTAGATGAAGAGGACCACCTGAAATACGTCTATTCCTCAACAGAGAACGAAGAAACGGAATGTGAGCAAATATTTTTTTTGTAACGTTTCTTTTAGACAATAATATTTTATAATTTAGTTTCCGAACGTGAAGAAGACGAGGAGACCTACATTGTTTACACCACCAACCGCAATGAGGCCATATTTTTAACCAAATCTGCAAACTTTTTACGAGAAAGAGATCCCTTAACAGAAAAGTTTGTGTTCATGAAGTTACGTGATCTGAAATTGGTAGACTTACGCGATCATTTTTGTTTTTTTATTGTTTTCAGAACGAAAACTAAGTGGAGCTTAAAAATTCTAGAATCATGCGACCGTATCAACTCCAATACATTACGCATAAATTTCGACACTGTGAAATTGGATAAACAAGAGCGTATCTATACGGTGGAAGAAGATTTGTGCCAGGTATAAGCTTTGAACGATATTTAAGAAGAACAAAAATTAAATATTTTTTCCTAACGTTTGTCTCTTTTGTAAGGAATTGGAAAACAAATTACGCCACATCCTATCTCAACGTGATTTGGTGGAAATGAATCAAGCGATTTATCGCTGTGTAAATTGTAATTGTCAATTTTCACGGGAGATAAAAAACAAACTTTTAAATCATGGTAAGTTGTAGTTGAGGTTGAGAATTTCAACTAATTTTAAGGTAAGAAGGAACATTATTATAATTGACCAACACTCGATGAATTGTCATAGCGATAGGAAATAAGGTTATTGGAAAGTGAGAAGTAGGAGTAGTGTATATAATTAGAAAATGACACAACTGGCTAGAAAGAGTATTCTCTGGAAGAGTATTCGCACACCTTCAGACATAATTTGTATTACTAATTTTTTATAATAAATATGAAAGTTACAAACTTTGAAAGATTTCTCACCCCAAAATAGCCAGAATTGACTTCCTATAACATATCCTATGTTCCAACAGCGGATCCCTGAATGAAATGTTCTGAAAACCAGACTACTCTTTTACAGTTTCCTAGTATATGATGTGCATCAAAGATGGACAAGGTGGGTCTGTCGGCTAACAAGTTCATGAGGACTGTTTTCGCTTCATTTATTTAAATAATTTGGTAACTCAGTTGGTCTTGTTGTGCCATTCCTAACGGTTACATTAAGTGTAAAACGAAACCCGCCGTTGGACAGATTCAACATTCATTTGAATCAATATGGCGTAGAAAAAAAGGGTGATCTAGCATCATAACAAGGCACCGGCCGCAAATCCAAAAATCCGTCTGTCATATACTCTGATGTTAGTCCAGTCATTATTTTGTATTTTTAAACCTGAAGAAATGGATCAGCGGTAAGAGGTTCGAGAAGGGTGATAAGATTGTCACTAAGAACTTGAAGAAAATAAAAAATTACGCTATTGTCAAACTGTCTTTGTTTTTCGGTATAAAACGTGACTGTCCTTCTAACTACATATTTAAACTCGAAAGAAATCTTAAAAACAAATATATTTCTTTAGATTTACAGAGTTCATTATTGTAATATACCTTGATTTGAATGAATTCCTTCTCTTCCAGAAATACGTTGCCCGGATTGTAAGTCCACCTTTGTCGCTGAAATACATAATATTCCCAAGTCTTTTGAACGAACTGGTGAACTTGCGGAAAAACTCTCACCAGCCTCCATTGTCGAGGAGCTACCGTCGTTTATTGCGCCTTTACATGTACAAGATGCCGGTTCTGTAGCAATTGCCGACGACACTAATAGTATTGGTATGTTAAAGGTTGTGCGAACTTCTTTCCCGACACGACATCATTGTTTTTGGCATGTTTTATTATTTTATTTTTTTCAAAAACTAACTGATTTATGATTTTTTTGTATGCTCTTCTTTTTTACGTTGAAATCTTTATTTTTTGTTTTTTACTTATAACTAAACAAAAATGAAATGGTCCTCTAAGGTAAAGGCAATACAAGGCTTACAACTATTAATCCACTGCAAGCAACAACACTGAAGCAAAAGACAAAAAGTTAATATCACTTTATTAGTACCAAAACATGTATTCTTTAAAGCACTTAAAAAGAAGCATTGGCTTTGTAAGCAAACAAAATTGCATTCAGATTCACTAAAACAGGTTTATTTTTGTTTTATTTTACAATTGGCTGGCAACTTACTAACGATCCAATGTTTCTTACAATTTGATGAGTCAAAACATAAATTACCGGTTGTACATATACGTATTTATTCAAAATTAGTTCCTGGTATTCATAAATATCGTAATATTTGACTTATCACATTGTCCAATCACCAAATTTTCCAATATCCTAATTTTGAAATCTTAATTTAACTGTATATACCGTTATCTTTAGGCTCTGCAACTTCGCTTAACGAATCCTCTTGCTCGAAAATCACCACCACAACTTCGGAAAGTTCTTTCAATTCCAATCAATCGTTGGTTGGTAGTACAAATACGGATCGTGATTTAGATTTTAAAACAAATGGAGAAAGCGACGTCGATATTATATCAAATCCCAGTCAATCCAGTATTGAAGTATTAGAGCATTTTGTCAGTCGCAAAACTTCCGAAGAACGACGCGTTTCGCACATACCAAATCTGGAAACAATCGATGATCAAAGTTACACGCAAACATTTTTGGAACGTGAATTTGACAACATGATAAATTATGCCATGAAAGACAAACCCGAAGAATATCCAGAACCAACCCCCCAACAACCAGCAACAGCAGTGGAACAAGTGCCAATAAAGAAAGACGACTTGGAATCAAAAAAGCCCTCAACATCTACATTTGTGCAAAATAATTTGACGGAAAGTAGTTCTTCAGGTTCGGTTACGGACAGTATATGCACGGCTTATGAACAAAATGGGAAACTGGCAAAAACCGAGAAGTCTGAAGTTACCAAAGAGTTTTTGCAGCAAGAAGCGAATGGGGTTATGAAAAAGGAGGAGAACAATGGACTGTCATCAATGTTTGGTGGTAAGTTTTTATAAAAAAAAATACACATAAATATGTTCAATATTTTAAATAAGACTAGAGTTGACAAAAAATAATGTCATTATTAAAAATATCTGAAAAGGATGAGATCTCAATATGCACATAATCCCTTGTGACACTGCCATCCCCAATAAACCAAGTAAATATCATATTAGAAATATGACAAAATAAACACTTCCACATACATTTAAATGCAAATTCCTACAAATGTTTAACAAAAAAACCTCAAGCAAAGGGATGAACACACCAACAAAGAAGGACTAGAAGACCTTCTTATCATCAATCAGAACCATTTATTGTGGTTCAAGGCTGCAAGCAAGGAACTGCTTGCATTGTAATCCTTGATTATATTCATTGAGATGTTTTTGAATTATTTAAAATATAATTAATACATAAATATGTATGTTCTAGAAACTCAGTGATTGGTGAGGGAAGTATCCCTCTGCGAAATCAATTTGATATCGTAATACTATTAGGCATATGCTATATATTTTTATATCCATTCAAAGCTATTTTCCGATTCTAATAACTTTTAAATTTCTTCTAGCACTTATGCAATCGACTAACATTTTAATGACTAGTTCCAAGAAACTTATAGATACCGAAAAGTTAATAAATGTGAAATCAGGAACGGTGTTACCCACAACAGCATCTACCATTTCACGATCATACAAATTTAACTATACAGATTTTAATGATATCGATCATCGTTTGAAATTGTATTTCTATCAAACGAAATTCGAAGAAAAGAATGAACACTTTAAGTGGATTGTCAAAGGACGCATCTACAATGAGAACACCAAACAACTGACTGAGGGAATCGTGGTGGTCTCCACATGTAAGCTGTATTTAATGGAAGCATTTGCGGAGGAAAACGATGATGTGACAAAATGGTTGAGACCCATCGTAACTTGTACCGTCGATCGTTTGAAAAACATTCAGTTGTTGCCGTGGAAAATGGGTCTGTCAGTGCAGCTCAGAGACTGGGGAGGATTTCTATTATTACTGCAAGACATTTTGAGGACCGATTCATTGATGCTATTTTTTGCAAGTATGTAATGTTGAATCGAAGAAAGACGATTTCTGATTAATATTTCTCTTTCCCTTCAGACAATTCTTTACCATCTACCTGTGATTTACAATATCAACCAAATGAGAAGCTAATTAAGCGTCTCAATTCAGCTGTCATGGACGAACAGTTGAATATGTGCTCCGTATTAAATGGCTGTGAAATTACGTGTGAAAACGCTAAGCGTTCACTCAATACATGCTGTCTCTTAACAACCGATTCGCGTTTATATTTAAGTTCTCCGAAGGTAACATGGCTTTCATCAAGCGACCATGACAGTGAAGACATTGAATTGTGCATAACGCAATACATGTCGAATTTAGTAGAAGTCGAACATTGTAGCGATAATGTATTTATCATAAATTTCCTGGATGAAACACAAGATAAATGTGAGCTCTGGAAGTGCACATTTGAGACGACAGAAAATGCCAATACCTGTCTGAATGCAATAGCACAATCATGGGAAAAACTCTTTGGTGTACCTTTAATAAGTGCGTAAAATATAACGATAAAACATCAATTTATATCATGTGACTCAACATTATATGAAAACTTTACAAATTTTGGATTATATCACTTTCCTACGCCTAGAAAACTACATATATGTATATAAATATGTTTTGTCATCGTATTACTAATATATCTGTTCAATAAAGTAGGCCATATACAGTGATTAGCTAAAAAAAAATCATATACGCAGTATGAGAACAGATTTTATAATATCATTCAATAAGCAGACGAAAGGGAAACTCGTTCAGTTGTTAGTTATGGATAATAATAACACCAGCCAAAACATATCTCAAGTAATACATTCTTCTAGTGACGTGATATCCATTTGTCAACCAACTATTTTGAATACCCAAAAAAAAACTCCATCGAACTCCATGTCTACGTTCACATGTAATATTTTACACAGTTCTACCCAAAAGCAAACCTCTGTTTTGTTCGCAATAAATATTTGCAATATTAATTAAAATTATTATTATTTTTCTATATGTAAATAAACATGAAAAAAGATCATTCTAAAAACTAAATGAAATGTCTCTTTACCGTGTCATTTTTACTGAAACATCAAAAAGAAATATACTTTTTTTTATTTCTTTCATTCAAACTTTTTATATAGTATGCTCTTCTAAGAATTTATAACTGTTTTCATAAACTAAATATGTATGCATATTTATGTATATATATGTTTTGTTTTTTTTGTAATATTTATATATTAATTCGAAATATGTAATATGTTTATTTATCACTCAATTGTTCAGCGATCCAATCAATATTTTCTTCATAATATCGCGGATCCGATATGGTTAAAGCGGTGCGTTTATAGGTGTAATAATAGAAAAACGAAACTGCAAAGAAAGGAAAATGTAAAGATAGAAACAACAATTTCGAATTAGATGTAACGTAAGTGAAAATTCAAATTAATAGTATATTATATAAATTCATATTATCGATAATTTGTCGCTGTAAAACATACATAGTGTTTGCCGAATACTTCAGCGGCTGTAGAAATAATTCATTTGTCATAGATGACGATGTAGCTCTTGGAATTTTGTGAGAATGAGTATTTATAGGGTCTTACTGTCGGTTTCCATAAAACAAATTTGGTCATTCGTTACTAACCGTCAACATTAAAACAAAAGTAAAACGGGTTTTTATCTTAATGGTATTTTTTAATCACCCATTGGACATGGTTTCAATGTCTTTTTCATATGTATTTAATGATTTTAGATCTTTTTTATATCAAGTAATTATGACAAATCGCAGCGAACGAATTCGTTTCATGGAAACCGATAATTGATTTCCAGGTTTAATGACAATATTTATTGCAACTATTTCAAGATTTTTTCTATGGAAAAAAAGTGTATTACTTTGGCGAGAAGCAAATGCATCCTCAGAGAGTAACAGTTCACTTGACGTTGACATTATAAACCATTTTTGTGGCCGGATATTGAAGACATGTCATTGGATGGTCTTTGTTTTTAGGCAAATGGCAAATCGTATTATAAGCCTTCTCGGCGATTTAAGATTTCTTTTGTAGGGTACTGTGAAGGACCTTTGTTATGCAAGGAATCCATTAATATCGAGCAAGCCGGAAACCGTCACCAATAAAATGTGCTCTGTGCAATGGCCAACAAAATTTTGTTTTTTTAATATATTTACAATGAAATTGTATTTGGACCATCTTTTATATTCATGAGGAGGAAAATAGTATGGGCAAACCAATGCTGCAAATTTGTACTCTAACTTTAACTTAATGACAATTGTACTTTGGTAGCACCACATCCACCATATTCTCATAACTTAGACCATATTGAATAGTAATTCCAGTTTTCAAACCTAAACAGGGGCACGGCGGAGTAAGATTTTGTTCAACGTTAAAAAAAAACAAATAATAATTTGATAGACATTAAAGCGCGTGGTCCGTGGTGGGATGTGATTTGATTTGAAAACATTCTTCAGTGCAGGTTTCAACCTGGTAACTGCCGGCGACTTCACGAGTTCGGGAGTAATCTCCAAGCCATATACAACTTCTCTAGAAAAAACGTTTTTCATTAAAAATAATTGTGACTTTCAAGATCTCATTCCTGAGCTATGATTACAAGAATACATGGACAGGCTACGACTTTGAGGTACCTACATATCGCTCATCTACTTGACTAGTGTCATAACTAAAAACAGGATTTTCAATTGAGTCTTACTTAGGCTTTCCTAATAATATAGGGGCCTGATATATGTATGTATAATACTCTGCAAAACAAAAGTCAATTTAAATTCGAGATTTACCGCTAGAGTACAATAATAGAAGTGAGTGTGTAGTGAGTATTATAACAACAAATAATTCACAGAAATTTCAATCTTAGGATTCCGAAATGGTACTATCTTACCTGTCCTTTGAACAAACGACAAGGCTTTCATTGTGGTCGACCAATTTGTCATAGGAAACCACAAGACATTGTAAACGAACCAAAAGTGTTGAGAAACCGAAAGCAAAAAGTACAGCAAAATTGTAAATAAGAAAAATTTACAATTCCTGAGTATAACGTGAGTGGCTCCCACCTAGCAAAACATAAAGTCAAGGTATGAGTGTATAATGTCAATATAAAATATGTGCATGCATGTACTTACCTCATAAACACAAGTAGCATGAACGGCAAAGGTGAAAAATAAATATTCACATATTATAAACAGATCCTGTGTACTGAAACAAAAACAAAATGCACGGTTTAACGTTTTATTATCATTTGATTTAGATTGAAAAAAGTCCTCTTACACAAACAATAATATGGTCAATTGCAGCTTTTGTGGCAACAGCAAATGAGCGAAAGTATTAAAAAATAAATCGGCGATTAATAGGGCAAATTGTAATCCCAACAGGACGCGATAGCGACTTAATGTTAATTTCATGTTTTCGTTACTGGTTTTTGTGGAAAGTTTATGAATAAAACCCTTAAACGCTCGTCTGTGGTAGTGTCGTCAAAATTATGAAAACGATATAACTTTTGACATTTCATAGAACAACAAAACGGGACTTTTCCGAAAGGACATTTGTGTGACATGCGCTATCCGCAGAAAGAATTACAGCTCTGAGTTGGTGTGTCGTCGAAAATGTGAGATATAAATACATAAATATTTTATTATATTTATCGAAGAGCATTTTCAATTTCCCAAAGGATTTTTATTTATTTTTGAACCGGTTCAGTTTTCACTCACTGCAAACTTAGCCACTAACATGTATATATTTATTTATTATTAATTACAATAAGAAGTAAATTATAATCTAATAAGCAATTCCATGATAAGTCTAGACCGCAATTTCTGCTGGAATACCTGAGATGTATCATTAAGGAGATGTAGTTAGGTTTTCCAAAATAGAGAAGGCTACCAAAGACATTGAAACTCAGTTCGATCTATAGAAATTTCATTGCCGTTGTTCTAGTAATTAAATATCTTAAAACTTGTTAGTCGATTTTTTTCGTTTGTTGTTTTCGCTTGCGACAACTAGTGAATGTTCTTGTAGTACCGTAATTTATCAGTTTCTATAACTCAGTTCGGCCTATTGTTGTGGTGGTGTTTGTTTATGTTTGACCGTCCAGATGATCTTGTTTGATGTTCCCTGGGAAAAAGTTACTGATTTTTCTCATACAATTTTCAATAGTTTTTTTTTATTACTTTTTTCTCTGGAATATGCGGGGAACTTCTCTGTGGACGATATAATATGTATGCTCCCTGACCCTGGCGTACTATTTAAAGTCAACTCCGAACGGCTAATGCCTTTCTAATGATATGGCACATGGCTTATAGATTCCTCTTACGCTGAAAATGTTTGATGGTCATACCAGAATGCTATCGAAACAATGTAATATTCATCGCATGCACTTATTTCATTATTTTAGAATAGTTAAAAATTTGAATTTTCTTGTTAAAAAACGGTAGTAAAAAAAATTTTTTAATGATGCAACCACTGTGGTTATGATATTTCAAGAATTCAATATATTTTTCGACGAATCTGTATGTTTTTTATTGTTATTCTTTTTTTGACAATTGCCGGTTGCGAATGTCTGAGACCAATAGGAATTAACAAAAAAATCTTTACTGCGCATATCCTTTGCATAGAGAAATCACTTTCACTCGCATCCTTCTTCTGTCGAGACTGGCTCTTTTGTCTCTTGCAATCCGTCCATATGGCTGTCTGCGTTTAGAGGTGAGAGGATACCTTGACAACCCACACGTGTGTGTGTGTGTGTGTGTAACCAATCAACGACTTAACAAAACACATGATTCCTCTTTTCTTTCTGGTGGTTTTTCAAACAGCAGTAGTAGCAGCAGCAGGAGCACTAAGCGCACTAAAACATTTAGTCACTCGCAATACAAATTTTCCTTTTAATTTTTTTGTTTGTGTTTGGTTCTAACGGTAACTAAGAAGAAGGTCAAGATATTATTAGTTAACACTTTTTCGGTTGGACAACACAATAGAACAATAGGACAGAGAAGAAAGAAACACTTTACCACAACAAATTGAGGTAAGTGACAGAAATGGTGTTAAACTATAATAATAAAAAAATATATATTGAACATGCCTAAGCTATTACATATTTTTGAAAAAATATTCTTGTGGAAAATTTTCTCAGTATCCTTGTGGACATTTTTACACTTTATGCGATTGTCCTTCTCCGCCTCCTTTGGGGGATATTTGCTTTCATGTCATAAAATCTATAATATTTGTATGTTATAATAATCAAACAAAAACAATTTATTGAAAGCATGTACATAATATATACTGTGTGCAACTAAGTATATAATATGTACCTACATATATTGAGTAGTTCATGCAATGGTTTTGTTCCTTAAAAATTACATAAAAACGATTTATACTATATTATTGTTATTGTCACATACAAATAACGATACAATGGCAAAAAAAAAATACTGCAAATAATTCAAAAGGACCCAACCTAACCAACTACATACATATGTACATACAATAATGTTTAGAAGTAATCAAAGAAACCATAAAACCCTATTAAAACATAGATTCCTCATTAGGTGAAAGTATCTTGACAAGTCTAATATATGGATTGAACCAATTTAAATTATGAGTGAAGTGTAGTTGAAGTTTATTGAGACTTTTTTTTTAAATAATAATTGGGTATAGAAAACCTTATAAAGGATACTTAAAACTATTTCTTATTATTTTTGTAACAGTTACAAAGGGTACAACTCGTGTTTTAAAAAAAAAAGCGAAAAATGTTAGAACATTTAAGTAAGAGACCACACACTTGCTCCCGGTGTTGACAGTAAATTATGAGTTATGGTAATTAATCGCTGTACTAATTCAAGTGGGTCAGTTAATACCACTAAATAAAATTACTCCGTAGAAGCCTTCGAATACGCGGTTAATAGACAAAACGCTAAAAAAAAAAATAAAATAAAATAAATAACACTTGCTATAATTTCACCCAGAAAAAATATAATAATTCCATTGTAACAGCAGAACTGTTATTATAAAATGTTCATACTATCAGTAAATAATAGCAAGAGCCAAAAAAAAAACGTTAAGCCAACTAACAGAGACCAAACTGTTCTCCTTATCAAACACAGACTTAGAACAAATAATTCCATTTTAACAATATATAATAGACCAAGCTGCTAGACCAAGGTTAGCTCTTTATGAGTTTTCCACGATTCTCGCTGTGTGTATTTTTAACCATGGTGCAGCACGGCACAGGGAACCATTACAATGCGACTTTCAGCTCGCCTCTGGAACAGGCCTGGGTCAATATCACCGGTCTCAATGAAAGCATGTGCTATGTGCAAGAAAAGTTGAACCGTTGAAACCATTCGCCCATTTTCATTGTGAAAATGTTGGTGGTTCGGTTAACGGTGTGCGGTATTTCGAATAAAACAACGTTATGGCAAAAGGGAGATTTTTTGAATTTAAACTTTTATGCAACTGTCACATAGCAATCGATTGACCAGGAATATGTTATCCGAATTTATTTTAAATTTAAGTATTGTGAAAATATTGAATTTACATATTGATTCTCTTTTTTTTAGAATTCCTCAAAAAGAACATAAATCAACAACGAACATGGGCGATACAAAATCCTTCGGTTCGCCTTCAACACCAACAACCACGGCAGCTGTTAGTAATACGACTGCTAGTAATCAACACGGTATAATGACTACTACAAGACGATTGGAATCGGCAGCTGTTACCGGCAGAAAGCCATTGGGCAAAGGCGCTGAAGCGAGAGGTACTAGTTCAACTACGGGAGCGGTGGTAAACAATCAACAACAGTTATTGCAAAATATCGTAAAACCTAATGATACTCTAGAGTATATAATCAAGTTCCCAACACCGCAATATCGTACTGAACAAAGTAATGGATTTGATCAACCCGAGGCCGATGATTTTGTCTTTGTCTATAACGAAACCAATGTACCGATTGTAATGCTATTGGGCTGGGCCGGCTGTCAGGATCGATATCTAATGAAATACTCGAAAATTTATGAGGACAGAGGGTAGGTTTCTCACATACAATACAGCATGTCTGAACATAGCCTTACAGATGATGTTACATTACCTGCTTCCCTTCCTTTTCAGATTAATTACAGTCCGCTACACTGCCCCTGTGGACACCTTGTTTTGGCGGCGACGAGAGATGTTCCCGATCGGCGAGAAAATCCTTAAACTTATATATGACATGAATTTCGATTCACATCCTGTTATCTTTCACCTGTTCTCAAATGGTGGTGCCTATTTGTATCAACACATATCATTGGCCATACGTAAACACAAGACACCGCTACAGGTCCGAGGCATGATTTTAGATTCGGCCCCTGGTGAGAGACGAATGTTGGGACTGTATCGGGCTATATGGGCCATTTATGGTAAAGAGAGAAAGAAATGCCATTGTTTTACCGCAATTATAATAACACTAACATTGGGCCTAATGTGGTTTGTCGAGGTGAGTGAAAGACGTCAAGGGAAACAAATGCCAAAGGCCCCAAAAAATGAACAATTTTCCAAAAAGACCAAGAAGAAAACTTCACCATATAATTAGTTTGCAGAAATGCACGCTTTAATGAAAGTTTCGGATATGCTGTATTTTGGGTCAATCCATAATGCTGTTTTCTCGTGTGTAAGCTTTAACTACTCTCAGCTGAATTTGGAGATTTTACGAATACCTCTTGAGATACTTTTGACAGTAGGCCACTTGAAAAAAAAAATGGGAAATTTTCCATTGTTCAAATTTGCATATGAAAAATGTTTTTTGGGGGTATTTTTCATAATGAAAAAAATGTGTATGGGATTTTATTTTATTAATTAATTTGTTATTAATTTATCTATTTATTTAGGAAACATTTGCAGCATTTAAAAGCCTTTTCGTTAAAACCGAGCCAATACAAACGAATCCTTTCAATGATCTTAAAAATGAGCCAAATGAATATCCCCAATTGTTTTTATACTCCAAAGGTGATGTTGTTATACCCCATACGGTAAGTGACGGATTTGAAATTAGTAGCCCTACATAAATATTTCCAAAATGTCATTTCAGGATATCGAACATTTCATAAGTATGCGACAGCAGCAGGGAGTCGATGTCAGTTCTGTGTGTTTTGAAGATGCTGAACATGTTAAAATTTATACGAAATATCCAACACAATACATACAGTGTGTTTGCAATTTCATCAATAATTGTTTAGCGACACCATACAAACCCATAGTGGAAGCATTCAATAGTTCATCAACTACACCATCTTCGACATCCATGAAATATGATTAAAAGATTGAACTGGTGTCCTTTCGCAAAGAATCAATAGTTTCATTCAATTGCTATAAACGTATTCTTTTTCCGTTCAATTATAAAAACAAAATAAACAAAGTGTAAATCAATGATCAGTTCATTGCAATATTATTTCCTTATTTAGGACTTGTTAAATGAAATAAAGCGAATCATAGGTTCAAATCATGAAAATATTAAACAATACGATCAGCGAGTTATATGCGAATTATATATCGTTTAGAGCGCACAGAATTAAGACAAGTTACCCGTTTTCATAGAATGTTAAGTAGAACATATGTATGTAAAGGATTGAATGTGTTCTATAACCTTTGCTACCAAAATGGTTAAAAATTATGTCTCCTAAAAGTAATTTAGTATATAGTAATATAAAATGTGGCGAAGAAATTCCCGGAAACTACAAAACTGCACATTTTGAAAAATCTGTTTTATCGGCTGGCAACGTATCCCTTTACTGAAGACCTTCATAATATTTGAACAATTGGAAACATTTTGTTTGTTTGCTCCCAGCAATTTTTGGAAAATAAACTACGGGACGAACACGATCCTAAGGTCCAGTTTTTTGGTAAGGATAGGATGAAGGACAACCCTAGAATTACTGGCGGGTGCACTAAAGAATCCAAAGAGGTAATTGAGGAATTAAATAGCGCAAAAAGGAAAGGGTTTAATATCCATACCGTCCATATTAATTCTAATAAATTGTTGGTCAATATTTAGGTCTGGGCAGTGCCGTGGGACAGATGTGCTACAGATTAGCGTGAGTATCAGCCTTTTGGAAAATTCGGTTGACAGGCAGTTCCGAGGAATCTAGAGTAAGCAGCCACATCAGTGAAATCGAGTTCTATAAAAACAATAATATGAGAAAATGTTTTTTTATTTTAATTTAATAAAGTAACTCGTAATCAAATCAATGTAGTTAAACAGGGATACAGTTTGTTCAGTGAATCTTAAAGTTACCCGATAGAACATTTCGCAACAAGCTCTTTCATATTCCAGCTGGTCGATAAAGTAACGAATAAATTGTGTTTAGTTTTTGCCAATGTGAGAAAGTTGCGATCATCGATTCCGCACTATATATTTAATTTATAATATATGTATGCCTCCCAATAGCAAAGACCATATAGAGGGCAGACGTCCCAACTCGTTTGCTGAACATTTCCAAGAGGGTATTTAAACCCTTTAAAATATTGCCATGCCAATTAGTGACATCTAGATTGTGTAGCCAAACTAATGTGTCAAAAAACAACTTCGGACGTCTGCCCACTGTATAGTCTTTGCGCATATTGATCTACCTAAATAACAACTCCCCATTAAGGTACGCCCTTTATAAAATGATGCATATCTATGGTTGGCAACACTGCAAAACAGCTGACAAAATCAGAATGTGAGGAGGAATCGAAAAACATTTTGCTCCAGTGTTGCCAATTCAATAATTCTCCGACTACATTTGGACGGCTCAGCAACCCCGCTGCCGCCGACTGGAAAACAAGACCAGTCGTCGCCGCCGCCATCGATATTGCTTCTTATTCCACAGTGAGTCGGTCGATATTTATTTTGTTATTTGTTTGGGTGGTTATTATTTATTTGGGTGTCCAACGAGCGCTCATACATACACAAATCAGGACCGTAGACAGCGTGGATGGATGGTTAGTTCCAGGGACTCGTTTTATAGCGGCTGAAATTGAAAAAAAAAACAAAAGGAATACGTCCAGGACCTGGGTGGGTCCGGGTAATAGGATTAATACCTATTATCATCGCGGTGTACTTTATATGTCACTGTCGTTGGTCCTCTTACAGTTGTTAGCCACCTCTTGACTTCCATACCTACCAGGCCATACAATTGCAACGTGAACCATAAAATCGTGAGTTTTACATGATTATCACCCTAAAGACCTGAACTATGGTACTGCTATAATGCGACAGTCAACGCCCCTTTAGGCTAAACGAGATGCGAGATGGAAACCATCAAGCCCAGCCCGCCGGTACCAATTCGAAGCATAATATATATGGATTATGACTTCCCTCTTGGTTTGGGGTCGAGGTCTATCTAACACCTTTGCTGATCTATGGGTCACAGCAATGCAACACCGAGCCGAAACTCTATCCGCGGTTTGGGTAAAAACCACAGCCACCACGATACTCCCCGAGGGGCCGCACCTACCACCCGTGTTACCAGATTAAAGTCTCCGGTCAGATCCCGTAAATAAATGCTAATAAGCAAGAAGATACTCCCAGTTTTTGTTCCATACAACATGGGATTGGTCACCCACGCAACGTGAACCAATACGGATAAATCATCCGTGATTCGTCTGAAGGATTACTTGAATCGCTGCCATCATTATCCTCGCAAGTCGTGTATCGCTGTCCGGTGAAACTGTTTAGACGGTTAGTATAGTTTATATTTGCAAGTTTAATAAATAAATATACAATTAGAAAAATAAGTAATAGAGAAACTTCGTTTCTTAATTGTATTTTGAACAACATTGTACTTTTTATTTATTAAACTTACAAGGATAAACTATGCGAAACGTCTTTTACAACTTCTAAATGCGTTTCGGGTTTGTTCGTTTTCTTATAAATATTCCCGTTATTACTAATCGCGTATTCTCCTGGCCAAGCCATCACAATAAGAGGAATCGCGATTCATTTTTCAATCATTGCAAATCCTTCTGCACCCGCGATTTATCTTCCAGTGATCGCCAGGAAGAATGCATATTCTTTGCGTGTCACATTCCTCGTCCAATTGTTTGCAGGGATGGAGCTGATTACATTAGTATAGCTGCGTTTTTTTGGAGATGCCGTGTAGAACTACAAGGCAGTCACATTTTGCAATTTTGTGCATCATTAAATAAACCCCCAAATAAAATACATCATAACTCTAAATATTCATGCCTATATATTATTATTATTGTTTTTCAGAGCCGAGATATGAGAAAAATTAATTGGCATTAATCCAGACCCAGCGTACAATAAATCAAACACTGTACGCCAACAAGCGCGAAAGAAAAAAAATTGCTGGGCGTTGATTAAATTGATTTGTGAAAAATAACAATATAAATTAAAGCAAATGGATCTATATGATGACATAGACACAAAACCTAAAGCCTCCCAAATTGACGGGTGGTCTTCGGGTATTAAAATGTTACAGACTCAATTGGCGATTAAGAAGGCACAACTTCCCAAACTAAAGGACCAAAAAAAGCCACCAGTGGTAAAATTCTCCAATTTTTTTTATTTATTTATAACAGAATTCTAATGGAGTTTACTATTATTATTTTAGCTAATGACACCAGTCAATTTGAAGGCCAAAAAATTGCAAACATCGGAAGAGATAATAGTATCCAAATCATCCGATATCAAGCCCATAATCAAAGCCCAACCACTGGTGCCGTCTTTGGAAAATATCAAAACCGATGATTGGGATTTTGTCGATGAGTACGATCCAACGTGGCCAAATGAATACGAAAAAATAAAAGAAAAAAAGAATAGTCTTAAGGATAAGGGACGCGATGATCGCGAAAGAGATCGTATCACGCGATCGGCGGATAGTGGAGAACGTGACCGGGAACGCAAGCGTAATCGTCGAAATTCACGTAATCGTGAATCACCGCCAGTGAAATTTAGTGGCTTTGGTCAACGCATAACAGACGAAGACCGGTATAGTCCACCCTCCACAACCGGATCGGGGTCAAACAAAGCAGGTGGTGTCGCTATTGCACCGCCTCCATCCCTGCAAGAGATATCTATAGCCAATGACGGTGGCGATCCATCGTCTAACGTAACTATACCCTATTCTGCTAGTTCTGTAGCTGCTAAAATCATGGCCAAATACGGGTTTAAAGATGGCCAGGGCTTGGGCAAGCAGGAACAGGGTATGTCCATGGCTTTGCAAGTGGAAAAGACTTCGAAGCGTGGTGGACGCATTATACATGAACGCGATGTATTCTTGCCTCCACCAATGCCACCTGCAGCAGGTAGCCCTGCTGCATCTAGTCCAATTGCTAACATGGCTCCGCCAGCACAACCAGATACAGTTGTTAATACACCAACCCCGCCGTCGACAGAATCAGCCGCTTCAAACCCAAGTATAACCGAAATCATGAAGGCGCCTAGCAAAGTAGTTTTACTTAGGGTATGTACATTCTTTGTCACAAAATGCTTCACAAAACGTTTAAAGGAAAATGTGTGCGAATCATTTCGTCTCCAAAAATATGGTATGAATACAAGAACGTTCGTGCGATGTTTGTTTCTAATCAGTTGAAGAATTTTCATTCGTCAAAAGAAAAATGTGAAAGGTGTAATGTCGAATTTTTGTTAATGTTTCTAATAATTGGCAATTTCAACCGTGAAGTGATAAGTAGTATACGCAACTACAACACATGAAACCCAGCCAGCTTTGAGCATTCAATAACTTAATTTACACACATTTTAGAATTCGTGCCAAGTCAGTTGTTCCGGATTCAAATTAATTCATTGATCACATGCCTAACAAAGTAACAGTACAAAATTAAAAAGTGCAATTGCATTTCAGTACTCTTTTGTGCTACAACACTATTTGTTTGATAATATAATAAAGATACTATTTCATCCAACTGCAAATATGTCAACTAACGACTTTCTTAATCCTTGAAAGAATATGGTCGGCCCCGGTGATGTTGATGATGAATTAGAACCGGAAGTCAAAGATGAATGCAATACCAAATACGGTGATGTCAATAAAGTACTGATACACGAAGCGTTTGGTACCACACCAGAAGATGCAGTTAAAATATTTGTAGAATTCAGGCGTATGGAAAGTGCGATTAAAGGTAAGAGCTTGCGATAATAGTTTTTTAGTTTTGTAACATTCTATTCTAATTTCTAAAGCTGTGGTGGACCTAAACGGCCGATTCTTTGGTGGACGTCAAGTACGAGCTGGTTTTTACGACTTTGATAAATTTAGAAATTTGGATTTAAGTTAAATAAAAACTATTGAGCATAATAAAAGGAACAAATAAAAATATAATGGCAAGTTTAATTGCCAACACAAACATAGTTTATTTAAGTAACCGAAGATCTTTCAAAAATAATACTCTTTTGATAATATGTTAAGGAATGTGATATGGTGCAATGGAGATATTATATTTGTGTTTCAACAATATAATATAATACAATTATTCCTTTAAAGCGGCCATTTTTGGATCATTTATCGAATGTTTCTTATTACACGTAAACGAAATGGTAACAGCAAATCTGAAATGAAAAAAAAAAATAAAATTAAATATTTTCTGAGGTTCTGCATTGAAATTTAGAACAGATATGTATTTGAGTTCTTCTATTCTCTTCTCCTCTTCTATTTATAATATATGTTAACGACTTGTCAACATTTCTGGAACCAAGTGGGTGTACCATTGTTCTATTACCAGATGATTTCTTACTTCATTTAAGAGGTGATAGAAATGACTGCCATGCTCTGGAAATTATAATAAACTTTTGTATGAATCAGACAGCAATGGATATCTCTGAAGACGAAGTCTATTACGTTTCTTGTCCAAGTCCCTGACATGGAAATATTATAGGGCAAGTCAGAATGGATTTCGTTGATCGTCAGAAAAGTCTGTATTGTTACTGATAGCAAAACCAGCTTTGAGCAATACATTGAGTATAGTTAGTTGTATTCAACTAATATTTATTTGCTACCATGGGTTAAGTTCAGACTTGACATCACTCCTTTAATGCCACAAATTGTATATGGTCTGGAGGTGGTATCGAGTACATTTTAATATATTTTTTTTTTGTAAATTGAAACGTGTTATAAACATTATTACTCCATTTGTACGTAATACATCTCAATATGTCAGTAGGTTCCAAGGATTTTCTTTTATTGAATATGTTATCTATAGGTTTTTGTTCCTGGTTTATACGGATATTAAAATTGTAGTACTGTGCAACTCTTTCCACAATCTGTTCTACAAATATTATACACATTTTATGTACTTACCTCGTGCCTTCGCTAACTTTTTCCACGTGATGTCGATTCTCCAAACCGGAAGTGAAAGCACTTACTCGTCCTTTTTTGGGCTCTATAGAGGAAGTTGTACGATTTTCTTTATTTCCATCCACAAACATAAATCTACCACCCCGGAAATCTCTATTAAATGTAGTTAGATAAAGCAATGACGTATAGTGAAAAGAAGGGTATGTTTCCTAGACGAAAATTATTATATTATTATATTTCTTGTAAACAAGTTACAAAGGATATCTACCTTATCCACATGTTCATGCCAATATTCATCATGTATAGTTTTAGCCGTATCATTTGTTATGCGTGAGAAGAATGTTGGATAAGTCAGATACAAATGTTCCGGTTTTATATCGAACTGTTCAGCTATGGCCAATTTTATTTTGCCTTTAACTAACTGAAAAACATATGTATGCTAAAGAAGTTGCTAGGGAATCATACAAAATAACTCACATTATACGCCGATAAATGTTCCGATCTGATCATTGCTCTCGCTTCGGGCATCTGATATACATTCAGAAATTTATCACCATATGATAAAGCCCCCGAATGTATGTCTAATATAGAAGCTCCCCCCGACGAGCCGGCTAAATCAATTACATTTGTGGCCATATCCAAAAGTAACTCAACTTCATTGGGTTCAATTAGATTATCAGCAACGAAACGTCCACATTTCGTTGGTATACATTGGGGATAATGCTGCATTTCCATTTCGTATTCATTAGAACATTGAAATTTTTGCACACGTAAAGGCAAATGTTCTCGAACAACAGCAAAGTGTTTCTCTTTCGCAGAATCTTTGGTAAACATGTAGACAAGGATCATTACCGATGCTATTACGACGGCTCGAGTCCAAAGGCGGTGAGTAACAGAACTTGTGGCATATTGTAGTTCGTCATGGAGAGCGGCGCTAAACCAAAAAGAAAAACAAGTGTAAGGTATGATGATCAGAATTAAAAAAAAATCCCTTACACAACGACATTATTACACTAATATTTTTAGTGTTTCTGTACAGAATACGCTACGATTATTATACCACGAACATAAATGCGAACACAAAAAAAGAAACAGTAACTCGTAGCGGTTGTTTAGTGTACGTTTACTGTATTTTTTGAATTCGGGAATCTATTGTTCTTCGACCTATTGTCCTGTCTCCAAGTCAAGGACATGCTTCGGGACATGGAACATAAGAAGGCAACTGCAACCACATTTTGGTTTGGTCGACAAGTTATTAATTTTATTTATTTATAAAAGTTTATTGTTTTTTTTGTAAGGAATGTGTTTGCGTACTGTTTTTTTCGAACCGATGATGTACTTACAATTTATTTTTCTTATTTTTATCATTATCGTCCTTATTGTTAGCACTTTGAGTTTTTCCCTGGCGCTGCCTTAAATGTTTTTCAGTCATATTTCTAATAATATGACACCGAACACTGATGTTGTTATCGATAAAATACAATAATACAATAAATTCATAATACATAAAATGCACGGCCGAACAGCTGCACGAAATCTGCAGACTATTGAAAATAACCGAATATTCGAATATTAATTATATGACACCGAATAATTATTTTGTAAATTTTGTTTTTTCCCGATTCCTTTTCCGAATAAATTGGATGTGAATGGTATGACTTTATAGTGAATGATTGTTGTATATTTTCCAGCGTTGCCATTTTGGGCTTTTACTACCAAATTTGGTCGGATGGGTTTTAAAATTGTAAGATTTTGTCGGGGGGTCGGTCCAATACGATTTTGGTAGATTTAGGACTTAATCGTAAATTGCACGTTCAAGAACTATATTTTGTAATTAATTTTAAAACATCTGTTATTAAATAGTACATATTTTAGTAATAGAAAAAACTAATTTTTTAATTTAATTTTTGGTTAATCTTAAAAAAACGAAAACGATTATTCGATTCAATGAATGTTACAAAATAAAGTGCATTTTGATTTATTTTACAAAATTTTGGAAATTTTTGGTAGGAAAAAAATTTTTTGTAGTGAAAACAAATTTCCACTGGCTGTTTCCACTTTGTAAATGTCGACGACTTTACGGGTAAGAGCCATGTAAAAACTTCTGCAAAAAAAATCATTAGCCGTTCGGAGCCGGCTTTATTCTTTTATTTATTTGCACAGATATTGTAATTTAAATTGTATTCAATTACAATGAAAACCACACCATGTTGAAGATAGTCGGCGAAGATACACAACCACAGGTTGGTTAGGAGACTTCCCTTTGGGCAGTAATACCGACCTATTGACGCACTTTTTCTTCCGCCTATATGAAATTCCATACATTGTTTGATTTCCAGTCCTCATGCATTTTTCATTCTTGTAGGAAATTTGTAAAACGACAGCTTTACAGTGTCAGTATTAAGACCTACTATTTATACAAATACTATATTACTAATAATTTTTATTACACATTTATTATTCCATTTCACCATTTTATATTTAAAGCCGTATTCATTTTCTCCACTGCATGGTAGTTAGTGTGCAATAAAACGTTTGCCTTATCTGTATGAGAGCCATCGAAAAAGTTGTTGTATATCGTTTTCGTAGTCAAATTGTCAGGTTTGGATTGTGGCAATTCGCGATACAACTTTTCCAGTTGTATTGTAAGATCCCGTACATGTTGACCTGTCGGAGGTCTTATCTGAGCACCTCCATTGATGCAACCTGTAAATTTCAATATACATTATAGGTAATGTACAACAATTCTGAAATATATTTTTACCTGAAGGGCACGCCATTACTTCCACAAAATGATATTGCACTTTACCTCTTTTGAGTTTTTGTACTAAATTTTGTATATTACGGAAACCATTAGCAATGGCGAATCTTAATACCGATTTGCCTTCAACTTCTAAAGAAACTTCGCGAAAATCAGGGTTTCTACAATTATAAAGAAGTAATAATTATGGAAGCACTAAAATACGCCACTACCTTAGGTTTTTATATTCAACTGATGCTAAATCCACATTATATAATTCTTTTGCAGCAAATTGGAAAATGTTTTCGGAATACCCTCCGGAAGTACTTAGACCATGAGCCCAAACATTTGGATTTTCTTCCGTTATGGTTTTATCGCACCAAGGCCAATCGTATGCTGAACATGGGAAGACATCCAGCGCAGTTTCATTAAGCATTTGCTCAATTTCAACTAAAAACAATATACATAAAACTTGTTTTTACCAAAGATCGAAATCCATACTTGATGTTATTACACAATCCACATCTCGCGAATTTAAGGCTTCATTAAAAAAGTCTTCCCTTGATGCTTCCAGTTTTTTGTCATAACAAGGCATAATGGTTACATGATAAATTTTGTCTGGCGCTATGTTTAATTTTTGTCCCAACCATTGCTTTGCCAGTACTCCCATTATTTGCTGTGGTGAACGAGTTGTTGATATATATGGTAATATAAAATTACCGTGTGTCTTTTCGGCATAACACACCCAACCTGGACATGATGACGATAACATTGGAAATGGTTTGGTAGGCAAATTATCGCGAAATCGTTCAATGAACTCGCTGCGAGCTTCCAGCAAAGCCAGGTCATCAGCTACTTTTGTAGTGAGGACATAATCCGCTCCTAGCTGTCGCAAATATCCACAGAAATGTTCGGCGGCTTTTTCCGCTGTCAGGCCATAGCGATGGGCTAAGCTTATTATTGGTTGTTGACTGACCGTAAATACTATAAGCCGCGCCTGGTCGCTTGTGGATTCATTCGCCTTTAAATCCAGATTTTCTTTAAGAACTTTCAGTACTTCTTCTTGACTTTGCTGTGATATCAAGACACCTTCGGCTGAAGTTATGCAGCCAGAACAAGCCAAACAATCTTGTAAAGTGATTTCAACTTTTTGTAGTTTCTGCTTTCCAGCCTATCAATTAAATATGTTATTAATATGTTCTTATTTTATTTAGGTTTGTTTTATATACCTCGGTTTCCTCATAATATCCATCTTCTTGTATTGAGATTTTAGCTCCAGTTTTTGTTTTCGATTTTTCTATTGTTACGGGTTTTATGCATTCCTTAAATTGGAAATATTATTAATTTTTTAAAAATAATCATAGAAGTAGAAGGTTTTTGTGGGAACTAGTAGGAGAGAACTTATTCCACAATTCCGCGAAGCAACTAGCCCTTAAAATGGATGGCGCTTAAGTTGTATACCTATACAATGGTCTATATTAAATTTCGGTTGAATTATAAACTTTGAAACTTTAGTGAGTAGGAGGGTACAATGGTGTGCATGGAAGTGTTTGGCGTAAGCCTGCATGTAGCCGGCATTGGTACAGATCTTGGTGTAGTAGCAAATAATCGAATGAGACCTTGGAGGACTGAAGTGGACAAAGGTTTCGTGTGACAGTGGTTGATCACGAGTTAGTCGGTCCTAAGTTCAAGGCGAAAGATGAAAATTTTCAAGTTATAATAACCGAAAATCGATTAATTTCTTTTGGATAATTAAACACTTGAATAATTTCGAACGAAAGGGAATACGGTTCCAATTCCGTAACCTGTTGAGTATCCGTTTATTAAATATGGGCCTTGTGCTCATCCTGGCAACAGGAACGACCATAAAGAAGCCGTCGAGAGATATCGGCAGTGTGTTCTTTTCTGTTTTATATTCGTACTACCATGGAAGTCTTTCGAAGAGAGATATGGTAGATGGACTAGAAGAGCATAAGAGCATGACATTTACTGTTGTGTCGATATTTTCTCCTCGGACCTTTATGGTGGGGTCACGCAAACTTCTCAACAGGCCGTACCAATACCAATAATGTTTCCATTCCGTGCCATATTTGATGCCCCACTCATTCGATGGGTGTTGGGCATACTTCCCCCTTATCACCTCTTTCAGGTAATATTTTAATACTATTAATTTGATTCGATAGTTCACCTGTGATGGTGTAATGAAATCATCAAGGTCTGTTAACTGCAATGCGCCGCTGAAACGTGACATAATTTATTTCAATTTTAATAATTAAATCAAAACAACCACAACAATGCTCCAACAATTAATGACAAAAAAATACAAATCATATGTTTATCTAGAGTTACCAGATCTTTAACAAAAATCAAAATATAAAAGTCGAATAGTCGAATGGAATGCCGATCACCCTATGGAATACAATAAATCCCATAAAGGTGGCAACATAAACCCGGTGTATCAGGCAGTGTTGCCACAAGAGAAAACAATTTCCGACCAAAAAAATTTCCCCAAAAATGAATTAATCTGTTGCAATTTAAAAACATTTATTTAAATAAACAAACATACAATTGGAATTCACTCTTTGTATTATACACGTTTTATAAAAATGAAAAAAATAAATGCTGTCATTTATAATGAGATCTGTTGCAATTTTAAATCAATTATTTATTTCTTATTTATCTTTATTATTTACGTTCTGCTGCGGCAGAACTATGTGGCAAAGAAAGCAAGTTATAAACAAAGTTTGCGAGATCACAACAACAGTTTTCATTCAATTCTTTTTTAATATTAGAAACATTTTCCAAAAATAAATCGGAATAATAAATATAATCGGTAATAAATTCCACTGGGTTATTATTAAATCAGGATCGCATTTTATAAGCTATGAAACGAGGGGGAAAATGGTCGGAAATCTCAGGTCACCTTTTTATTTGTACACATCGAGGGTTGGCATCACTGAGCAATGTATTTGTCATCCATCAATGTGAATGACGGCCTATGTTGAATGAATGAAAATGGAATGGAGGAATGGCCGATCAGACGAAGATGGAATGGAGGAATCAAAAAACAATTTTAATTCCATTCCGTTCCATTTCGGAAGTGTTCGTTTTGTTGGTGTTTGTTGTGGTATCGGTGGTATTGTTATCGTATCGTATCGTTGGTGGTATCACATCAATAGATGGTGTTGATGTCGCTTCATTAAAGATTAAATTAAATATTAATTATTTATTTATTATTCACATTAAAAAAGTAATAAATGAAATGGATTTTGAAATGGGTACTTCATCATTGCCTTTGTCATCATCTGCAGCATCAAATGATAATGACAACAGTGATGGCATGGAAGACGAGGAAGAACAGGATTCGTTGTGGTCAATAGAAGATGATACTCTGTTTTTTGCTAGCCATTTAATGAATCACAGTGTGGGCAGAAGCAAATCAGTATTTGTGACTTGGAATGAGAGCTATTTACTGAATTTCGTATTTAAAACATCCAGTAAAAGCCAAAAAACCATTATGACCAAAGTACGCCTTTCGATGCCATTACTCGATGACGAACCTGAAGAAATTAATGATATGCAAATCTTGGAAATGAATACATTGCTTTTAATGAAAAGCGGTCGTGTTTACTATTTCAGTTCCGTGAAATCAATACATACAGTACCTTGGTTAATGGATGTTTACGCGATAACTTCCTGTCCACAAACACAATTTAGTGTCATCCGCTTCCTCAACAATGTAGAAGAACAGACGAAACAACTTCTTTTGGAAGTTTATCAGGATATACCACAGTTGGGAATGTGTCCTAGTAGAAAAGACGTACTGCGCCATAGTTATGATATAAGCTTTGATGTACACAATTTATTTAATTGTGATTGGCACTGCGAGCGTTACTCTATATTATCATTAATTACGGACCAAGAAAACATTGACTTTCTGAGAAGAATATTGGCAATGGGGAACTTTATGCGATCTGAAGAGGATGAAGTACAACTAGAACTCAACCAAGAAGTGCACATATTCACTATTTCCGGAAATATATTTGTATTGGTTGGAGGTAAGTACATAATAATATTACAGTCGAACTTATCTAGAAGTTATATTTTTTTTTAAATCATATAGCATATCATGAATCATGAACAGGATAATGTGACCTTAATTTTTATTTTGTTTGTTCTTATATGTCAGCACTGACATTGTTATTTTAGAAAGTGAGAATACTTGGATAATTAAAATACATTTTGTTGCTAGTCGGGACTAAAATTATCTAATTGAACATTTGAATAATTTCTGTTAATGTAATTATGGCTGGGGATATTTCTATTTATGTTTTTTTTGCAATGTAATACAATGTTTGCCCTTGAAGACTTTAGTATTACAATATGAATGAATAAATAAAACATATTCATCTATAGGTGATCCCCTCATTATATTTTACTTTTCTCTCGATACACAGTATGCACAACCAAATTTGTTTGAAATAATTTATTATATGGAGACAAAAAAATCTTAGTCAAACTAACAACTGCAGAATTTGTTCATTGAAAAGACAAATTTATTGTAAGGAGATCAAAATACACTTGCAATTGAAAAAAGCTGAACTTTGGAGACCAAATCATTGTATAGAAGTTCACTATAGAGCAGTTCGACCGTATTAATTTGTAATTGGGTGTTTGGTCGTATTCTTACTGAGAACCTAGTCACCCAAATCTTTTCTATAATGGCATACACATTACAGGGATCTCACATGCAGGTATTTCAAACGCAGAAAATTTTTCCCATATTCATTGATATTTTTCAGTATGCAAATAATAAGTTTCTATATTAATACAAAACAAATAATAATAACGTTTTCGTTTTCTATATTAATACGGCAATTTATTAACGAAATGGAATAAAAATATAGTTTTACAAAAATGTTTCTTCCAGCTCACGGAAATGGGTGCCCTCATCCAGATGTTGTGGATTACACAATACAATTGCTAAACACATATGCCACAGCCATAGAATGTGTACGAATTGACTTTAAGAGAAATCTGTTAATGGTTATTCTTCAGTCAGGCCATATGGATGTATGGTATAAAAGTACACAAATGTTTGGTTCAATCCGTCATTTATGCCATGAAATTTCATATTTTACACATTACGACTACAGCCCTTCCGATAATACATTTTACTTTACAAAGCCCGAAGAAGTAACACAACTACGGATAGTCTACAATAATGATCAAGGTGGAAGTGAATGCATGATAAGAGAAATACACAAGTCTATTGGCGGCATGATTGCATGTACATGGGTGGAAAGTCTACAGCAATTGATTACATTAAGCATTAACAACATATTCTATAGGCTATGTTTTGATGCATCGACAAGTTGTCTAGAATTTAATATCGACTATGACAATTTGAATACATTATACGCATTGACTTCTAAAAAAATGAAAGAACTCTTGAGAAAAGCTCTAATCGTAAGCGACCTAATGGAACAGCCTAAACAATTGCATGAAGCTGTAGAAAGGGAATGGCAAAAGCAACAGTTACTATCCTTGGGATTTAAAAGGCAATTATGGAGAAAGGTCTTAAAATGTCACATAGAATATCATATGGACATGCCAACAATGCAGTACTTTGTTGGAGACTTATTGCTAATAAGCACGTCATTTGATCAAGATGTAAACGGTAATGATCACAACACTATTTACTCCTTAATATACTTAACGTTGACCAAGAACGATGGTATTTTCTTGTCAATTATACAAACTGCTTCGTGGCAGTTGCAAATATCCGTTGACGGGAAGAGTTTACTACTTCAAGTCCCGTCCGACATGATTCACAAGAAACTTTGTTTTATAGTGAAATATTCAATGAGAAATAGAAACACCCTACCTGATTTCTCTGTCAACTTGTTAACATTTATCAACCATTGTTCGGTATACATATGCGCCAATTTTGATGTTAGTATAATTAAAAATGAGAAAACTTATCGTAACATATTTTCCAATGGCGTTCAAGAAATACCACTATTTTGCATAACCAATTACGATATTGATTATCTGATAGAGGAATGTAACAAACGTTCAATATCTAAAGAAAGTCATTGTGAAGTGCCCGCGGCTCCAAAACTAAAGCAAATATTTCTAATACCCAAACAAGAGCTTTTAAATATATTAAACATTTACCAAATAAAATACGAAAATATTTTAAATGCAAACTCGAAATTGTATTTTCTTCGACAGTATGCATTGCACTTAAATTATAATGAGAACTGTCAACAATTAATTATAACATCCCATCAACCTGCAGCATTATATTATATTAAAGTATTTTTAATGTATGAACTTAAATACGGTGGGAATATCGATGTTGATCTAACAGAATCCAAATCTTTACATCAAACAATTATGGTAAGTAATTTAGCACATGAATAAACAGGTGTTCTTCCCTAATCTCATAAATGTATTTTTCCCCTTTTTGCCAGCAATATCAATGCGACGTGGAACGGCTATATGGATCGTTAATATCCTCCGAATATATGGATGACGATTCCGGCACAATTTCTTTACATTTAGAAACTTTACTCAAGGTCTATTCAAAATTACGTTGTGAATTCAACGAAATATTTAGATAATACTTATAATTAGAACTAAGCCAAACAAGAGTATTGTATATATTCTAGGATACATTTCATGTAAATATTTAAAATGTATGTATATATTAAAATGTCTTCAACTTGTGTTCATTCCATGTTTACATTACACATAGTGCAGTGTTCGAAAGTGATCAGTATGTACCATTCCCAAAAACGAGGCAATTGATATAATTTTTTAATAAGTTGTATTGAAACAATCGCGGAAATACATTAAACATTAATCAAATTTTTCACAAACATAATTAAAACTAAAACAGCACGTAATATAATTTCCACAAATGGCTCCTCCAGTCACGGGGTATTATAAAGTGGAGGAAGAAAAGATCTCAAACAAAATCACTTTAAATGGGATAAAATTATATAGAAGTCCATAATTTCACAACAAAAGGGAAGGCATAATAATGAAAAACAACATCAGCCAAATGGCCACCACGACCACGCTTACAGGACCATATCCTTTTCATGAAATTGTCCATAACCAAATCGCAAAGTGGCTGTCCTATGTCCTCGATAGCCTCATGAATTCTATCTTTTAGGTCTTCAATCGAAGCTGTTGGCGTAGACCTTATCACGTTGCCCCAAAGGAAGAAGTCGCAAGGTGTTAAATCACAATATCTCGATTGTGATGCAAGATTTTCATCATTTTTGTTTTTCAAAATAACACCTCTTGTTGGAGAACCCTGTAGATTGTGTGCTATGCAACTCTGCGGACTTTCCATAGTGTCATTGTTCAAATTGCAAAAATACTATATTTGCAACTCTGTTTAGGTACAGGATACACAGTCGAACTTCTCTAAAACATTGCAGTCGGGGTAGTTTTCATTTTCATTGCAAAAAGATAGTTTTCATTTAATTTTTTTTTAAACTTGTTTAGTTTTCTCCATGGCACAATAAATAAAAGTAGGCGCATGCAAACAGCTGATTCTATTTTCCCAAACTATTAAAAATAAAGTTATAGTTCGCTAAAAATTGTGCCGTGAGATGTAACTATCAGCTGTCTGCCATTTATATATCAGTATTTAAAAATTATTTTGACATTCCAATTGTTTGTTTATTTTTTTTTAAATACATTTTCGAATTAAACCTTTAAATCAAAACAATAAAATACAAAAAGCAAAACAAAGAATTTTGGGGTCTCAAAATAATAATGGCAAATAATTCACATTTAAATTACATTATTGTGCAATGAGTTGTAACTGTCTGCTATTATCTGTCAGCTGGATTTGACAATCATAATACCTAGTGTTATATCTGAGTTTTTGCTCTTGGGCAATTGCCCACATCAACTACATGTTCTCGACACACGATACTGCGCCAGATTACCTAGCTGTTCGCGATCATTTCTCAAACTCCTGTTGAATATTTTCTTCAAGATCTTTCAGAGTTTGTATGTTGAAACTTTCGGCGGAAATCAATTAGTGTCTCATAAACAAAATTTTGATAAAAATGAGTCTTCTGGTTAACCGACAGATATTTGCACTTGCATATGATATTCTATGGCCCTTATCTCAATGTCCGATTAAAATTTATCGATATACTACCTGTTAGCACAATTTACTTTTCTCAATATCTACTTAGCGTTTATAGGATCGATAAATGATAACCGGCACTTGTCTGCCGGTTAGTCGTTTATCATAACGAAAGCTGATATGATGACTCCACTTCTTTTCTGCCATTCTTTTTGTTTTTCTTTCACAACAATATTTAAAATTGAATTGAATAACAATTTAAAAATATACTGCACAGCTAAGAACACGTAGCTATGCCATTTATTTTCAATGCATATGTTTAACCAGCAGTATATCGTGTATATAAATTAATGTGCCGGTTAATTAACCGGGACTTTAATCGTACATTGAGATAATGGGCCTATATTTGGTTGTGTAGATATATTGTACCACTCTGAACATGTACATTTTGTTTGATGCGTATTTCCTATATGCGCATGGTGTCGCCTCGGTGTTTGTGCAAAATATGTTGTAAATTAGAGTTGCTAATTGCTTAAAATTCCTGCACTCCCATAAAACACACCTCTGCCAAATAACAGGTAACGATTACTATCGAGTTTAATGTACCCACATGATTGAATCGTTACTCTCTCGAATACCAATTTACTTTTGGCTGAAATGCTAAAAACGAAAAATATAAAACATTTTATAGATAAATAATAAAACACATCAACTGTAAATATAAAGGATCAATTATTAGACAAGTAAACAATTAATCACCGCAAATATGTAACAAATCCTTTTGAAAAATCGAATTGACTGCCACTTTCTATTATAACAACCAAGTACCAAATAACCAAATACAACATCCAGCCGTACACTCACACACACACATACATAGAAAAAGAAAGAAGAAGACAAGTACAAGTGAAAAATCGAATCGAAACAATTGATTACAGCGGGGAAAATCGCATAAAAAACATAATTTTTAATAAATATTTTATAAAAATTTCATTACCGATTTAAACTACAATAAAGAATCTTTAACGTTAATATAAAGTTGTATACAAAAAGTGAGTTGTTGCCATGAAAATCATAAATCCATTCTCTAATGACCCTATCGAAAATAAAAGAATATCGTGAAGAAGAAGAGAGAGAATGCGACGAACGAACAATAAAAAGCAGAAAATTTTGGAAAATAAGCAAAGAAAGTTTGTGATTGATTTTAAAATGCTAGTTTTTGTGAGCATTCGTTTGTGACGGTTTTTTTTTGGCGAGGAAATACTTTTGTTATAAAAACAAACGTTAGCAAAGCGAGGAGCTTTTTCGCGCAAATAATGATGCTAGCAGGAAAAGGTCTTTTATATAAATTCAAAATTCTAACCAATCTTGAGGAAAATCTGATCTCGGATGGCGGATGTTTCCAAATTGCGGTCTTTTTTTTTTTTGCTGCATACCCAATTTCCTTCGCCTTGGAGCCTCATCTCCCATTCGTGACGTTCTTCTTTTTTCCCTTGTATGAGTGTTGCCACCGACCGACCAGCCAACTAAAAACCAACCATTCGATTACATTAGTAATACACCAACAAAAAACCATTATGATCATCTTAATATGTGATACAAAACTCGTGTACTCATGCATATTGCCGAAATTTTGTAAAAATTTGTATTTTCTTATTTTCAGTTTTTTTGAAGAGAAGATCTGTATTGATTAAACCTTGTCCCATTTATATATTTCATCGTGTATGAAAAGCAAATAAGGGATTGAATTCACTACTGCATTAGTGCATGTGTATGTATGTGTTTGCTTGCGCGTAATTGAAAAAGAACGTTTTAAATAGCTGTAGTCTCCACTGGACTAATGTCTAAGCATTTGCATCAACAAAATAAACAATTGTTTACATAGCCATGGCTGCGACGAGAAAGTTGCAAGGTTAGTAACAAACAAATGTCAAAATACACAATATTGGGATATCCATGAACTATAGTTTAATGTACGACATTTGCGTAAGTTCTTGAATACCCCAACTACGTAGTAATCATCATCTAAGGGATTTGGAGATCCTTGGAGTCATACTATTTGTTCTGGATTATAATGTTATTTTACTACTTTCATTCTCTTCTAGGAGAAATTGATCGATGTCTGAAAAAAGTCGCCGAAGGTGTTGAAACGTTTGAAGATATTTGGAAAAAAGTACACAATGCCACAAACAGTAATCAGAAAGTAAGTTGCTGATTATTTTTTGTTTCTGGCCAACCAATATCAATTAATTTATCATAATATTGACTCTCCACTCGCAGGAAAAGTATGAAGCCGATCTCAAGAAGGAAATCAAAAAGTTGCAACGGCTTCGCGATCAGATTAAATCATGGATTGCCTCAGCAGAAATAAAGGATAAAAGTTCGCTGCTTGAAAATAGAAGGCTTATTGAAACAGTAAATTTTCCCTCAACAATGTTTTATTTTGATATGGTAATTCATATTTTTCTCCCCCTTCCAACGCATTAAAGCAAATGGAACGTTTCAAAATTGTCGAGCGTGAGACAAAAACAAAAGCCTATTCAAAAGAAGGTTTGGGTGCTGCACAAAAAATGGATCCTGCTCAGCGTATAAAAGATGAGGCCCGTAATTGGTTAACAAATTCCATCAGTTCGCTGCAAATACAAATTGACCAGTACGAAAGCGAAATCGAATCATTGCTGGCGGGAAAGAAAAAACGACTGGATCGAGATAAGCAGGATCGCATGGATGAACTAAGATCAAAGTTAGATCGGCATAAATTCCACGTAACAAAGTTAGAAACGTTACTACGTCTCTTGGATAATGATAATGTGGAAGCGGAGCAGGTATATCTATTCTCTAACATTTTACACAATTCTTTTTTACAATTTACTACTTTTATTACTCTTTTTTTTTTCCATGAAAAGGTTAATAAAATCAAAGACGATGTTGAGTACTATATCGATTCATCGCAAGAACCAGATTTCGAAGAAAATGATTTCATTTACGATGACATTATTGGCATCGACGACGCTGAATATTCAGGTACAGGTAAGTGGGGTGTAAAATACTCCCTTTTTTTTTTTTTTTTTTTTTTTTGGTGGTGTTTACGAATACAACATACACAACAATTACGTTTTTGCTTGGTAAATGTGTAGTTTGTCATTGGTTTAGAAGCTTTTTTCCATACTTTTCGTATGTAACATTATGTTTCCCCAATTATGAAAAAATATTACATTACCTAGAATTTCAACAATAAATCAATCACATATTACCTTCAATCACAGATCCCCGACAATATTCCCAATTATATTTTCACTTTTACTCTCTATCGGGCTAATGTGTAATATTTTCCCTGTATGTAGTAGTACCGGTTTCGACAACTACCTACTTAGTTTCTATCTATCCATATTATGTAAAGCATAGTTTTGAGTGGAATATTTCTGGAGAAACACACATAGTATTTAATGTATGGCAAATATATTGAAAAGAATTGTACAAAGGAATGGCTGTATAGTTATAGTTGTTTTCAAACTTAAAAGATTTCGTAGTAAACGTGTATGTGTCAAAATCCTGGTAAATATGTTTTGTTAATGAATTTTGAAAACTTACACATTTGTACATTTCACAAGACTGTTAGCAGTACAAATGAGTTTCATACAACCATTCAAAATTTAACTTGAAGAAAACAAAATGTGGTGATTTCACACTCCAATCTAGCCCTATTGATAATGGGATAGACACAAACAAAAATGTTCCATATCGATTCGAAGTTATTTGTGAGAAACCATTTTTATCGTGGAAATCAAGAATTCGAATATAAAAAATGTATTTATAGTCGGAGTTCTCATTTCAAATCACTTCAAACGTTTTCATCAATATTCAGAATTATTTTGCACAAATATATATACATACATATACCCTTACACACAAATACATACCGAATACAAAATACATGTCTCCAAAGAAAACATCAACTCGAAACTATTGGCGAGCTCTATACGAAGTTTTGTATCTCTTCTTTAAACTACCCAAATCAACTACCAAATCTGCACTCACAAAACACACTTAAAAAACGACAGTTTTCTTCCTTTCCCCCTTTTCAAAAATCTCGCTTCAACATTTCAATTCTATTAGTGTACAATTACATACAATATTTTGTTTCCATATTCAACATTATACAACATATTCTATGTGTGTTTTTATGTTTTCTCTTTTTTCTCTTTTCTTAAAAAAAAAAACAAACAAAATTTCCATAAATGTGCATATTTTTAATTTTGAAACAAAATTATGTCTGATCCTGTTATAAAACAAACAAATCCTGTGTCTGAATATGTGTGTGTGTGTAAAAAAAACTTCTGCCAAACTCCTTAACACCCCAAATATTTGTTGAAAAACAAACAAATGATACTTCTTTTATACGCCCAAATTAAATCAATGTTGAAAATATCAAAAACCAAAAACATTATCATAAAATACACATACCCTAAACATACCATGTAAAAAAAACGAAAACCAAAAAAAAAAAAAAAAAAAAAAAAATGTTACCATCATGGTAAAGGTGTCTCACTTGGTATTCCATCATCAGCAACTACAGACAGTAATAATAGTAATGAAACCAGCGGCTCACCAAGTAGTATAACATCAGGGGGCAGTCCAGTTCAATCGCCACTGCCAGTTCAACAGCAGCAGCTGGCCTCAAATACCAGCGGTAGTGGAGGTGGATCGGCGCACCAGCAAATAAATCTGAACTACTCAAGCGACTCAACAGCTGCAGATGGAACGGCAAAGGATAAACATAATAAAAACGAAAGCAACAATAATAGTAAAACAAAGGTAACTATCCAAATACACGTTACAAATTATTTAGCATCCATTATAAATAAAATGAAATTAACATTTGGAATTTAAATAACCATTTGTTTTAGCAACCCGTTAAACCTACGGCTGTACGAGCTAGTAATAAACCAGCCATCGTCGCATCAGATGGTATAGTTCAAAATTTGTATTTTATTAGTTCATCTTAACCTTTCAAAAACATTTTTTTTTAATTTTATATTTTAGTAGTTAACGTGAATAAAATTGTTAGTTCGACGCCTAGTAAAAATCATCATCAACAGCCACAACATCATCCCACACAACAAACTACAGCTGCCGCCGTGGTCGCAGCCTCTGTAGCCGGTAATCACACAACGTCGAACAATATAAATACTTCAAGTGGGGCGACAACATTAGCAGCGGCTGTAGCAGCTGCCGTCCACAATCCTTCGGTACAACAGCACGCACCCGCGCCCACATTACAAGGAAATCCAACATTAGCATCTGTTGCGGCATCGTCCACAAATTCCAGCAATGCAACACAAATTCAAGGCCAATCTGTGATTCAAGCTACACCTACAATTGCATTTTCAGCAGTTGCAAAACATAATACATGTAAGTTGAAAAAGATATACATTCGAGTATAATTTAGGTATTCATATACAGTAGAGTTACTTTGAGATATTGTGATTTTTTTTTTCGTATTGGAGTCTTTATAATTATCAATAGGTGTTTGTCACGATTTGTGACTATTCTCAATGAATTAATCCATCTGTAATACACACAACACACACAGGTTCATGTTGTGGTAAGAACATATTTTTTTGTTTATTTATGTTGCGTTATAGTTGACGTCCCTTTCGTCTACTCCCTAAATTATATCGTCCTATACCATGTGGTCTATCTAGTGGTTTATTTTTGAATCATATTTTATTTTGGCAATGACAAGTGTTTCCCGCTCGAAATCTTGACAGAATGTCAGTATTGCATCTCCGTCGATCATAATGTATCAATTTACGCATGAACAACGTTGTGTAGTAATCGAAAGTTATTTCAAAGACAATATTATGTGTCCGGAACAGTGCGTTTATTGTAAGATGTTTGGGCATTCGCCACGCCTACTATACGCAATTTTGTGCAAAATGTTCTTGAGACTGGTATGCTATGGGAAACACCATTCTCGGTCCCCATCGTCGTACAGTTCGCTGCTGTAGCCGAGTGTGTTCGACTCAGTCCTGAAACATAATTTGCATCTTGTTGCGGCGATTTGACGCCGATAGAAATTTTTGTGGGGTACCATAAACGACCGATGTCACCGACCGAACAATTCATTAACGATTCAGTCTTTTATGGCCCAAATCGAGGAAGCCATTCGTGAGATACACCCACCCACCATCAACAAGTAAGGTCTCAAATCGAAGGCAGAGTGTTCCAAAATGTTGCAGTACGAACGGAAAATGACCTTCCAAAGGTTGCGCTACTGAAGTGATCGATACGTAACTGTGAAGTTCTACTGGAGTTTAAAAAAACGAAACTTGTTAGATACGAAGGCTTTCCAAACTTAACAATGCAAAAGAAGTAGTACATACATCTTATCTGTAAATTGTGACTAAAAGTGCACCCTAAGAAACGGACATAGTATGAATCGTAATCCTTCAGAAAACAACCAAGACCCTTTATTGTTGTTACCTAATTTGAAAAGAAAATCTTTCGAACAGCTGCATGTATGTATCCATTGTTCAACTGTGTGGACATTTTACATGCTCTTGCTTGGCTTTCCAGCTCTTATATTTGACAAAAAAAATAGGCAACCGCTTTCAATAAAGCATTTGATACACCACACAACCTATATTTTAAAACGATCATATCACTTGCACTTTTGGAGCCAATTCGCTTAATTTTTAATTTGGTATTTACTGCTGATAGGCATATGGTTTCTGGTAATAATGCATGGTGAAAATTAACAGCGTTTTTATATAGATTTAAACAAATCATAATTTTTTACCCTTCCGTAGCGACGTGCGGTATCTTACAGACTGCCCAGTCCGACTTTTTTTTTCGTCGCCACTGAATATGCCAAGAACAAAAGAAACAAATGTTGGTAGTTACAACAAACTTGTCAATCTCATTAAATTGGTCTTACAAATTCCGATTTTATAAACGACATTCGAAAGAACTTATTTTTATTTATTGATGATTGGACATTTTTAATAATTTTAATTTCTGAAAAAAGTTCATTAATTTATTTATATTACAATTACTTTTTCTTTATATTTCAATTAATAGCACATCTTGAGAATGGTCCTATGCTTGGCGGAGCTTCTTATGCAATTGTCGGTAGTTCTGCACAGCAATTATCAAATCTTCAGGCTAATTCCTCTCATTTACAAAATGGTTTGTTAAATGGTTGACATTATAAGTTAAATCTATTCAAATATATATTTCTCTCCATAAATAATAGCCCACAATACTTCCAATAATTCTGCAGTAAGTAGTATTGCGAATGTAGTGCAACAAGGATCAAATGCTACGAATGTTAATAATTTGGCTGCGACCGCCGCCAATTGCATTTCACCCAATGGTATGGCGGGTTTGCAGCAAGTTCTTAACGCACAGCAGCAAGTTATGGGACTGGGTACAAGTAACAACGCGCGAGTGTCGCCAGGCCTGCTTTCACCCAAACATATGAACGGTAAGACAAATGATATAACAAGCGGTTTTAACCAATTTGAAATATTGGATTTGCTCTTAATTATTCAGGTTTACCTGTGACGAGTGTTGCGAACAATTCAGTGGATGCTATCTCATTGAAAACAATGGCTCAAGATGTCATTAATCGATCTGTGATCGATACGAATAGCCTTTCACAACAACAAGCATCTAATATGGATACTAGACAACAACAGCAGCAGCAACAACAACAACCGCAACAAGTACTACAACAGCATTTCACATCCGAAACAACTGCCAATCCACACCAACAACAGCAACAAGGCAATACAGCTACGAGCCTTGCAGCTGCCGTGGCAGCTTCAACAAACGGCCCTTCATCGGTGGTAGGCAGTAACGGTGGTGGTAGTAGCGCTGGTAGCGGTGGCAATGGGGTTGGTCCCATTGGTAGTAATTTAAATGCATCGGCTTTAACAAATGCTGCCGGTCAGCAGCCTATAGGAGCAGGTGCATCATCTGCAAATAATAAACAATTAGCCCAACAACCTACAAATGAAGCACACATACCACCACTGCTTGGTGTAGCACCATTGGGTCCCTCACCATTACAAAAAGATCATCAATTGCAATTCCAAATGATGGAAGCAGCATATTATCATTTACCAACCCCTAGCGATTCAGAGAAACTAACCACATATTTCCATCGAACACCAGTGCAAACACCACCGCACTATCCACAGGTGCGTATTAAAATGTATTTCTTTTCCGAACCTATTTTCATTGATGTATATTTGTTTTAGCAACAACTTCCAATTTACGATACTGTTGAATTTTATCAACGACTCTCGACAGAAACACTATTCTTTGTTTTTTACTATATGGAAGGTTCGAAGGCTCAATATTTGGCAGCTAAAGCATTGAAAAAACAAAGCTGGCGTTTCCATACAAAATATATGATGTGGTTCCAACGTCACGAAGAACCTAAAATTATAAACGATGATTACGAACAAGTATGTAGTAATTCACTGAATTGGTTTTTTGCCGCAACTATCTAATCAATTACATTTTAGGGTACGTACATCTATTTCGATTATGAAAAATGGAGTCAACGAAAAAAGGAAGGATTCACTTTTGAATACAAGTACTTAGAAGATAAAGAATTAAATTGATTGCATTGAAACGATAAACAACAATCGGATCAATGACTTCAAATGGATCTTCAAACACAATAACAACCAACAACTGCAATTGCATAAAAGTAAAAACCAACTCCCCCATGTAAAAAGAAACTGCTTAAACATTATTTGCATACATATGCTTTTTTCATTATTTTTACTTTCTTTCTCTTCCTTCTTGTTTTTTTCTTTACTTTTTCCTTCCTTGATTATAATTGAGACTTTAAATATGAAAAGATTTGAAAACATAAATTAAAAGATATTTTTTAAAAAAATTAAATTGTTTAGAACTTTGTTCTTAATTTTTTTTTGTTTTGTATACAAGTACTATTTTCGGTTACGAGTTTTAAAGCAGTTTATTACTGCTTTTAAAGATTTATTTTCTCTATCTTTTTCTCTCTATTACTGAAGTAAGCAGAAACTTGAAAAAGTTGAATTTTTATAAAAAGAAAGAAAACGGAAAAAGAAAAAACTACTGAAATTTTTTTGCAAATTCATATTACGTTAGTTGTACTCATACTTTTTTCTTTTTTATTTTAGTTTATTTTCATTTTTTTATTTTCTTAATATTAAAAAAATTATATTATAAAAAATATGATAAAATTCAAAAAATTAACAACATGGTTTTATTTTTTAACGAAAAAACTTCAATTCAGAATGAATACAGTATAAAAAACATTGAATATATCCCGAGAATCATAGTTAAATATTATATTATATTTTTCAAAACAAAACAAATCTAGAATAGAGAAAACTATACTCCGTTTTTCTGGCGTCTTAAGCAGCACTTTATATAAAACGAAACTGTAGAAATTTGAAAAAAAAACCAACAGATTTTACAATTACCCCTCATATGAATAATACACATACACATTCACACACGAAATCACTTATTAAACAATAATTACACAGAGTATATTAACACGTCTGTATTTGAAAATAACCCATTTTTTAATTAACACTGAAAACACTCGTTATTTATTACTTAGAAAATAAAAAAGAAAACTAAACAAAAAATGTCTTCGTAGATACAATTTTTGGGAAACACGACAAAATTCTTTAAACCACACATACCATACATACATACATCTGTTTTTAGCTAATATTCCCTTTGGCTAAGAAATCTTTTGAATAAATGCAACATCAGTATAAAGTTGCTAATATTTACAATTGTGTAAAAAACAAAACGCTTTTACTTATAGCATTTTTTGCTAGTCGTAAAGAAGTTATAAAGCATGGAAATCCCCACACATAAAAATACATTCACATAAATTAATATTAACAAGAAAATTTTAAATATAAAATATACATCATCAACAAGAAAATAAACTTTTTAAAAAAAAATCATAATAATAAACATATTTATGAAATATATACTTAAATTTAAAGTATATAATATTTTAAATATGTTGGTATTTTTTGACAACAAACAACGTTAGTTGTGGTAGGGCTTACAACCTTCACACATTCTTCTGGTAAGAAAGAAACAATTGTTTGAACATTTATATATGTATTATAATAAAAAAAACGAAATCGTATTTGAAAACTTCAACAAATATAATGACAATTTTAGTGCTTTTACCAAACTTTTTACTTAAAATGAAACTTTTATTTAAATTTTATTTTTTTTAAATCTCTTCTGATAGGTTTGCTCAATAATAGCAGCTTTTCTTTAAACGGAAATGTTACAATTTCATATTTATTTGGACTACCTTTTTTTTCATTATACAGATCAAGTAAGCGTAACCATTGTTGATGACATCTGGTCAGATTTTGGTAATGGCTTCCTTACATTGGCATCAAAGGAGGCAGATTTACCCCGCCTCATGTCCTTGGACATACACATATGCCATGCATTGATCCCGACAAGTCATTTCCCAAGAAACGGGATCTTGTTTGCGAACGCTGGGCAGAGGAAATGCTCCAATGTTTCGTCATCCTCTTGTAAAAACATTTTCTTTTTGTTGATCTTGCGCTACGCCAGCTCACACACTCTGTAATTGCTCGTATTTCCGCCTGTAACACCGTATCGTGGTCTAGAAGGCAGAATACAAGTTCGGTTCTTCGATATAAAGTCCCAACCCCGTACTTTTCCCTAGTTTAGAACCATCTGTGTAACAGCAAGTTTCAGCTGGTTTCCGTCTGGTATTAGGGTCACACACTCAACAACTATCGATGTTTCGGGTATTATAGCGGATACAGATGGTATGTCAGTTAAATTTCCTGCCGCTACCTCAGTTATTTTTTGATGATATTACCTGTGATCGCTTTCGATTCATTCTCCCATCACTTAAAGTCTCATTGCTGTGAGGGCAGCTTCATATCTAATCTGTATCTCTGTTGGTTACACATTGAAAATTGTCCGTAATGCCCTTGTGGACGTGGTCCTCATTGATCCGCTTATACCGAGACGGCACATTCGTTGGACCTTCTGTAATATTTTTACTGATGCATAAGTTAGAACAGGTTTAATTACGCTTTTGTAGAGCCAATGTGTCATTCTTGTATTGAGGCCCCGGTTTGAGCCTATGGGTCTTCTACATAGTGACCAGCATATTTGCTCTTCCTTGTTTGCTCGTTCTTCTATGTGGTACTTTTCTTAGTATTCTGTCCAAGATTACTCATAAGTATTTAACCCTGTCGGATATTGAAATAGTTTTGTTAAGGAAAAGTGTACCATGTGTACCAATCGCCGTTTTCCTTGTAAGCTGAAATATTTCAGTTCTGTCTGGGTTTACATTTAGACTTCTCGGTCGAGCCATGCCCTTCGTTTCAGCCCTTCTACAAAGTTGGTTTGGATTCTATCCCCTCGGAAGTATTATAAGTCGTCTAAGGATTGAAGAAGTGTATTGGTCTGTACATTATTGAAAGCTCCTTCAATGCCAATGCAAACCGCAAGTGTTTACATCTTTCCATTGAAGGACTCTTCTGTATTTGCACTTCTTCGTGTAGGGCGGTATCCACTGACCGTCCTTTTACGTATGTATGTTGTTAAAATTATGTTAAAATCTTACTGTTAATCATGTTGTCCACTATTCGTCCCATGGTTTTGAGTAAGAAAGATGTTATACTTTTTGGACTATATCCCTTAGGTGTTGCATAACTTGCCTTGCCTGGTTTGGGTATGCAAACAACTCTTGCCTCCTGCTAGGTTTTCGGTGTGTATGAGAATTTTAAGCACGCTGTGAAAATAACGGCTAGATGAATCGATATGCCGGAAAGATTCCGATATGCCCTAGTCTTTCTCTAATTAACTTCGAGAATTTTGTCCATTTATTTCGAAAGTTTATTGGGTTTGGCGTAGGGTTATATAGTTAAGACCAAAAGTCGACTTTTCGACTATTACAATAAAATCAAAAGTCGACTTTTAGACTTTTCGACTTCTTAGTATAAAAAAGTCGATTAAAGTCGACTTTTCGAATTTTTTCTTTAGATAAAAAAAAATGCAATATTTTGGAATAAAAACAAGTTTTCTTTGTATTAAAAACTTTTATATAAAAAAAAGTGTTTGTAAAGGTAATAACATCAGGTAATTCATGTAGTTTTTAAATTATATATATTCAAGTTTTTAAAAACTTTTAAAAAAAGTTTTATTTAAAATAGTTGATCAATATTCCTGGAAACTCATGTCCGCATCTATTGATCTCAAAAAGATAATCATATTTAATTTTTTTGGGGAAATTTGGCTCCGAATTTGGGTAGCAATAAGTCCTGCATGCGAAAATAATCTCTCACACGGGACATAAGTGGCAACGATTGACATCGTTTTTTTTCGCAACTTTTGCAATAAGTGGGTACTCGCTTTCTATTGTTCTCCAAACAAGTAGTGGATTAGGGTTTGTTTTACGACAAACTGGCGGTGTATTTAAATATTCCTTTAATTTTATTGGAACACCATTGCCATCATTATGGCCTTTTTCGCGCCTTGTGCTTACACTCTTGTCAAGGAACCCCCATATGCAATCCTCTTCGTTGGCCTTGGAACCCACTATGTCTTCGGCCACTTCAACACCGGATAAATGTGTATCAATAGTTATTCGGGAATTTCTGATTAAAATTAAAAATAAACATGTTATACAGCTGAATATAATTTAAGTTATAGAATACTTACCGACTTGATCGATTGCTCTGGATGAATCTCGAACATTTTTGAAGGCATACGTTTTTATGGTTATATTTGAAGATAAAATAAAAAGTCGAAAAGTCGAAAAAGTTGACATGAAAAAGTCGACTTTTAGACTTTTTTAAAAACAAAAAGTCGACTTACCGACTTTGACTTTTTTGTACCCAAAAGTCGAAAGTCGACTTATAGAACCCTAGTTTGGCGGTGGCGGTGGTGGTACTTCGTTACCTGCATGTTTGATTTTTAATTTTATTCCCTATTCCCATCGAACCGTTGGTTGCCGTCTCGCTCAGATGTAGGTTAATCTGGATGTCCTAAATTTGGCACTTCCGTTGTTAACGTCGTCGGTTATCGATAACTATATATTCGGCATTGCCTAATAAAATGTGACGACTATATTTTTAATTTTCTTCCATTATTTATTGAAGATTTATCGATTTTTATGGACGTAGCATTTTGGCCGAGAATTTGACGAGAATATCGTAAAAGTGGTTAAGGGCGTTCGAGTCCGTGCGTTGCATTAAAAAGCATACCCGCCCACGTGACGCTATTTCCTATCATTTGAGAATAAAATGTTCGAATTGGACCAAAAAAAATTGATATGTTTGAGTATGGAAATTCTTGTTTCCAGGCGCAGAAGTCTGGATTTTCAGAATGGCTTTATGATTATACCTTTTCTATTTCGGTTGTTGGAACGTATGCAGCAGGGTATCTATGTAAGTTCACAATAACGAGGTATGTAGTTCCTATCATAGAATTGTATCGAGCCAATAGCACTTAAGCCAATTCAGATTTATAAAACAGATGCCATCATGTTTTATTGTCTTTCTCGTTTATTTGGCACAATTTCTGAATTCCCGTTAATTTAACTGCTTTGTCATACGAAAAACCACGGCTAATACCCATTTATTTAATCAACCAATGATTTGCCTGGACTGAAGTTGACTTTGAATTTTTCTCGTATATTTAAGGTCGGACAACTACAATCAACTCCAAATTGCTAAAGAATTCGAAAAGTAAAAAATAAATTTGCCATCCCATCTTGAGCCCTTTCTTACTTTGTCGTTTTTTCTGATAACACCAACTAGTGTATAGTATGCATTTCGCAGTTTGTTTGCTTGAAATTTGGTAGCTCACTTGTAATAACTTTTTTGATCTTGTAAGCTCTTCTTACGAATTGAAAAACTGCGTTTTGAGTTTCTAAAATACACAACCGTGATATCCCTTTAGAAGAGTTTACACATAATTTCAGGTGAAGCACCTATCTTAAATGTATCCGACGAATTGATTCCAATGGTCACCATTGTACCCTCTGGGCTTTTATAATTTATTTTAGTAACTGCCTATTACCTTTACAATCATGACCTTAGTACATGACAATTAACCCGTCGATAATTTCGGAGATAACATTTTATGATGGTCGGTCCATATTGTTTGATACTGTATGTATTTGTTGATGTTTAAATTTTATTTTGTCGTAATTTGGATATTTTTAACTGATCAGCTAAAATATATATACATTTAACGTGTACACATGGTATGTCATTACAAAAAAAAAAAAATAAATAAAAATCTTTATACCAATCAATGAAGTGGCCATTCATCACCAACTGACCGATTCTCATAAATATAACAAATAAATCTACGCCACATCACGTTAAAGTATTAAAATTAAATTACAAATAATTAACACTAAAATTTCCAAAACAAGTACATATGTATTGAAAATGATGTTTGTCATAAACACTAAACGTTAGACGTTGTTGACGTTGCCACGAAGTCATCTAAACCCTCAACATCATCATCTACTTGCCAGCCACAACCCGACGCATCGTCGGCTTCAAATTCTGCACTGACGATTGAGGTGGGGGCAAATCTGGAAGAATCAACGGTAATCTGTTCAGACTCCAACCATTTATACGTGCTCGGTGGAGGTAATTGAGTTGGTTTGCGGGACTCTATTACTGGCTCCATATCTTTGAAGAAATCAAATTCGGAACTTTCGGGATTGCTTGAAGACGACTTTTGTACTTGAATATCTAGGCACGATAAATCGTCAGTGACTGGTAATATAACAGCGGGTTTTAGTGAGGAATGTGAAGATGAATTAGTGGATTGAGCTGTTCGATATGAGTCACTAAGAGAGATCTGGGAATGTAATGCGTTATGCGTCGACGATGAAGTAATATTGGTTAATTTATTTGCAGAATCTAGTTCAGTTAATGGCCCGTTAGTGGTGCTTTCTGCAGCATTAGCCTCATTTCTTTGTGCATCCTCTTCATCATTTTCCCAATCTGACCATGCATCATCATCTTCTACATCAGCAATATTGTTCGTTTGCTTGTGTGGTGATATTGGTAAGGATTTACTTTCGTTTGTGTCATTATGGATTTCTTCCAAACTGGTTTTGATTTCATCTATATCGTTGTCTTCGTTGGATCCATCTTGTATTATGGTAGATTTAACATCTTCCCCACCATCGGGACTTAAGCGTGGTGGCATATTATGTTCAAAAGTTTCAGAATTGATGGCAGCTTGAGACAAAGACGAATAACTACCGCTTTTGCTTAACATGTTATCTGGGATAGGACTTCCTGAAACCATTGGACAATCTCCGTTTTCACCTAGTACAGGTGTTATAGATCTGGGTTCTACCCAGTGGGTCGTTGTGTCAGATACAGCAGCTTGGGGTCTACCGTCTGAGAATAGACGTGTTCTTTGACCGCCCAAAACAGTGGTTGCACCTAGGATTGGCACTAAATCCGCAAGGCATCTCAAAGTTTTTGCTACCAAAACATCATTCGTATCTTGCATGCCAATTATTAAGTGGGGTAAAATATTTTCCTCTAAATCTTCTTTGCTCAATAGACGGACGAACTCCATAAAATATTCTAGCAATATTAGGCGGATCTGAGCATCTCTCAAACGGAACATTTTAAAAATGTGAGGCATCAAATATTTACAGTATGTTGGTCCGGAAAATAATGACGATGAATGGTCAGTTTTTGTGCGCAACACATATGGAGTAACACACAATTGGGCGGTGGTATCTAATAAGACCATACGTGATAATAAATCTCCCGCAAACTGGGCCCCTACTACTTCCTCATCAAAATAACGTAAGCGGTCAATCATGGTAATAAAGAAATCTTGCTTCTCATTGTTATTTTTTAGTGGTAATTCGAAGAGGAAGGCATGAATTAAAACAAATTCATGGTTGAAGTATGGATGAAGTAAAACAGCTGGGAGCTTAGGTCTCATTTGTGGGTTTTTATGCTTCAAATGAGTGCCGCAATAATCTTTGAATTCCTGAACGTGGGGTATGGGCGCCGATGTTTGTTGTTTTTGATTTTCTAATTGTTTTGCCAGAATTTCTTCACATAATGTGGCAAATGCAAACTGTTCGATAGTTTCAATATTTTGTTCCTTTGACTCTTCGGGATCAACGGCTGATTGATAGCGATAGGCGTTGGCATAATCTAGCAGTGTTTTTGTAACCTCCTTTTGTTTCCAGACATATTCGAAACCGGCCAAACGCCAACTGCCCGAGTCGGTAATGTAAATAGATTGAGTACAAATGTTCAAATGCCGTGCCATAGCCTGTGTGGAAATCATGCCAAATGAAAAAGATTAATATCATAATTTAGTAACATAAGAATATCTTGTTTACAGACCTTTTCAACTAGAAATATTAAACTGCACAATATAGTTCGCAATCCCAAACATATTTGTATATCAGACTGTTGATTTAGTACTGCTTGTAGAGGACGTACCCGCTCCGTTGCTAGATGTTTTTGGCCGCCTTGTTCCCACGTACAGATGTATTTTAATATGTAAGGATGGCGGTAAATCATCAGATTCTAAAGATGGGGGAAATGTAGGTGTTGTATCAGATTATAATCTGAAGATATTCTCTTACCTTGATGGCTCTTTCCATAGGTCCTTGTGCCACCCACAACTGGCCCGTCACAACGGGCTCTCCCTGGAACACACTGAGATACAGTTTACCTTCTTCATTGGTTGTGGTGGACGCCACAGCATTGTAAAGTGCCCAAAAATCGTTCGCGTCAACTGCATTCACGTCGATCTCCAAACCCTTTAATTTACTACCTTCATTACCCATTTCCTCTTTGAATACAACAGTTTAAGCAGAATGTACTGTATCTTTTACCGTTTACATGAGAAATTTCCGCAGTTTAATGTAATTTCGCATTCATATTCGTGGTCTTTAAATTTACAACTTCCTCCCATTGTTTTTAATTCGTGTCATAATTTTTTCATTCTGTTGACATTTGGTGCTTACACTGGCGGTGACCGTCACAATTAACCTAATACAAATGCGTGACGTAAATTTTTTGTCAAACATGTTTGCATATAAAAACAATAGTTCAACAACGGGCCCCCAATAAATGCAATTGCATAGATTGGACGAAAATATGTTTGTTTGATCGAAACACAATCAAGATTTGTGTAAAACTCATCTAAAAATACGTCCAATTGAAAAATCCATTCTTTTGATTTATGTACTTTGTTTTCTACGGTGTTTTGTAATATGTTTACATATTGCCAGACGAGGATTTTTTCAGGATTGACATTTTGGAATTTTATTTACATGATTACCATTGATAAAACAGTTTATTCTGAACAAAAAAAATTAACTAAAATTGGTTAGTTGGCGTAGCTACATTTTTATTTCACGTATATTACGAAAACAAAGCGATATAAATAACATGCATGCGAAAAAATACTCGCAAATGTCCAAACAGATCCATTGTTTGATGAAAATTTTATTATGTTGTTTTTACAATTTAAGATAAATATAGTGTACAAAACATATGCAAATAAAAGCCTGTAAAGTTCAAAACATCCGTATAAAAGATTTCCAGTTTATTAGGTATTGGTGTCAAAAAAGGGGAAAAATTGATTATGTAATTAGGCGTCCGACAATTATAAAGACAATACACTTTGAAGCAACCGTCTTCAGTGTAGTTTGGGTCTGAGATTTCATTTTGTTTTATATTCGACTGACATCAATCATACATTTTCTGAATTTTCCAAGTCGTCGTTTAATCATTCAGACGACGTTTGGAAGAGAGTTTGTTTTATCTGAAACATCGACCGCATACTTTTTTTCTATGCTGTGTAACTTTGATTCATTTACCTATAGTGGGAAATAATTTGTTTCGATTTCTTTTGGATCCCTAGGGCTATTTTCCGATTTTCGTAATCAGTGGGTCATTCTAAAGGGGCGGCATTTTAATTTTTTTGACACTTCTACATTAAAAAGTTTTTTATCGCTGAAGGTGAGTCTCTAAGCGTCCCTAATAAGTAACTTCTACGATATTTTAAAAATAGGTAATCTTTTTTAGCTGTAGAATGGTCAATTTGTAACTAAAGATATACGCTCGTACACAATTATCTGATACAAATTATTTTAACATTCGTTACGCGATGCGCGTTCCGTTTTGGTAATACTGTGAAGTTAGTTGTAGTTTGAAATGACGTTTAAACCATTTCCTTTGTTGTGTCAAAACAACAACCAACCATCTTTCTTTTCTTTTTTCACCTACGTGTGAAGAACATCGCGTATTTTTCGACGTCGGTGTTTTAGTTAACCTAAAAAAGTGAAAAATGGTAATAATACTAGAAAATTTAAGTGAAATATGAATTGCAAAACGGCGAAAAGAATGTGTATCAATTTGTGAATTTCAAAATAGCCAAGATGCTATAGAAAAATTGTGATCATTTATATAGTGTCTTCCGTTTTGTGCTCGTTCAGACAAATTAGTTGTTGTCTTTTGTAGTGATAATTTTTGTGTTTTGTTTTTAATGAAGACTGTGTGTTATTTTTAGGGTTTCGTCAAAGTAGTCAAGAACAAGCAGTACTTCAAGCGCTACCAAGTTAAATTCCGCAGGCGTCGTGAAGGTAAAACCGATTACTATGCTCGCAAGCGCTTGATCTTCCAAGACAAGAACAAATACAACACTCCCAAATACCGTTTGATTGTACGTTTGTCCAACAAAGACATCACCGTACAAATCGCCTACTCCCGCATTGAGGGTGATCGCATTGTATGCGCTGCCTATTCCCATGAATTGCCCACATATGGCATTAAGGTAAGTAGTGTAGTAAACAATGTGAGGTTATGTTGTATTGTACAATTTCCTTTCTTTGTAGGTTGGTTTGACCAACTATGCTGCCTCTTACTGCACAGGTTTGTTGGTAGCTCGTCGTATCTTGAACAAATTGGGTTTGGACTCTTTGTATGGCGGTTGCACCGAAGTAACTGGTGAGGAATACAATGTTGAGCCAGTCAATGAAGGGCCTGGAGCCTTCCGTTGTTATTTGGATGTTGGTTTAGCTCGTACCACTACTGGCGCCCGTGTTTTCGGTGCCATGAAAGGTGCTGTTGATGGTGGTTTGAACATCCCTCACTCCGTCAAGCGTTTCCCCGGTTATTCCGCTGAAAACAAGAGTTTCAACGCTGATGTTCACCGTGCCCACATCTTCGGTCAACACGTTGCCGACTACATGCGCACATTGGAAGAGGAAGACGAGGAAGGCTTCAAACGCCAATTCAGCCGTTACATCAAATTGGGAATCCGTGCTGATGATGTGAGTATTAAGATTAGTTTGATTTGATAGAACGTATCCGTTACGTCCATTTATAAAATTACCGCTGTGTCATGTACCCTACGACACTAGCTGTGCCAAAAGTGGACCATATTAATGTTGATAACTCGTGTTCGTAATTTAACACCTCTTCAGTGGGTTAAATTTTCTGTTACGGTTGTACAAATCTTTTAAAATTGTTGAAATATATAAATAATTCGTTAAATATGTTTATGGACAGTACAAATCTTGGACGTCCATTTCTAAAATTACCGCTGTGTCTTGTACCCTACGACACTAGCTGTGCCAAAAGTGGACCATATTAATATTGATAACTCGTGTTCGTAATTTAACACCTTTTCAATGGGTTAAATTTTCTGTTACGGTTGTACAAGTCTTTTAAAATTGTTGAAGTATATATATAGATAGAGGTAGATGAAATATGTTTATGGACAGTATTTTGACGTCCATTTCTAAAATTACTGCTGTGTCTTGTACCCTACGACACCAGCTGTGCCAAAAGTGGACCATATTAATATTGATAACTCGTGTTCGTAGTTTAACACCTTTTCAATGGGTTACATTTTCTGTTACGGTTGTACAAGTCTTTTAAAATTGTTGAAGTATATATATAGAAAGAGGTAGATGACCTACGACACTAGCTGTGCCAAAAGTAGACATATTAATGTTGATAACTCGTGTTCGTAATTTAACACCTTTTCAGTGGGTTAAATTTTCTGTTACGGTTGTACAAGTCTTAAAATTGTTGAAGTATATATATAGATAGAGGTAGATGAAATATGTTTATGGACAGTATTTTGACGTCCATTTCTAAAATTACTGCTGTGTCTTGTACCCTACGACACCAGCTGTGCCAAAAGTGGACCATATTAATGTTGATAACTCGTGTTCGTAATTTAACACCTTTTCAGTGGGTTAAATTTTCTGTTACGGTTGTACAAATCTTTTAAAATTGTTGAAGTATATATATAGATAAAGGTAGATGAAATATGTTTATGGACAGTATAAATCTTGGACGTCCATTTCTAAAATTACTGCTGTGTCTTGTACCCTACGACACCAGCTGTGCCAAAAGTGGACCATATTAATGTTGATAACTCGTGTTCGTAATTTAACACCTTTTCAATGGGTTAAATTTTCTGTTACGGTTGTACAAGTCTTTTAAAATTGTTGAAGTATATACATAATTCGTTGAAATATGTTTATGGACAGTATAAATCTTTGACGTCCATTTCTAAAATTACCGCTGTGGCTTGTACCCTACGACACTAGCTGTGCCAAAAGTGGACCATATTAATATTGATAACTCGTGTTCGTAATTTAACACCTCTTCAATGGGTTAAATTTTCTGTTACGGTTGTACAAATCTTAAAAATTCTGAACGATATGAGGGAAGTGGATGAAGTAACACTGTTGAAACAGACATACTAATTTGAGAAATTTGAAAAATGCTGACTGACAACATGTTCTTAATTTAATGTTTTTTTTTCTGTTCTAAATAAACATGACTGACAACATGTTCTTAATTTAATGTTTTTTTTTCTGTTCTAAATAAAGAAAAGGATTTTATGTTCAATATTTCGTTTACAATCAAAATAATGGATTTACAACTAAATCTGTGTGCATTTCTGACTTGTTTGTTTTTCTATATTCGTTTCAGCTTGAGGAAATCTACAAGAAAGCCCACCAAGCTATCCGTGCCGATCCTACCCATAAGAAGGTAGCTAAGAGCGGCATCAAGAAGAAGAGGTGGAATGCTAAGAAACTCACTAACGAGCAACGTAAAACTAAGGTTGCTGAACACAAAGCCGCCTACTTGGCCAAGCTTCAATCCGAAACCGATGCCTAAATCATCGTTGTCTCTAAATGAAGTATGTTGTGTCAACAATAATCATTCGCTTAACATCAAAATGATTGGAAAAAATGAAAATTTATTATTTTATTATAAAATAATAACTACAAAAATAATATAAAATAAGATGTTTTTATTTTCGTAAAACATATAAAAAAAAATTTTGTGTTTTATAAAAAAAAAATAGTGTAGTATTATTAAGTTTGAAATGTGTATTTTGCATAAATACAAAGTGTTTTTTTCTAGGAATTCTGTAGTAACATTTCTGGTTTTTGTTTTAAATTTAAATATTTTCCAGTTTCGCGTATGCGTTATATTTCCAACCGGCGGGCTTGCTTAATTGTTGCTACGTTTTCACTAGATAATTTTTAGAAGTTTTTAAATATTCAATTTTTAAAGTTTCATTAGTCTTTCAGTCTTTGTGGAAATCAATGATTTTCCGGGAGCCAAGTGTGACTGGCTTACACGATGTACACTGCGCGTCATTAGATTAGCACACTCTCTCGATTAAGTGGTAAATAATTTTAAAATGTAATAGAAAACGGTTGGGAAAACTGGATCGTAAAGGTTACGAGTCCGGGGAACAATAGGAATTAACCGCTTTCTGTAAGGAGTACTAGATTTATAAATAAGTTCATGACTGAAAAGCTTAATAATGAAAAAAGTTTTATGATGGCCAAAAAAATATTTAAAAATGTAAAAACGTTGTTTTCGGTTTTATTTCACTCATAATTGAGTACGCCATAAACCACAATAATAATTTAAACGCAAAACCACATACCGGAGGGTGTGTGCCAACCTGATGATGTGCAATGTATATATCGTTTGCGAAAAATCTGCCGACAGCTCATCTGTTTTAAATAAGTCGATCCAAAGAAGACGAAGCATCTACAATTATGTCGACACGAAAATATTATCGAGGTTTTTTAATCATGGCAGGCATGGTTTAAGAACAGACGTTTGTGTCGTGGCTTGATAAGTATTTTAAATCGGTTGTGATTTGTGGAAGTATTCAAGTTAGGCCACATTACATGTTCCTCCCCAAACGTGAAGAATGTCTATAACGCATTTCAACAACAAGAACAACAAGTGAGAAAGTTTCAGTTGTGTAAACGAAAGTATCTGAAAATAATAAATGACCGTGGATTTTACATCTGGCGAAATGTCATATACCAATAACCCATATATTTCTATGTATATAGCAATTAGATTGATCTCATTTTCTCTTTTCACAATAAAAGACAATTTCATCTTCCTCTCAGTACATACATACATATATTTTTCGTATGGGAGATATCACATGGGGCGTGGCTAGAGATCCAATTTTTTTCTCGAGAACTGTATCTCGTTAAATCATTACAAAATACAGTAAGATTGTGTTGGGCGTATTGACGATTTATAATGCGGACGAAATTGTACATTTGTTGGGGAGGTACCAGGAAGGGTGTGATTAGACTTTCAATTTTGGGCAAGATCGCGTTAGGCGTATTGATATTATTACACAGAGGGCAGACGTCGCAAGTCGTTTTCTGAATATTTCCAAGAGGTTTTTTTAAACAGTATTTGTTTTTAAAAAAACATTGCTTTGAAAACCTTTCAAATATTGCTATGCCAATTAGTGACATCTGGAGTGTGCTCCCGAACTAATGAATCAGAAAACGACTTGCAACATCTGCCCTCTGTATGGTCTTTGAAACAAATGTCTCGAATGATCAAAATCTCCTAACATTACATGAATCCCAACGACAATATGAATCCCAACTAGGTGGCATCATAGACCTTTTACATTTGACACTCAGTGTCAAAACGAAGAAGAAGAAGAATCTTCCTCTTCTTAGCCCAAAAAAGATAACGAATTGATGAATCTGAGAATCCAAAACAACAAAGGCGTTGTAAAAAAAGAATAAGGAGGAATTTACATCAAATTATGGCCGAAAATGAAACACACCGTAATGTACGATACAAAAGTTATCAGTTTGTTTTACACATTTTCTCTAATATGTTTCCTTTCTCCAACACATTCAGGATACCGAGGAAATTGAACCCAAATTCAAATATCAACGCGTTGCTCACGACCTAAAAGATATTCTGAACAAAGATGTAGTCACAGCGTGTGCTATACATTCCAAGGTAAATTGCATTATTACATTGTTGTTGAGGTCATGGTAAACCTATCCAATTCGATTTGCAGTTCCTCATATTTGGCACATTTCTTGGCCGGGTTTATTTGTTGGATCATCAGGGCAATACGGTTAACTCTCACCTACGGTATAGTCAACAAGAATTCGCTCATACGGTAGCCGTTAATCAAGTTGATATTGATGCCAAGGGGGAGTATGTGGTAACATGTTCAGACGATGGCAAAGTCAATGTAATTGGGCTATTCAGCAATGATCATAATCAAGTTATTAGTTGTGGCCATGCTATAAGATCTGCGGTTTTGGATCCCGATCCAAAAGTTAATGAAGGAAAGCGATTCATAGTTGGTGAGTATTGATTATTGATATATTTGTTAATGTCCGTTTTCCGGTAACTCTGTTAATATACTTGACGACGTTAGCGTTAGAGATTTGTTACTGTCTTTTGAAAAGTTTCTGAATTATAATAAATTGATGTTACGATCATGTATTTAATTATATTCTCCTCATTAAATGAAAAAGACACAGTAAGTTGCGAACTGCTGAAGGAAAAAGAAATAACACTGCACGGCGATATTAAGGAAACGGAAGCTAGATTTGGTTATTTGGAATCAAATCTTGTTCCGAAACAGTTTTACAAAAATTGTTCGGCATAAAATGGTCTCGGATACAAAAGCTTTTGAAACATTTGTGCATAGCCTTTGCCAAATTTTTTATAGTTTATCAGTTGCAATCGACGGCGACCAAACATTGCATGTACCGAAGTGGTTTGCAAAATTTAGTACTATGTATCTACTGTCCATTTTATCGAAAGAATTAGACATATTATAAAGAGCTAATATCATAGTACTACGGTGACGACGCACAGTAAAGTTTATGATGTGACAGGAGGAGGAGGAGATCAAAAAATTACTAAATTCATTAATTATAGTCAGTCCATTTTTAGACTTCAATTTTATTGACATTTTTCACATTCAATTCTGTTCTATTTCTTTCAATCAATGAAATAAATAAAATTGTTATTATTCATTGCTCTTACTTTCAGGTGACGAAAAACTGACATTATACGAAAAGAATTTTCTAAAAAAACTCAAACCTAATGTCCTTTCAATTGCCGAGGGTCATGTAATATCTGCATGCTGGAATGGCCCCTTTGTGGCATGGGCCAGTTGTGTTGGTGTTAGAGTGTATGATCTGAATGAAAAATGTTCTCTCGGACTAATGAGATGGGAAGAACCGGCAAAGTAAGACACATTTATTGGCATTAATGACAAAGAGTAAGAATGAAACATTAATTTCTTCCAGTGCTCGTTTAGAGAACTTTCGTTGCAATTTTCGATGGGCCAACGCAAATACACTATTAATAGGCTGGGTCGATACGATACGGATATGCATTATACGTAAACGTAACACCGTCGAGGCAACATTGAAAGCATTGCCAGGCTTTATAGTAGATCCAAGTAAGTTCTAACTTAGGTGAATAAATTATAAATAAATACATCTATTTATGTTACATTATTTTACAGTCTCAACATTTCAAACAACTTTTTATATTAGTGGCTTAGATTCTTTAACATCCAATCAGTTGGTAGTTCTCGGCTATCCAAAAGAAAAAGACTCGGATCGTAAAGCGTTACGACCAGTATTATCCGTTTTGGAATATAAATTAAATAGTAGTGAAGACATTTGTACTGACAGTTTGTCTTTAAGAGGGTATGTTCGTTATACGCCATTCCTGCAAATATCGTGTTTCTAATAAATTCTTGCTTTTCAGATACCAAGAATATTCTGTAAATGATTATATACTAGGTTGTCTGCATGAAGAGAATCGCTACTATATTGTTTCACCAAAAGACATTGTTGTAGCCACATTGTTTACAACAGAGGATCGTGTTCAATGGTTAATAGACCATAGGTAAGTACTATCTTGAATGTTATATACATATTTGTCAAAAATTACAAAGTAAACAAGTCCACTTGCAAAAATCCTTCGGACTAACATTAACCCAGAAAATAGAGAAATCTTTTTAAAAGGGGCCGAATGAAAGTATTATGTTGGAATAGTAGAACCGGCGAATCCTTGAATCCAAGAAGACCATGTGAAAACCTTTAGTAATATTGCCGAAGAACAGATAAGACAATCAAAAAACGACATCGAAATTTTGTAGTACGGCTGACATCAAGGTGTTGTAGAACGTCCGAAAGCCATTAAATGGGAAGTAGTGACATCATTTTGCCGCCCTGATCGACGTCAATAGAACTTAGGAAGTGAAATCCAAAATGTTGCTGACTTTTAATTAAATTGCATTTATGCAATACTTTAATTTAAAAGCTCAGCTATGCAGATGAACTATATACAAGTTGAGCAAGGGCTAGTCTGCTCATTTGTTTGTAATAATTTTGTTTCCGCCTGGTCTGTTACACACGTTTATTGTTGACATAAGAACAAGATTGGGGTGAACTTCTGTCCCAAAATATATCTTTTTTGATGACATAGAACTTTTTATGGAATAAGTAAAATTTAATTTTTATTTTTCTGTCTTAATTTATTACATATTTGCGCTTTGGTTTCGTGATTACATTTTATACTAATTTTTAAGGCATTTTCAAAAAGACTCGTACCTAATCACAACGAAGAAATGGATTTGCTCTCAGTCTGTTCATTTGGTAGCGTCAGAACATTCGTTATGAATAGGGACGTATTCGTATTACAATATATATACTTCTAATTGTGGCACATCATTTTAGATTACTAAACTATCACAACATTTATCTGCTGTCTTATGCCAATCATAATAATATTCTGCTGGCCTCTGCAACTGTTTCTCATTGGTCACCTCAAAAGAACACAGTTTACCCTTGTACATGTCATTCATTAAAGTTTCATTTCGTTTGTGTAAAACCATGTGGTACTTCTTGCATTTTCTTGCCATATAGGCTGTATCGAAGCGAGGATCGTGACGCCTGTAAACGTATCTAAATGGGGCCAACCATGTACCCACTGATATGTCCTCACTCACATAAGTTGAAATATGATGGGAATTATTTGCAATGTATTCACAGAGCTTGCGTCCAAGTACGTAACCGCCACCCAGGGCGTACGTGTTGTAACGATGCGACAAATAATAATTTGGTTCACTCCACTGGCCTTTGGTTTTAATGTTGGCTCTCCCATTAAAATAACCCCAGTAAAGAGACGGTAAGGGATTTCCTCTATATTCCTTAGAACGTCGTATTAACTTACGGTCATATGAGATCAGTTCATTAATCAAATAGTCCAATTTTACGTAGGAATCGTCATCGACTTTAAGCAAATAGCTATAATCGTAATGATGGGTTAAAGCATCTAAAGAATGTATGAGTTTTTCGGTTAAATTGGCATAAGTGTCTGTTAGTCTGGGCAATAACAACAAATCCAAATATTGTTTCTGCTCCTTTTCCAATTGATATCGTAAATTCGGATCTAGTCCTTCCGTGCCAATAGCAAAGAAGTGCTTTACTTTTATATCCCTCTTAGGACTGTCTGTCTTTGAGTGCTCTGCACTTTCCAACCAGTCCATGAAAATACGTAAACGGTTCGCTTGGTCGGCTGGACCCTCCATTTCCAGATGCCCCATCGGTCCATAAAATGGCAAATAAACAAACTCTTCGGGATAGTATGGCAATGTTAAAGGCCTGCCGAGTTTTGCCCAGGTGTTACGAATAGCATTGCGTTTCTCTTCATACCTCGGAGCACTTAATATTAGGACCATTAAAAATAGTTCCGGATGCGGGTCCAACTTGTGGACGCCACTTTTCTGTGTAGGACATTTGTCAACTGACGTCAGCAGCGTAGTTATAAAACAGCCGAAGAAAAATGCAGACATCGAAGTAAATAGTGTTAATAAATTGTTCATGCGCCTCATGTTGATTGGATGGATGATGAATTTTGAACAGTAGACTGCGACCTTTATTTCAGCATTAGCATTGTTGTCTGTAGCTTTTAAGTACGTTTCTTCTTCTTCAAGGACTACAAATTTTAAATTAATTCCTAATTTTCCTAATTCTATTAATTTGCCATCGACGTGATTTCACTAAGTGTGTGACGTCGAACACACAAACAATCCTGCTCTGGCTTCTAAGTAGTTCACAGCAATCGTCCACAGATTGTACTTTATTTTGAAGGCATTTGAAGACTTCCTATCACAGATGATGGCCTTAACTTTATTTAAACTCGTTAAGTTTTATAAGAAGCTCTGGATATAACAATACAATGCTTCAGTTTTTGTGTTGTGATCCGTGTTGTTTAATGAAAAATGCAGGTAAACAACGATACGATAACGATACCACCGATACCACAACAAACACCAACAAAACGAACACTTCCGAAATGGAACGGAATGGAATGAAATTGTTTTTTGATTCATCCATTCCATCGTCGTCTGATCGGCAATTCCTCCATTCCATCTAGAATATGGCAACTCTAGTTTTTAAGCCATAATGCTCCACCTAATAGAAAGCAAAAATACGCCGTAATATTGCCGGTTCATATCGTCGCACAACGCACAAATTTTAATGATAAATATAATGATATAAAATATAATGATATACAAATCGTCCCATAAATTAAATAATAGTGTGTAATACACAATAGTACTAGTGTATAATACACTATACAGTATACACTACCATTGTTTAATTGAGGGACGAAATGTCCGTTAGGGTGTTATTTTAACGGTAATGATTAAATTTGAGTAATATTACAAAAATTAGCCCATAATCATTATGAAATTGTTTTCAAGTCTAAAAATAAATCATTTTGAGAAAGTAAACGCGAGAGAGTAAGAGTAAAAGATCACACACCTATAGCCAAATAATTTATCATTTTATCATCGGAGAAGTGTACCATTGTCTTCGATTGCTGGGTTGATGGAGGGGGGAGGGACTGCATAATGAAGGGGTAGTGTGTCGGTAAGGAAGGGCTATAGATAACATATATTAACTCAGCTTCAAAGCTCCTACCACAATTTATACAAATAAAATTAATAAAAAATAATTTGTCGCCTATCATAGGATAAAGAGAAAAAATCAAGGGTGAATATTTAATATTTAAAAGTTGTGACAAAATGCACATGCATTGGACAATTTTTAATCACAGAAAAAATCAGTTTTCTCTCTACGCCAATGCAAACTATAATATACATATATTTATTCTTGCTTTCAGTAAATTTGAAGAAGCTATGGAAATTTTATCACTACGTGGAGGTAACGTTTTACCTGTTGCTCGGTAAGTTCAAATACTTAACCGTAACATTTGATTTCATGCTCAGTGGAAATTCCGTGCCTTTCAGCCTTTATATCAATCACTTATTGTCACAAAAGGATTACGACAACGCTGGTAAACTCTGCCTGCGAGTATTGGGCAACAATAAAGCACTATGGGAAGAAGAGGTGTTTAAATTCGTCAAATACAATCAACTGAGATCGGTGAGTGCGTATCTGCCCACTTCCGATGAGTGTAAACTCGATCCTCATGTCTATGAGATGGTGTTGTACGAGTACTTGAAGTATGAAGTGAAAGGATTTTTGAATTTAATTAAAGAATGGCCCTCGACTTTGTACGACTGCGCGGCGGTCATTAATGCCATTCATGATAATTTCCGTAAACAACATGCCAATGAACTGCTAGAGTCATTGGCCATATTATATTCCTATCAGAAGGAATACGAAAGCGCTTTAAGAATGTATTTAAAGTAAGTCCACAATTTCAATACACAATGGAACACTATTCACATAATTATTCTTTTGGCAGATTAGAAAATAAGGATGTTTTCGATTTGATACGTCGTTATGATCTCTATAGCGTTATACATAAAATGATTATGCCCTTGATACAGCTGGATCAGGAACGTGCCTTTCAGATATTTTTGGATAAGAATAAAATACCACCGGAAATTGTTGTTCAACAATTGGAGCCCAACCAGGAATATTTATATATGGTAAATATAATGTTTTATTAGATTATATTTATGTAAAGTTCGGTTCACGTCGATTTTAGTATTTGGATGCTTTGGATAAAGTGGATAGACGCGGTACATTCCATTGGAAATTGGTTAATTTACATGCCAAATACAATCGTTCGAAATTATTACCATTTTTAAGACGTTCCAAACATTATCCTATACAAGAGGCTTTGGATATATGTAAAAGTAAATTGTTTTATCCCGAAATGGTTTATCTACTTGGTCAGATGGGAAATGTTGTAGAAGCTTTAAATATTATTATACATAAGGTAAATATTTCAAATTAAGAATGTTCTATATATGTTGGTAACAATTTGGACATTATATAGATTAAAGAGGTTGAAATGGCGATAGAATTTTGTAAAGAACATGATGATTCGGATCTCTGGAATCTGTTAATTGACGAATCTGTAGATAATCCAGAAATTGTAACTAAACTTTTGGATGGCATAATCGGTAAGTTAAAACAATGCTTCATAAGCTTCTTATTAACTTATATGTCCTTTAAATACATCAATAGGTTATGTAAATCCCGAATTTTTGGTCAATAAAATAAAACTGGGCCAAAAAATACCGAGACTGAGGGAATCGTTATATAAATTATTAATGGATTATCGATTACAGGTAAGGGTGCAGATATCATCGGTATACTGCTAGAAATGTTCAGGTCCATTTTACAATTAATCCACAATTATCCACTATTACAACCTGCTAGAGAATTGTGTATATTAGGTTGGTTGGAAAGTAATGCAAACGACTAACCATCGATCTCAACATTTCACGAAACAGCCTGAGAGAGTGAGAAGTTGATTCGGAGAGTTAACTGGATGTGCTACTGCGAACCCAGGCAAGACTGTCAACTGAATGAATTGTTTTTCCCTTAACACCCCAAGAAGGAACAGATCGGAAACTTCTCTGAAGTCAATAAATGTTTACGTTATAATTTTTATAATCACTGTCCGTGACCTACTATTTACAGCCAAGTTTATTGTTTGCTAATCGCACTCGACCTATCACAACTGAATGAAACCGTGCCCCATAAATAATGAGAATGTTTACCGAAGACATGGATTTTTGTTGAGTTTTAAAACACACGTACTTGTGCCACACTTTTTTTCAGTTTAGTCTAGCAAAGAAATAGTTTCTTTAGCTTTATTGGAGACTGAGAGCAAGATACATTTGCATCAATAAAACTTCCCTAATTCCTCTGTTTTGGTATTTTTAGTAACATTTTATATTAGTACGACGCTCATATAAATTTTTCAAAACCTCGAAATTGTGGGATGAATGTAAAATTTGAGCCTAGACTGAATATAATGTATTTGAATTTGCGTATAACATGGAATTAATACATTTTGTTTTTTATCATTATTATCTTCAACATAAATTAGGTCAACATTCAACAGGACGTTAATAACATACAATTATTAGACTACTACAATAATCACGCCCAGGTGGTGCATCAACAAAACAAAGGTTTGAGTATTAGCTATGATAGCACATGTCCGAAATGTCGCCGTAATATCTTATGTAAAAATACGATACCCAGTAATGCTTTAGTTGCATTCCAATGTGGCCATATATATCATGAACCTTGTGTGCCGGGACGATTTATACGGGAGCGCTGTGACGTTTGTACAGTTAACATAGATAATTGCGATTAATTCATTTATTTATCCACACATTAACCATAAAGACGTACACACATGAATACTCAAATGTATGTACACTGTATATGATATTCTATTTATTCATGTAATGATTTATAACATAATGCAATAGCTTGTAAACTTTTAGTTAAAAAGAAATATTTATTTTAAATTTAGCTGTAATATTTTTATTTACCCTAACAGTTTAAGCTTTGTGTGCGTATTTTTATACGAATATATGCTAAAATTAAAATAAAACTCAATGAAACACGATTTGTTCCCCTCTGAATTCATTATTATGATCCCATTTTCTTTACACAACTATTAGTAGGTTAGTAATAGTCCAAAAGTATAGCTTTATTTTGATACCAGACTCGTTTCGATGCCTTACTCCTTTGCTGAAAAATTGGCCGAATGGTTTCAAGTGACTTTCGAATCTCTAATTTTGAGAAACTTCATTTTCTGGACCGAATTTCTCCCAATCTATTTGTTCCCATTTGATCCAATTTTCTTTACACAACTATTAGTAGGTTAGTAATAGTCCAAAAGTATAGCTTTATTTTGATACCAGACTCGTTTCGATGCCTTACTCCTGCTGAAAAATTGGCCGAATGGTTTCAAGTGACTTTCGAATCTCTAATTTTGAGAAACTTCATTTTCTGGACCGAATTTCTCCCAATCTATTTGTTCAATCTAAAAAATGAAAACGTCGCATTGTTTTGAATTAGGCCCGCAATGAATGAGCAAAATTTAAACAAAATTTATTTTTTTTAAAAAAATCCAAAATTTTAGTGGTAGTAATTTCCTTTTTTTTGGTCAAAAATCTTTTTTTCGAATTTCCAAATCTATTGCCTTTGGATGTATTCTGCCGTCAAAATTATGCAATAATAAACACATACAGTTCTTATAACATTGGCCATTACGAATATATCCTAAAATTAAAACAAAACTCAACGAAAAACGATTTCTTCATCTCTGAATTCATTATTGTGATCCCATTTTCTTTACACAATAAATCCTTTGACACAACTATTAGTAGGTTAGTAATAGTCCAAAAGTATAGCTTTATTTTGATACCAGACTTGTTTCGTTGCCTTACTCCTTTGCTGAAAAATTGGCCGAATAGTTTCAAGTGACATTCGAATCTCTAATTTTGAGAAACTTCATTTTCTGGGCCGAATTTCTCCCAATCTATTTGTTTAATCTAAAAAATGAAAACGTCGCATTGTTTTGAATTAGGCCCGCAATGAATGAGCAAAATTTAAACAAAATTAATTTTTTTTAAAAAAATCCAAAATTTTAGTGGGTTAACCCCTTTCCTTTTTTTTTGGTCAAAAATCTTTTTTTCGAATTTCCAAATCTATTGCCTTTGGATGTATTCTGCCGTCAAAATTATGCAATAATAAACACATACAGTTCTTATAACATTGGCCATTACGAATATATCCTAAAATTAAAACAAAACTCAACGAAAAACGATTTCTTCATCTCTGAATTCATTATTGTGATCCCATTTTCTTTACACAATAAATCCTTTGACACAACTATTAGTAGGTTAGTAATAGTTCAAAAGTATAGCTTTATTTTGATACCAGACTTGTTTCGATGCCTTACTCCTTTGCTGAAAAATTGGCCGAATAGTTTCAAGTGACATTCGAATCTCTAATTTTGAGAAACTTCATTTTCTGGACCGAATTTCTCCCAATCTATTTGTTCAATCTAAAAAATGAAAACGTCGCATTGTTTTGAATTAGGCCCGCAATGAATGAGCAAAATTTAAACAAAATTTATTTTTTTTAAAAAAATCCAAAATTTTAGTGGGTTAACCCCTTTCCTTTTTTTTTGGTCAAAAATCTTTTTTTCGAATTTCCAAATCTATTGCCTTTGGATGTATTCTGCCGTCAAAATTATGCAATAATAAACACATACAGTTCTTATAACATTGGCCATTACGAATATATCCTAAAATTAAAACAAAACTCAACGAAAAACGATTTCTTCATCTCTGAATTCATTATTGTGATCCCATTTTCTTTACACAATAAATCCTTTGACACAACTATTAGTAGGTTAGTAATAGTTCAAAAGTATAGCTTTATTTTGATACCAGACTTGTTTCGATGCCTTACTCCTTTGCTGAAAAATTGGCCGAATAGTTTCAAGTGACATTCGAATCTCTAATTTTGAGAAATTTCATTTTCTGGATCGAATTTCTCCCAATCTATTTGTTCAATCTTAAAAATGAAAACGTCGCATTGTTTTGAATTAGGCCCGCAATGAATGAGCAAAATTTAAACAAAATTTATTTTTTTAAAAAAATCCAAAATTTTAGTGGGTTAACCCCTTTCCTTTTTTTTTGGTCAAAAATCTTTTTTTCGAATTTCCAAATCTATTGCCTTTGGATGTATTCTGCCGTCAAAATTATGCAATAATAAACACATACAGTTCTTATAACATTGGCCATTACGAATATATCCTAAAATTAAAACAAAACTCAACGAAAATCGATTTCTTCATCTCTGAATTCAATATTGTGATCCCATTTTCTCTACCCAATAAATCCTTTGACACAACTATTAGTAGGTTAGTAATAGTCCAAAAGTATAGCTTTATTTTGATACCAGACTTGTTTCGATGCCTTACTCCTTTGCTGAAAAATTGGCCGAATAGTTTCAAGTGACATTCGAATCTCTAATTTTGAGAAACTTCATTTTCTGGACCGAATTTCTCCCAATCTATTTGTTCAATCTAAAAAATGAAAACGTCGCATTGTTTTGAATTAGGCCCGCAATGAATGAGCAAAATTTAAACAAAATTAATTTTTTTTAAAAAAATCCAAAATTTTAGATTTTGGTCAAAAATCTGTTTTTCGAATTTCCAAATCTATTGCCTTTGGATGTATTCTGCCGTCAAAATTATGCAATAATAAACACATACAGTTCTTATAACATTGGCCATTACGAATATATCCTAAAATTAAAACAAAACTCAACGAAAAACGATTTCTTCATCTCTGAATTCATTATTGTGATCCCATTTTCTTTACACAATAAATCCTTTGACACAACTATTAGTAGGTTAGTAATAGTTCAAAAGTATAGCTTTATTTTGATACCAGACTTGTTTCGATGCCTTACTCCTTTGCTGAAAAATTGGCCGAATAGTTTCAAGTGACATTCGAATCTCTAATTTTGAGAAACTTCATTTTCTGGATCGAATTTCTCCCAATCTATTTGTTCAATCTTAAAAATTAAAACGTCGCATTGTTTTGAATTAGGCCCGCAATGAATGAGCAAAATTTAAACAAAATTTATTTTTTTAAAAAAATCCAAAATTTTCCTTTTTTTTTGGTCAAAAATCTTTTTTTCGAATTTCCAAATCTATTGCCTTTGGATGTATTCTGCCGTCAAAATTATGCAATAATAAACACATACAGTTCTTATAACATTGGCCATTACGAATATATCCTAAAATTAAAACAAAACTCAACGAAAAACGATTTCTTCATCTCTGAATTCATTATTGTGATCCCATTTTCTTTACACAATAAATCCTTTGACACAACTATTAGTAGGTTAGTAATAGTCCAAAAGTATAGCTTTATTTTGATACCAGACTTGTTTCGATGCCTTACTCCTTTGCTGAAAAATTGGCCGAATAGTTTCAAGTGACATTCGAATCTCTAATTTTGAGAAACTTCATTTTCTGGACCGAATTTCTCCCAATCTATTTGTTCAATCTAAAAAATGAAAACGTCGCATTGTTTTGAATTAGGCCCGCAATGAATGAGCAAAATTTAAACAAAATTAATTTTTTTTAAAAAAATCCAAAATTTTAGTGGGTTAACCCCTTTCCTTTTTTTTTGGTCAAAAATCTTTTTTTCGAATTTCCAAATCTATTGCCTTTGGATGTATTCTGCCGTCAAAATTGTGCAATAATAAACACATACAGTTCTTATAACATTGGCCATTACGAATATATCCTAAAATTAAAACAAAACTCAACGAAAAACGATTTCTTCATCTCTGAATTCATTATTGTGATCCCATTTTCTTTACACAATAAATCCTTTGACACAACTATTAGTAGGTTAGTAATAGTCCAAAAGTATAGCTTTATTTTGATACCAGACTTGTTTCGATGCCTTACTCCTTTGCTGAAAAATTGGCCGAATAGTTTCAAGTGACATTCTAATCTCTAATTTTGAGAAACTTCATTTTCTGGACCGAATTTCTCCCAATCTATTTGTTCAATCTTAAAAATGAAAACGTCGCATTGTTTTGAATTAGGCCCGCAATGAATGAGCAAAATTTAAACAAAATTTATTTTTTTAAAAAAATCCAAAATTTTCCTTTTTTTTTGGTCAAAAATCTTTTTTTCGAATTTCCAAATCTATTGCCTTTGGATGTATTCTGCCGTCAAAATTATGCAATAATAAACACATACAGTTCTTATAACATTGGCCATTACGAATATATCCTAAAATTAAAACAAAACTCAACGAAAAACGATTTCTTCATCTCTGAATTCATTATTGTGATCCCATTTTCTTTACACAATAAATCCTTTGACACAACTATTAGTAGGTTAGTAATAGTCCAAAAGTATAGCTTTATTTTGATACCAGACTTGTTTCGATGCCTTACTCCTTTGCTGAAAAATTGGCCGAATAGTTTCAAGTGACATTCGAATCTCTAATTTTGAGAAACTTCATTTTCTGGACCGAATTTCTCCCAATCTATTTGTTCAATCTAAAAAATGAAAACGTCGCATTGTTTTGAATTAGGCCCGCAATGAATGAGCAAAATTTAAACAAAATTAATTTTTTTTAAAAAAATCCAAAATTTTCCTTTTTTTTTGGTCAAAAATCTTTTTTTCGAATTTCCAAATCTATTGCCTTTGGATGTATTCTGCCGTCAAAATTATGCAATAATAAACACATACAGTTCTTATAACATTGGCCATTACGAATATATCCTAAAATTAAAACAAAACTCAACGAAAATCGATTTCTTCATCTCTGAATTCAATATTGTGATCCCATTTTCTCTACCCAATAAATCCTTTGACACAACTATTAGTAGGTTAGTAATAGTTCAAAAGTATAGCTTTATTTTGATACCAGACTTGTTTCGATGCCTTACTCCTTTGCTGAAAAATTGGCCGAATAGTTTCAAGTGACATTCTAATCTCTAATTTTGAGAAACTTCATTTTCTGGACCGAATTTCTCCCAATCTATTTGTTCAATCTTAAAAATGAAAACGTCGCATTGTTTTGAATTAGGCCCGCAATGAATGAGCAAAATTTAAACAAAATTTATTTTTTTAAAAAAATCCAAAATTTTAGTGGGTTAACCCCTTTCCTTTTTTTTTGGTCAAAAATCTTTTTTTCGAATTTCCAAATCTATTGCCTTTGGATGTATTCTGCCGTCAAAATTATGCAATAATAAACACATACAGTTCTTATAACATTGGCCATTACGAATATATCCTAAAATTAAAACAAAACTCAACGAAAAACGATTTCTTCATCTCTGAATTCATTATTGTGATCCCATTTTCTTTACACAATAAATCCTTTGACACAACTATTAGTAGGTTAGTAATAGTCCAAAAGTATAGCTTTATTTTGATACCAGACTTGTTTCGATGCCTTACTCCTTTGCTGAAAAATTGGCCGAATAGTTTCAAGTGACATTCGAATCTCTAATTTTGAGAAACTTCATTTTCTGGACCGAATTTCTCCCAATCTATTTGTTCAATCTAAAAAATGAAAACGTCGCATTGTTTTGAATTAGGCCCGCAATGAATGAGCAAAATTTAAACAAAATTAATTTTTTTTAAAAAAATCCAAAATTTTAGTGGGTTAACCCCTTTCCTTTTTTTTTTGGTCAAAAATCTTTTTTTCGAATTTCCAAATCTATTGCCTTTGGATGTATTCTGCCGTCAAAATTGTGCAATAATAAACACATACAGTTCTTATAACATTGGCCATTACGAATATATCCTAAAATTAAAACAAAACTCAACGAAAATCGATTTCTTCATCTCTGAATTCAATATTGTGATCCCATTTTCTCTACCCAATAAATCCTTTGACACAACTATTAGTAGGTTAGTAATAGTCCAAAAGTATAGCTTTATTTTGATACCAGACTTGTTTCGATGCCTTACTCCTTTGCTGAAAAATTGGCCGAATAGTTTCAAGTGACATTCGAATCTCTAATTTTGAGAAACTTCATTTTCTGGGCCGAATTTCTCCCAATCTATTTGTTCAATCTAAAAAATGAAAACGTCGCATTGTTTTGAATTAGGCCCGCAATGAATGAGCAAAATTTAAACAAAATTTATTTTTTTTAAAAAAATCCAAAATTTTAGTGGGTTAACCCCTTTCCTTTTTTTTTGGTCAAAAATCTTTTTTTCGAATTTCCAAATCTATTGCCTTTGGATGTATTCTGCCGTCAAAATTATGCAATAATAAACACATACAGTTCTTATAACATTGGCCATTACGAATATATCCTAAAATTAAAACAAAACTCAACGAAAAACGATTTCTTCATCTCTGAATTCATTATTGTGATCCCATTTTCTTTACACAATAAATCCTTTGACACAACTATTAGTAGGTTAGTAATAGTTCAAAAGTATAGCTTTATTTTGATACCAGACTTGTTTCGATGCCTTACTCCTTTGCTGAAAAATTGGCCGAATAGTTTCAAGTGACATTCGAATCTCTAATTTTGAGAAACTTCATTTTCTGGACCGAATTTCTCCCAATCTATTTGTTCAATCTAAAAAATGAAAACGTCGCATTGTTTTGAATTAGGCCCGCAATGAATGAGCAAAATTTAAACAAAATTAATTTTTTTTAAAAAAATCCAAAATTTTAGTGGGTTAACCCCTTTCCTTTTTTTTTGGTCAAAAATCTTTTTTTCGAATTTCCAAATCTATTGCCTTTGGATGTATTCTGCCGTCAAAATTGTGCAATAATAAACACATACAGTTCTTATAACATTGGCCATTACGAATATATCCTAAAATTAAAACAAAACTCAACGAAAAACGATTTCTTCATCTCTGAATTCATTATTGTGATCCCATTTTCTTTACACAATAAATCCTTTGACACAACTATTAGTAGGTTAGTAATAGTTCAAAAGTATAGCTTTATTTTGATACCAGACTTGTTTCGATGCCTTACTCCTTTGCTGAAAAATTGGTCGAATAGTTTCAAGTGACATTCGAATCTCTAATTTTGAGAAATTTCATTTTCTGGATCGAATTTCTCCCAATCTATTTGTTCAATCTAAAAAATGAAAACGTCGCATTGTTTTGAATTAGGCCCGCAATGAATGAGCAAAATTTAAACAAAATTAATTTTTTTTAAAAAAATCCAAAATTTTAGTGGGTTAACCCCTTTCCTTTTTTTTTGGTCAAAAATCTTTTTTTCGAATTTCCAAATCTATTGCCTTTGGATGTATTCTGCCGTCAAAATTATGCAATAATAAACACATACAGTTCTTATAACATTGGCCATTACGAATATATCCTAAAATTAAAACAAAACTCAACGAAAAACGATTTCTTCATCTCTGATCCCATTTTCTTTACACAATAAATCCTTTGACACAACTATTAGTAGGTTAGTAATAGTTCAAAAGTATAGCTTTATTTTGATACCAGACTTGTTTCGATGCCTTACTCCTTTGCTGAAAAATTGGCCGAATAGTTTCAAGTGACATTCGAATCTCTAATTTTGAGAAATTTCATTTTCTGGATCGAATTTCTCCCAATCTATTTGTTCAATCTTAAAAATGAAAACGTCGCATTGTTTTGAATTAGGCCCGCAATGAATGAGCAAAATTTAAACAAAATTTATTTTTTTAAAAAAATCCAAAATTTTCCTTTTTTTTTGGTCAAAAATCTTTTTTTCGAATTTCCAAATCTATTGCCTTTGGATGTATTCTGCCGTCAAAATTATGCAATAATAAACACATACAGTTCTTATAACATTGGCCATTACGAATATATCCTAAAATTAAAACAAAACTCAACGAAAAACGATTTCTTCATCTCTGAATTCAATATTGTGATCCCATTTTCTTTACACAATAAATCCTTTGACACAACTATTAGTAGGTTAGTAATAGTTCAAAAGTATAGCTTTATTTTGATACCAGACTTGTTTCGATGCCTTACTCCTTTGCTGAAAAATTGGCCGAATAGTTTCAAGTGACATTCGAATCTCTAATTTTGAGAAACTTCATTTTCTGGGCCGAATTTCTCCCAATCTATTTGTTCAATCTAAAAAATGAAAACGTCGCATTGTTTTGAATTAGGCCCGCAATGAATGAGCAAAATTTAAACAAAATTTATTTTTTTAAAAAAAATCCAAAATTTTAGTGGGTTAACCCCTTTCCTTTTTTTTTGGTCAAAAATCTTTTTTTCGAATTTCCAAATCTATTGCCTTTGGATGTATTCTGCCGTCAAAATTATGCAATAATAAACACATACAGTTCTTATAACATTGGCCATTACGAATATATCCTAAAATTAAAACAAAACTCAACGAAAATCGATTTCTTCATCTCTGAATTCAATATTGTGATCCCATTTTCTCTACCCAATAAATCCTTTGACACAACTATTAGTAGGTTAGTAATAGTCCAAAAGTATAGCTTTATTTTGATACCAGACTTGTTTCGATGCCTTACTCCTTTGCTGAAAAATTGGCCGAATAGTTTCAAGTGACATTCGAATCTCTAATTTTGAGAAACTTCATTTTCTGGACCGAATTTCTCCCAATCTATTTGTTCAATCTAAAAAATGAAAACGTCGCATTGTTTTGAATTAGGCCCGCAATGAATGAGCAAAATTTAAACAAAATTTATTTTTTTAAAAAAAATCCAAAATTTTAGTGGGTTAACCCCTTTCCTTTTTTTTTGGTCAAAAATCTTTTTTTCGAATTTCCAAATCTATTGCCTTTGGATGTATTCTGCCGTCAAAATTATGCAATAATAAACACATACAGTTCTTATAACATTGGCCATTACGAATATATCCTAAAATTAAAACAAAACTCAACGAAAAACGATTTCTTCATCTCTGAATTCATTATTGTGATCCCATTTTCTTTACACAATAAATCCTTTGACACAACTATTAGTAGGTTAGTAATAGTTCAAAAGTATAGCTTTATTTTGATACCAGACTTGTTTCGATGCCTTACTCCTTTGCTGAAAAATTGGCCGAATAGTTTCAAGTGACATTCGAATCTCTAATTTTGAGAAACTTCATTTTCTGGACCGAATTTCTCCCAATCTATTTGTTCAATCTAAAAAATGAAAACGTCGCATTGTTTTGAATTAGGCCCGCAATGAATGAGAAAAATTTAAACAAAATTTATTTTTTTAAAAAAATCCTTTCCTTTTTTTTTGGTCAAAAATCTTTTTTTCGAATTTCCAAATCTTTTGCCTTTGGTTGTATTCTGCCTTCAAAATTATGCGATAATAAACACATACAGTTTATATAACATTGGCCATTACAGAGTAATGGTGAAAAATGTATTTTGACAGTACATAATCGGCTTCACAATAAATATTGTGAACATTTTCGTAGCTTACAATTCTAAGTGGGTTAATAATACTCTGGCTATTATTTGGTACTATCTACTCCGTTGTTGAAAACAGGTCTGTTTAGATACTTTCCAATCCATCAAAAAGCAAGCGTTTACTATGTGCACAATATGGCTCCCTATATACGGAAATACCTTGCTTAGATATTTAAGTGAAACTACATTGCTCCCTATATACGGAAAAATCTTGCTTAGAAATTTAAGTAAAACTACATTGCTCCCGGAAACATTGGACTTGACTGAGCAGGATGCTATCATTCGAAACATCTCTATGAATGAGTTGCATAGAGACGTTTCGAAACTCGTTATTTCTCAGCAGCCTTGGCATCCTCGTTTCCGATAATGATAAATGCGCTTCTCTCATGATCATTCTAATAACACACATGACTTTGTTTTTCGCACTGCAAAAATGTTTACAATTATCATAATTTATATGTTAAAACTCGCACAGAACAGTGAACCATTGAACGTTCCTGTAAATTAGTTTTTTTTCATTTTGGGAAAATGGAATACACAGAATACAAACCTGCCATTATTATGTACCTCCAACTGCAAATCTACATCATCTGATGTGCCGTCAATAATGCCAAAATCGAATATGAACATTTGGTTAACGAACAAATTAAATCCTTTAGTATATTTAAAACACTTGTTGCCTCTATTTTTTTTTGGTTATATTTTATTTTCTGTATATAATTTATAGCCGCAATTTGTCAATGTAATAATTTACGTTGTTTTTGTTTTTCGTTTTGTTGTTTTCGTAATAGGGGAAATCTCGGCATGATTTGTTGATCCTGTTTTCTGCATTTTTTGTTATTTCGAAAGTATATTTCATTTCAAAATATATCAAAAATGCAGAAACCGAGGACCAAATCTATCACATCTTTTAACATCCTTTTAATATGCAAATACAATAAATAATAATTCAAGGTATGTATTTGTCGTTTAATTGTTGTTTCTTTCTCATAATAGTCGTGTGTTCTGTCTGTTACCTTCCGTTCTATGCTATAAATTGTTAATATTGTATTTTTTTTTATAAATTTGTATATGCATACAAATACTTCTATTTTAAATATATAATTGGTGTTTGTTTGGTTCTCTAAAGGTAAAATGAAATTTGTAAAAAATATTGATGAAACAAAAACGAAAAATATTTGTTACGCAATAACAAAACGAAATGGAAATCATAGAACACATGTATTTTTTCGCTAACAATAAAACGAAAATGATATGACATATACATTAAATGCCGTATTCATAAAAATGTGTTTACAAACGGTTATTACATAAAATGAGTGAAAATAGAAAAACAAGTTTCACACATTTTTCTTAATACCGATGAGTAATGCTGTCTTAAATATTTATGAATACGGAGGCTAGTATGTAGTACTCTAATGCATTTGGAAACAAAACTAATATTTTTTTAATCTAAAAAGTGAAAGTTACTGAGAAAATATATGAATAAAAAGTATACAGTGCACAATACATTCGACATTAAAAGAGAGACATCAACAAACCCAATCTCGGATAAACGTATTTGCATGTAGTAATTGGTCTTACCTGGTCTTAATTGCATTTAATACCTCAGCATTGAGTACGAGCTAACAAGTTCATTTCAACTCATAATCAACTCAAAATTGAGAAAAGAATTTATTGCAGAGACGTTCTGTATTACATTCAACTACATGTGTAATTTCCTTTCATCCGAGATTGTTTTGATGGGGCACCTCAAAAATATTTGAAATGTTTTTGCATTGTGTTCTTACTAATGCCTAACAGTAACACGTTTTTTAAGTAAATATCCTTCAATTTAAAATGAATTTATCAATATTCGTAAGAATATTCCAGAATATATTTTAAATTTCTTTGTAGCAAACAAAGAGGACGGTATGGAGATAATTAAACAATTCAAATTATAACCCAACAATTTTAAAAGAAAAAAAACCAAGAGGACGGTATGGAGATACACTCTAATTAAACATATTCAATTGTGGCCCACAAATGGAGGATTTCCATCATAAAATTGGACATAGATTATCAAAAAAAAAAGTTTTTCAATTTAAATCTTGATACCACTGATTGCCATAAATAGAAATCTTTATTTACTTTAGGGTGGTTGTTTTTATTTCATTGATTCTCTCACATTTGGCTTAATTTTTTTTGGGGTGTTTAATCCCAATTATTGAAAATTAAATTTCATTTTGAATTAATTAGGCTCACAAGTCTTAAAAGTCGAAGTCTGTTTTTAATTTGTTTAAGCGCCAAATATATGAGACGTTGGGTCTATTGGTAAATACATCATTACTTCGGACATGCAACACATGGTGACACTGCAAAAATCATATGTTCTGACAGTCAATAAGAAAACAGATTATGTGTAAACAAGCGGCAAATGGGCCGATGCAATACGTTTCACCTACATTGATTCGCACGTATCGATATACTTAATAGCGTTCTAAGAAAAATAACGTATTGTTTGGTGTGTGTTTAAAAAAAGTCTCGGTTAAAGACTTACGTTGTGGTAGAAAAAACACAAAACAACCTATTTTATTACCAATAATTTTGAAAAAAAAAAAATTAAGAAAAATATAATGGATAATTGAAAAATAATTCAACTATTGTTCAATTCGAATATTTACCAAAAATGGTTCCATTTCAGTTTTCGTATTCGATTTTGCCAAAAAATAAGCATTAGCAGCATCACCTTGAAGCGCATTTACAAGAAGGCCCGTTATTTCAATAATTTGCGATAAAACGCCAAATATTGACAAACTACACGCTGTGTTATTTCATTTATTGTAATTGAAGACAACTCTTCGTCCTTTTTCAATAAACAGTGTAAATTAGATTGGATATCATAGAATTTGCAATGAAATATAAAAAATCTTTACGAAAATCAAAATAAAAAATCGTGTTACTGTTTTTCATATAGAGAGTAATTAAACAAATTATTTTTTTTTTGTATAAACACAAATATTGTTGTTTTTCTCATTTAATAAAATAATGATTTAAAATCTAAGTTTTTTGATAAAAAAAACAATAAAAATATAATTTAAAGAGAGTTTAAAATATTTTTATATAAAAAAATGTAATAATTAAAATTAAATACTTAAATATATTGATTGGATAGATATAGAAATATATTGATAAAAAATTATATTATATTAAAAAATACATTTTTAAGATTTTTGTTTGTTTGATTTCCTTCTTTTTGGATATTCCTACAACGGGTGTGTGTTACTGTTCTCTCTCTTTCGTTTTAAGATGCCGTGTATTTTCAACAATATTTGTTTTTCTTTAAAATGGAATACAGATTTTTTATATATATATATAGTAGTAGTAAAATGTTTTTTTTTGTTGTAATATAGCGTTTTCTTTTTAAATACATTAAAAATAAAGATACAAAATAAAAATAATTTAATAATTATAAAATTAAAAAAAAATACTACAGGCTTTTTTGCTTTCCTTGCTTTTATCTTCGTTTGTAATTTGTTTCTGTTTAATTTGATTTTTTTTGCAATAACAAAAGTTAGTTTTGAACCAGCCATCATGTATGTATGTTATATAAGAATTTAGAGCGGGAGACACGACGTTTCCTAATTCTCTATTCAGCTGCTGTATTCGTTGATGATGTCATCATTACCCATAGTCCAATAATGATCGAGTATGTCTTCGCTGGTGAAACGTACATCTGGATCGGATTGTAGCATATTGGCAATAAGATCACGCACCCCGTTGCCAATGCCCGACCAATAAGGATCGGGAAATTCGTAGACACCAGAGATAATTGCATCAAATAGAGGTTCTTGTTGATTGTCGGGTGAGACAAATGGTGGGAAACCGCATAGGAGTATATATAATATAATACCGGCAGCCCAAACATCAATCTGTATAAGAATATTATCGTTTTTTTCAACGTGTGTTTATGCGACAGAAATGGGTTAAGTGTATATTTACCTTTAAACCGTAGCCAGTTTCCATTAGGATTTCTGGAGCCACATAAGTTGGTGTACCACATACAGCATATAGTGGCTCTGTGACTTCACATGCCAAACCGAAATCGGCCAATTTTAATTCGATTACATTGCCCCTCTCATCAAGTTCAACCTGTAATGAAATACAAAAAATTTACTCAAATCCTTCAGTACAACTGTCTTATACAGGGTGACGTTTTTACTATTTCTTTATCAGTCTTAAGTTTTTGTCAGTTTACGTGTGATTCTTGGATTACTCTCACTTACTTTTTTCCCTTAACATTACTCTATTCAGTGAGCTATGCTCGATTTAATTTGTATACCCACCGGGACTGGACCTGCTGTTTTAAACCAGCTTATGTTGTTTAACAGTAATTATATACCGCTTAGAGGTTACTCTCTTACTTGGCGCCGGCATTTACCGGGTGGAAACGGGAGCTGACAAATGTTTTGATCTTTCCCCGATACGAAGTGGAAAGTCGCCCACACTTTCGTTCGTTCTTCAGCCGTACTGATCGCATGTGGAGTAATCTTCCAATCTTTTCCTGTGTGCTATGACATTATCAAATTCAAGACCGAAATTATCAAATACCAGATAGAAATGCGTGTCAAAGTAAAACTCGTGGTACAAGATTGTATATCGACTTCTACACTGACGGCTATAAACTAAATAATGAAGTAGTTCACGGGTCTACTCCAATAAACTAGAGTTAAATGTGGCACTTAGACTAGCTCATCTCTGTAATGTCTATCAGGCTCAGATTATGGCCATTACATAATTACCAGAATGTCTGAGATATGACGTCCTCACCATAGCGGGGCAGTCCAGCTGCCATTAAATCTCTAAATTCGGTCTTCCTGTACTCAACACCATCCTTAGACTGCCGCAGATCTCTCAACGAGATGACACAGCAGTTATCTTACCTAAGTGCCGGGCCACAGGGACATACTTGGTAACAGCAGAGCAGTCGAGCTAGCTAAACTCGGTATTACCTTACACATTCCAGCTGAAGTTGAATTCATAGATTTGGAAACTCCTTCTGCGATAAGTGGGCGTCTGTCTAGACAGATGTTACCCCGACTAGATAAGACACGTGTTGTCGCACAATGTTGCCGCTATCAAGACCCAAAGTGTCATTGGTTGTCCGTAATAACGGAACACTGTCTCTGGTTGGAAGGCACGCAATGACACGAAGATCGAGACTCCTGTGGACGATGTCATGAAAGTTCTTGTTATCACGAATTGGATAAAGCAAGCAGAATACCGAAGTGCTTTGGAGTTCTTTATTAAACAGGCGAAGACAAGAAATTGTAGACTCAACCTAAGTAAGTATATAAACCGTAAGGTAAACAACGACACTCTCATTTCAAAAATAGGCCAAATCTAATGGTCTAACTTAAAAATTTCTGGGATAAGACGTTTGTTAATATTGTCTTAAATATTTTCTATGGAGAAAGCTTTCAGAGGCTTGACCTTTTTGTTGTTGATACCTGAGTGTACATAAATGAAAAATTATTAATATTAAACATACCAATAAATTTTCGGGTTTAATGTCACGATGTACAATACTCATGGAATGTAGATAAGCCATAGCAGAGGCCAAATGTTTAATCATAACACGCGATTGATCTTCTGAGAACCGGGTAACACGTGTAATAGCATCAAATAAATCTCCACCTGTGTAGAAGAGAATGAAGTTGTTTAGAATACGCCAATACATTTAAGACATATTTCTAAAGATCATTACTTACCACCAACATATTCCAGCACCAAATACATATTTGCTTGTTGATCAACATCCATTATCAGAGAAATAATGTATGGATGCGATAATTTTTTCATAACACGTACCTCGTCATCAATGTAGTGCTCCTTGCCTTTGCACTTACTTTTGTCGATGATTTTTAGAGCAAATGGCAGACCATTTTGGCGATCTTTACATTTCAGCACAATGGCGAAATTGCCATCGCCTATAATTTGGCCAAGTGCATAGCGTTCACGTATTACGGCTGGTAATTCTTGGGCATCAATACCACTGTCATTGAGAAGCTTCTCTTCGTCTAAAGCCGAAGAATCGTAGGTTTTCTTGCTCTTTACAGGCATCTTTGGTTTGGGACCTTTGCATGTTGTACCGGCAGTACGTAGATTTTTACGTATAGCCTGTAATGCTTTCTGTTCGTCATTTTCCAAACGGAAATCATCAGGATTGTTGACACGTTCCGTGCCATAGGCGAAGAAAACATCGTCGGGTCCGAAAAAGTCCGCCAACTGTGTCACTGGCGATCCCGACAATGTAAACACTTTACGCACATAACCCGTGTCAAGTTTTACTTTTTGCGTAATAGCCGTTAGGACATGATCAAAACTTGGACTGTTACGTTTGTTCAAAAGAAGACGCATAAGCTTACGGGGTCGCGTACCATTGCGTATAAGTGTAACAATACGCGGATGTACAACACTATCACGTTCACTTAGTTTAACTAGAATTGGACTTCCATTGGTATTGGCACCGTAATTTGCCGCTGAACTGCCATTGCCAATGTTGTTGCTATTGGTTGAACCGTTCTTTAAAGGCGACGAAGGTCTGTAGTACTTCGATAAACGATTAGATGTTTTGTTGGAGATTGATAGGTTGGTAAGTGGTTGTGATGTGGTATTGTATTCGACTTTTTTGAAATTCTCATTATTACAGGAACACACATAGCTTTGACCATCTTCAAGCTCTTCCAATGTAGAGATCTAAATGTGGAAATAAAATAAAATACAATAATATAAAATACAAATATGGAAATGAAAATCATTTCAAATTAAAATTAATATATTTTTACTAAAACATTCAAATTATGTTTCTTTTCTTTGACATTAAACCTAATAAAGCATTTTGTATTTCTGAAAAAATGTATGAAAGAGATGCCTTTCATGAAGATCGCCTTCGTATTCTACACCAGTATATAACCATCGAAACTATTTATTATTGAACACCGAAACTGTTTCAAATAGAAGTTGTCAACGACCCTCAGCTAAGGCAACACTACGGAATTGCGGTCAAAAACTAAAGAGATCGATGAGAAGTGTCGAAAGGCCATATATAGAATCAATGACAGATGAAACAGCAGTTTCATTACATGATCGAATCGTCATGTTGTTTACATCAACCGAGGAATAGTGAAACAGAACTCGAACTCCACCATCTTTCAGCAAAACAAGACGCAATCTGGTGTAACAAAGACAGAAGCCACCAATAAAAAGAAATAAAGCTTGTGTCGACGATCGAATGCCACCAGAACTCCTTTTAATAGATCCAGAAATAGGCGCCCCAAAATGATACAATGTCATATTATGCAGATCGGGAGATCAGAATCCATATACTGCTCGTGGTCTAGAAGTACTGTGGTCAAGCTATTGGAGGTGGAGGTGTATTACGTTGCTTAACGCCATCGACAAGATACAATAATACTCAAAAGATTAACAGACTGGAGTTCACCTCATCACAGGTTTATAGATCAAACAAATACTTTCCGAATAATTACAGAATAATCGCATCTGTACCTACTTTACTATTTCAAAAAATTGTTTGATCTGATTACTACAAAAACAATATGATTAGCTCTAGAGAAAAAATGAGTACCAAATAAAATAATAAAAATTATCAAAGCCATGTACAACAACGCGGTACGGCTGGCACTTCACAACGGGGCAGTTAGAATGACTGCAGGCGAATTCGCAAGGTAAGAGGAGATGGAGTTACATGTATTTTTTAAAAAAAAAATGTAATAGTCGAAGGTAAACAATTAAACAAACGATCTAAATTTCATAAGCTAATTGCGAGATATGAGTCTACGGTTTAATAAAATATAAGTAATGCATAACTCTATTAAATGGCATTTTGAGCACTTCCTGAGTATATTGTAGGCAGTACAATATATTTCCATAATTAGCGCATTGATCTTTATTCAACGATGTAAAACTGGATTTGTGTTGTACAGTAGCCGAAGTGTATATTTTTAACAATACTACGAATATAATCCTAATTTAAAAATATTTCCAAACACAATTAACAAGTGGTTTAACATTGGGATACATTTTTTTAAATTCTACTAAAAGAATTAATCAAGTTCAGTTAATTGTAACAGTAATTATCTCAGCATATAATAAAGATCTAACAAACCGTCACAATATTTTGTATGATTCATACAACTTATTTTAAATTCTGCCAGCGTATATGTATGTTTTTTACTAACACTCAGGGGATGTCCCCTATGAATGCACTGTATTAGCGGTAGGAAGTAAGGGAGGAAAAATGGAGTAGTGTTTTGTTGACGTTTGACATGAATTTGAGAAACACAGGAAAAACACGGCTGAAGATCGAATTTTCTCTATAGTACGAACGGAGGAGACTTCCTGGATTCCGCAAAATGTTCTTACAGATACCGTTAAAATGTATATAATAGCGATACACAACCCACACTCCGGCGACGATGAAGGGAGACAATGTAGTTGGATACCATACTATACCCTATCATCGCCACCGCTCGCTCTTCTATGTACCCGGTCGAGAAGCTGCAAATGACTTTGGAGACTTTTGGGACTTTTGACTTTGATTGGAGAAACTAATAATAACTTTTTAATTCGATTTATTAACATACCTTTTTACCGCACATGGTATAAATGGTACGAACAGCACCTGGAATTTTAACATTTTCTTCTAAAAGTCTCGTAAGATCTTCAAATAAACTTTCAAACGATCTGAAAAAAAGATATATAAAGATTTAATTTTAAATTCTATAAGGAGTATTATTTTACTGCACTCTCACCTATAACGTTCATTTGAAACTGGAATGGTTATGCCAGGATAGAAACGATCACCATTACGATAAAATTTTATTCGTCTAGCTTTTCGCGTTGGTGTTCGACTCGATGAAATGCGTTTTTTAATATTTGCCGCTGCCACGGCGGTACTCAGAATGGCAGAGTTCAAACCATTACCAGTACTGGCGGAAGTTTGGTTACTGCCATTCGTTGTTTTCAAGCTCGTCGGTGCTGTATCTGCAGCACCATTGTCTGGTCCACAGCCACCATTACCTGTGCCACCAATAAGGCCTTGTGTTGACGACGATGAGGCACCACTTAATGAGCCATTTGATTTGCAGTTCAATTCAGCACCTAAACTCACGCTGCCACTGTTCATCGAACTATTCAGATCCAGATCCTGTAATTCCTTTTCGATTTCGGAATTTGAACTGGCTGGACTGTTGCTGCGACTCAACTGTGTTAGGCTGTCATTTAGCTGTATGGCGGCTTTTTGCAAATGCACTGCGGTTGCAGATGATGGTTGTAATGGTGGCGGTGACGCTGATGTGTTGTTGACTGTGCCTGTGAGGGTCTGTGGATTTGTGGCAGATAAAGGTGATATCAGGGCATTGTTTAAATGATTATTTACGGTTTGAACCTCCATCCTGTAATAGAAAAACAAACATGTGCAGAACAATTAGGAATATTGTAGATTAAATAGGAAATATAATAGTTGGAATAATGATACTAATAAAGATGCTGCTAAAATTATTTATTAAGTGTTTTTTTTTTAAACATATTATAAATTGGATATTTAAATATCAGATGGGATTAATATTTTTGGAAATTAAGAACAGCAGCCGCCGTATTGGCTCTTTTATATTGAGAACATAATGAAGATGTTCAAAATAAAAACGCTTTAGGCTAGTGACGTAAATAAGCGACTCTGAACATTTAATGGACACATTCACTTCCCCCGTATGACGACGGGAATCTTGAGTACACAAAGTTCTGATGGGGTGAGCACTAACATGTCGACGACTTTTAGGCCAGTGTTTAAAATAGTCGGTAGGCCCCTTACCGTCTGTGTTCCTTCATGAAATATTATATGTTTTAAACGGCTTCAAGTAATTAAATAAAAAAAAAACCGAAAATGTTTAGGAGAAGAAATATGCACATGGACAGCGCCTTCACGCAAACGTTGTCACATTTCTATTTTAAACCATCCATTTGAATGGATCAGAATGATTTATTATAAACTTTTTCGTTGTCTTAACTTTCCAACCACAAAATAACGTATTCGCTTTTAAATTAAGCTTCACATTAAAGGTTAAAGTTTCATATTCCTACACGATTGTTCCATGAAATAAAAAAAAATATAAACCATGCCACCAAACGAAGATAATTAGCTTACTTATTTTTGTTCTGTTGTTGTTTTAAACCAGTTTAAATAAAGAGAACAACAGCAACAACAAAAAAGACGTAAATTATTTATAGAATTTCTTGAAACTAAAAAATAAAAAAGAACATGGCAGAACAGAAGACCACTATAAACTAATTTCAGCTGCATTTGGAGTTGCGGCTTTCGACAGCAAAAATACATCACGATTATGAGATTTCTTATGAAGAATTTTTGCAATCGTAACCAGTTTTTTGGACATTTAAAAATGTCTGCTTTCAAATTGTGTTTGGTGTTTTTTTTTGTTTTTCATAGTTTTAGATCGCACACAAATGTAATTTGAAAATTTGAAAAGTAATGATGGTAATTTCCTTCACAAAAAAAGAAACAACTCGACATTGGAATGTCTTGATTATTGTCGATACTATTATATTCATGTTGTCCGCATCAAAGCCATAAATAAGGTTGCTTTCTTTGTGATACCGTGTAAAACATCTCTGTCAACACATAACAATTTTGAATACCTTAATTATTAAATAACAAAGCTGTTTGTACTTTTCTTTTCTTGTTTTAATTATGGACAATTAATAAATATACCTAATTATGCGTTTAGTAAGTTAAATAATCCTTATCGTTATAAGTATTTTTTGAAAACAATTCAAATTTGTATTTAACAGCCAATCGCTCTACAGTACAAAACTCGTATCTAGCGTTATTTCGACCCCTATGTGTGTGTTTTATATAAACATCGTACGTACTACGCCTCATCAACCTTTTATGCAATTTCTGAAAATAATAAAATAATCACGGAGAGAGAGAAAATAGCAAATGTGCTATAATGAAAACTGCTAATTATGGTTTAATTAATGCAAGATGTGCAACAAATATGAATTCAAACAACTTTCTCTTGACATGTGTTGGGGCGTTTAGTTGCATATTTGTAATGCCAATTGATTTTGTAAATAAAAATTTTACAAAGTACGAGCAAGTGCCGCATTAAAAAATGTACACACAGAAACATCTTAAATGCGACAAACAAATGGACCACATGAAAAATAATAGGTTTTAAGGAATTTGACTGCCTGTACTGCGATGCGATGTCGATCTATGCGAACGAAAGCAAGCCACTGACAAAAGGTAGTTAATGTGTCCTCTACACCCAAATCATCGGCCCTAAGTATTGCATTTGCTTAGCTTCAGAGACCACAGTCAAATGGAGGCATTTTTGGATTCGACGATATTTCCGAGTGTAATAGGATGTGTTGGAAGAATCCACATTCGTATCATGTTAACAGGACACGACCTGATGACATATCAAACGAAAGACAAAACACTAATAACTTTTTTGTTGCATGGTAGCTTCCTGTGACTACAATGTGGGAAAAGATTGTCAGCTTGCATGTTTCAGTATCCAGGAATCCATTTATTCTAAAACACAACTCCAGGGCACTTGCTCAAACTTTTTTCGGTCTCCTCAAAACCAGAAGTCCATATAGTTATTTTTAATAGCCAATGAATAGTGTCCACCTGTAAAGTGTTTACATTTTCTTAGTATGTAGTTACAATTTTGGTAAATGGCAGACAGAGTTGTAATTCAAATGGCATTCTAACCAAATTATTGGCTTTATTTGGGTCAATTTATTTTATTCAGATAATCTTCAATGGTTGAGTTGCTTTGAAGGCAATACAGATAAAGGGAGATAAAGACTAATTGAAATCTTTAAGAAATCATTAAGCGTTCTGACGAAGTGAACTATATCAACTCGGTTGGTTTCCCGGGCACAGTTAAGTTAAAGGGGACGCAACTGCAAGGATAGCCTTTATGCTAAAACTTGCTACCTTAAAAAAAAACATTTTGTATTTAAATTATCAACAAAATTTAATCCAAAAATTCAATATGAAATATGTATCTTTATGCTAAGTGCACAACCTGTGTCCCCCTTTATCCTCTGAGCCTAATGTTAAATGCATTTCGGTGCCACATAAACGGTAGAATGTAAACAAAAAGTGTGTCACTTTTGGCAACAGAAAAGAATTTCCAAATGGCCAAAAAAAAATGTAAAACTTTTTACAAATGGATTTTGTTTCACAAAAGTTTTCGTAAATCAATTGAAAACTAACACAAACTATTAATTACTTAAAAACAATTAACGTAAGAGTTTTTCGGGAGAGACAAAAAAGTGTTGTTGTTTTCGTTTGAACTGAAGTTGTCCAAATTGGAACAAGAAGCTGCCTAAATGCTAAATGTAAACATCGAGGTAAATGTAATTTTCGCAAAAGAAAAAAAATATTACATTTGAAACCACTTAACTTATACATTTTGTCTACATCAACACAAAAAAAGGCACACACACCTGCTTTCAAGCAATTTTACGGTAAATGATTATTTCCCTTGTCATAATGCCTAAAAAATCGACTTTAAGCCATAATTTTACATATAACGCCCTCTGCCTAGAAATCTAATTCATACTGCTTGGAAGGAAATATGTAATCATTTTGTTGGTGTATAGCAGCGCTAGCTCACTGCCCTGCTGCTTTAGGGTAGCACGCAACGCAAGAAAGCAAACTTTAAGGAAATCACTAAATGGCCTAAAGACTTTCAGCCTTCTATTTTGTCAGTGCAGAATTTTCCTTGTTAGAAATAACGATTTTTTTTTACAAACAGGGTAGTTTGAATCGGTGTGATGTGGTCTGATAAATGGCAGGTAAAATGAATATTGAGGTGTACTTGTTGGTCCTCGGGGAGGCCCTAGGATTTTGACCTAGCCTGAACAACTAGAAATTGTGATGTTAACTGTGTGCTACCAACAACACACGGTGTTAGGTGGGTCTGAAAGGATAATTTGCCGCACTGCGCACTTTTTAATTAGCTCCAACTGGAGGTTGTCTTGTTAAGCGATCTCTCCGGGGTCATGAAGTGGTACCCCTTGATATTCTATCCTAGTCTGATGACCGGTAACGCCCGTTTTAGGAATTTCGCGGCGGCTGTGGTTTACAATCTAAACTGCACGGAGAGCCTGGGTCGCCCTGACTCAACCGGCTTTTACCCACAAAGCTCTTATGTTGCCTCAAACCCTTGCCTACAACTGGATCTATCCCCTATGACATGTGTCGTAGGATGATCAAGAGGAGACGACAATTCTAGGTAACTTGTTTCACCCGGGAGAGTTTTGCTTGGTGTTGCGATCTCACAACGAGAACCAAAGTGAATCAGAGTTAGTAGGTCTCAATCCCTAATCAGGAGGGAGGATTCGCCCGCACAGTTAAATCTTGAATTGGCTCTACGGGGATGCCAAGATTACTTGGTTGATCAAATGGGGTCACTATATTGGCTTGGAGATATTAGGTAGCCGCATCATAGTAATTACATGTGAGATGACACACATGGACAGCCGGAATGTGTGACTATAACACAGCGATCAACCATTTATCAGCAGTTATTCCACCTCGTAAATAACGGCGTTAAAAACAGTAATCTCTAAGCCATGTAAAACTTATCTAAAAACGGGATTAGATGGTCGGAGTCGGCTTTACACAGTATAACCCGATCAGTGAGTTGACAAATTATATAACGTGTACAAGGCTCTTATTTGAGATAATTCATAACCACATCAAACTTAAGAGACTCTGTTTTCAAGATCATGTGTGTTTTAAATGATTAATTTCGTTATTGGTGACTTTTACTCGTATTGAAGGTAGTCAAATAAAACCGTCTTCTCCAAGTCCAACACAGTAACCGACAATTCCATTCTCACCACCATACAAGAGGTACCGAGCTTTAGTATTCCATATTTCGATACAATTTCCATCGACTGTCTGACTTTTCCATATAAAATCCTATCGTACCAGTGACCCAACACCCTTAACAACTAATGTGTCTGGCAAGGTGAAAATAGGTTACTGTGTAAAATAAACAACAAAATAGAAACTGTAAAAAATTATGAAGAATATTATTATATTACCTCTAGGCATAATAACTAAAAACTAAGGGAGAGTATTAACACGGTAACTAATACAGTTCGCTTGTTTTTTGCGGTTCCTATGAGATACCCCTTAAAGATAGCAACAAAAACAACTCCAAACATTAGGGCAATGATATGACAGGTGTGGTTTTAGCCGGCGCGCAAACCGCTAACGTCAGCGACGACGGCGGCGCTGATGTGATGTGTGAAAAAAAGGAAATTCACTCTGTTTAATAAAACATCACTCGTACAAGAAAATGGAAATCATAAAACAAGCGTAACAACGGGGGGTGGGGAAAATATGAAGTTTTGCCCGGAGACATTTTATTAGATGTGTTTGTGAGACTTAATTACAGATATGGGCTTGGTTGCGTTTCGAAAAAAAATTAAATTAACTATTCATGGTGGCAAAAAAAGGAGGGAAGGAAAACTAATTCTTTGAAATTATACAAAACCTAATAGATATTTGGAATGTCTGTTTATTAATTTCATATTCGAAAGATAAGTATGACGTAAAGTTTTTGGAGAAATTAGTTTGATCCACCAAACTATTTAAGCACAACCACACAATAATGACATGTATTTTATTCGATCAAAAGAAGAAATAACTTCATAAATTTCGTTGGCTCAAATGCCAATATAATACGCATTTTCAATTGAATATTGATATCATTGATGTGACGATATATTCATAATATGTATAAATAATATGCGATAAACGTACGTCTGTATTGAAATAAGCTGGAGCTTCTGATTTTTAGTCGAAATATCTGCAAAGGGTTATCCATTTCGTGGTTTCCAAAGTATAGGGCTGGAATTCGACATCTGTCAAACTAAGTTGTCAAACCAATTTTTTTTTCATTTTTAAGTCTGACATTGACGAAAATGGATCGCTTAACTATCACACAACACGAAAGAATTATTAAAACCTCAAGTAATTGCTTCTCATTACATCCACAAAAAGTCACTGTTTGGTGCGCTCTTTGGTTCGAAAACGACGAGGGAACGACTCTCACCGTTATGGTCGTATGATAACCGACTTTTTTTGCCTGCTATTGATGAATACGACATGTAGAGTATGTGGTTTCAACAAGACGGTGCCACATGCCACACAACTCGAGCGAATATGGCTGTATTGCAAGAGACATTTCATGGCCGCGTTAGGCTTTTTATGTGGGGCTACGCGAAAGACCGTGTTTATGCAGATAAACCTTTAACTCTTGAGCACTTAAGAACCAACATTCGTCAAATTATGGCTGATATACCGCCCAATATGTGTCAAAAAGTGGTGGTCGTTTAAATGATGTAGTGTTTCACACATAATGTCAACGTTCAAAACATATAATAAAAAAGAAATATCATAAAAAAAAAATTTTATATGTATGCGACGAAGTCAACACTGAGACTGACAATTGCATTAACCTATGATTGTTTTGCAGGCGTATTAGCCCAGCTAAGACTGATATCACATTCATCTCAGGTGCCTAATAACGGACATCCTTTGTCAATAACATTTAATAAAATAACACTAATAAGATAATTGTCCATGCTTCGACTTCTTTGGATCAAGGCTTCCGATCTATATTTTTATTTGTTTTTTATTATTTTACGTTGGATAGCAAATGTCAAATGATGAAGAAGAATAAAACAGGAACTTGCAGAGTGAAATATTTAAGACTAAAAAAAGAAATGATATTTTAAAACAAATAAGATAATAACACTAAATGGATACGATGAACAACTAGAACAGGAAGAACACACCTGGAATTATATGTTTACGGCACTTATTAAAATCCATGGACAGCCGTGTTGTGGTAGGTGTTGTGTGCGACTATAACACAAATAAACCCAGGTTCAAATCCGGTAAGACCAACAAACAGTTTTTAGCGGCTGTCTTCACACCTTGTAAATGCTGGCGACTTTATGAGTAAAAACAATGTAAAACTTCTCTAGAAAAGCATTAGCCGTTCGGAACCGGCTTTAAACAGTAGTGAGTGTGAGTATACAAATTATATTGATTCGAAAGAAGTTCCACGTCTGTTCCTTCAAGGAATGTTAAGGGAAATAAGTGAGTAATTAATATTCAGCGTTTGTGATTTACAAGTCCTAAGGGGAATGTCCGTTTTGCTTATTTGCTAATTGACCTTAACACGACACCGACTGGAATTTTTTTTTTAAATATTCGACCGCGTGGGCTACTTTAGCAAGCAGATGAAGATCAAAAAGCACATTATTAGACAGTGACGGTTTGGTGTGAATTTTGAATGGATTTTTTTGGTAAACGTTTTTGATTTTAGAAACAATATGACGCAAAGTCGTTACTACAAAACTACAACAAAGTACGCATTAAATACATTGTGGGAAAAGGTAGGTGATTTAATTACAATCACTTTTGAAGATTAAACATCTGTACATATAATACATTCGTGTATATACGCCTGCCTTACCTTTTCAAAGGTCAAATAATAAAACGCCAAATACAGTCGTTATTTATGGTAAATGTGTCACCTAAAACGGAAAAAGTTAAATAAAAATTCCTTTTAACTGGTTCGGTTACATTATAACTTGAACATGCGATATGTTTGAAAGTGATGTAAAATAAATACATATTAAATAAAGTGAACGAACATAACATACATGAAATAGAAGTTGAATAGACTTTGCGTAGTTTTGTTATTTTTTTTTATCATACTGTGAGTTTTCTATATGCGTTATTTTTTTTATTATTATCACCCTACATACACATAATAAATGTACTATTACGATGGCGTGGTGATGGACGACAACAACCGTCAGCTATATTGAGTGTCCTTGAACTGCTTTCTTATTTTTCTTCAATTTACATCTCGCAGAAAATAACCAAGTTTATTATATTTTCTTCAGTACAATAACATTTTTGTTCCCCGTTTTGGTTTTTCATGTCTTGTTTTTGTTGTTGTAACAAATATTATACACAACACAATCTTGAATGTAACGACTATAAAATATACAAGTACTGAAAATATTTTATGGTACAGTGGCGAGCGTTCTAGGGAAGTTTTACATGTCACAGAGATTACTTTTTTACTTATAAAGTCGTCGGCATTTGCGAGGTGGAACAGCCGCTTACACATAAATACTGGGTATGGGCGAAAGAATACATGGCATCCGCCCAAGACACTTTACGATAGACAAATAGCATATTAATATATCCAGAGGACCACTGAAGAAGCTGTAAAGACGCCGGTGCTATGTCACTAACAATGTCTAACATATCGCCGCTCTCTCTATCTTGCGAGCAGGTGATAATATCGGAAGCACTGGATGGTTCTAATTTTCTTTTCAACTTGCCATCGGTACTGCGTTTCTCCTCACGCACCTCATCAACTTATTTTCTTCCAAGGTGTGAACGAGCGTGCAATCTACTCAACCAAACGTTGTAAAGTCTGTTATATATAATTCAATAAATATTCCAGTTTGAATAAGCGAATTTCACATTGACTTTGTTTTTGGATATTCGCATTCATTAAAAACTAGTCGTTACATCCCCTGAAAAAAAAAACGATAATATGAAAGCATGTACAATTTTGTTTGCCACTGTACATGTTTGCATTGTCAAATGAGACGAGATAAGAACGTCACATTGCGTTTTCCGCAAATCTGATATGTTAATAAACGGCTGCTTTGATTTTATATACAAAAAAAATGAAAGAAAAGAACGTACATATTTATAATGTCTGTGTTATTGTTTGTACCAAAGACCCTGCGTATAAATCGATGAAATGATTATATCAATTATTTTATTCACTCTTAATAATTCTAAGTACTAAACTAACTATCTCGAAAGAAAACATAAGTCAGCCACTCACATTCGCTATGAATAAAGCCCCAGTATCTTTCGTCTGATCGTTCGACTTACTTTATTTCGAAATGTTGACAGTTGGCAGCAAAATTGTAACATACAAACAAATTTTAAACACTACCGATGGAGTATTTCATTTGCTTTTAAAAATAAAAAAAAATATAGACGTTTGCTGTTAATTTTTGGAGCAGAGTGAAGAGTATGCAGTTTTTCCAGTCAAATGTTCAGGATATAGACGTTTGCTGTTGTTGTTTTGGAGCAGAGTGAAAAGAAAAAGTGAATTTTGAATTGTGACACCAATGAAGTAAACGAGCGATTTGTGTTTCACATTTATTTTGTTGATGACTCCGAACATATTATTTATATTAAATTAAATTCATAAAAATTGGACATTTTCGAGTTTATGTAGCAATCTGAACAAGTTGAAAAATTTAATTGAACAATTTCCAAAAACAGAAATTGAAATTTTGACCATTTTCGTGGTATAGTGCATCAAATCTGCTTGTTTCGTTTTGTTGTTCTGTTTTACCTTAAAATTCCCATTGGCTGTTCCTACACTGAAGTTATATTCTCATTTTAATGCATTAGAATTTTATTCTGCTTTACTCCTAACTTTTGATACATAGACATCGCAATTTTATTTTATTTTTCCTCTGTACAATGACAACATTTTGCGGTCATAAATTACAAATTCCACCACTGAAATAATCTTCCAAATTCATGTGGAGCTGTTAAGGCGAAACGCCTTATTAAATACAAACGGAATAGTATGTATGATTTCATGTTTTGAACTTATTATTATACCACCATTGCCGGCGCACTTGAAAAAGTCAAAGTTGAGCAGAAACAAAATGTATTTACATACATACATATACGTACCTAATTCACAATTGAAAGCAATGCTATAAATCATCCTTTCTATCACGAAATCTGTACGATTCTATAAATTGAACATTCTACTATACTGTCAAAAATATTAAGCTAAAAAAGTATGTTTATGTATTTTTTGTGTTTTTTAAAGTAAATACTTGACCAACTATAGTTTTTGACGGAACCATTCATTAAGCAATCATTGACTTGTGGTGTCAGTGCTGAAAACAAATTTGTATATGAACCAGTTTTTTTTTTATTTTGCCAAACTAGATCATTGCACTTTGCGTTTTGTGCCAGACTAATACGTTTGTAGATTATCTTTGGAAACTAGACTAATTTCCATATTAGTCGAATAAATTGCCGATAGTATTCGAGTTTTGAATTTTTGTTAGTCTCACTGTTCGCGTAATGATTATTGACCAATTTGTAAAAGTAGTGGAGAGTGAGTGGGAAAATTGTAGATCATACCACCTCAATTATACCAACAATTAATTCCTGCATTTTTACTTCTAACCAAGGAAAATGTACCTATTATACTTTGAGAAAAATAATTGACGCCGCAGTAAAGGAATTTGTTTTACAATTAAAGGTAAAGTCACTGGACAACGTTTGATTTGGGTTTTAGCAAATCTAAAATATGGTTGGTTGTATTTAATTGTTTTGTCAAACGGAAACGGCTTTTGGAAATCGTTTAAGTGTTTTCATTGTTCAGTTTTTGACAGTTCACGCATGATTTGTGCCACGTGTCAAAGTCGAAAAGAGTTCAGTTTGTCATGGCTTCCATCATGAACAGAATTACAGACGAATAACGCTGGCCAATGCATCCTGAAACATACACTGCACAATGTTTTTGTGCGGTCAATGGCAGCGGCATTATTGAATCGTATATCTTCAAAGACAGTGATATATGAGATATGGCTTCAACAGGACATACCACGACCCATTGAGAGGCGAGTTTGCGTCCCATTACCAAGCATCAGTACGACATCAATACAACGAATTTCAATATTTTTTTTTGGATTTTGCGAATGGTTTACCAGTCGTGTTTGTTTATATGTCAGGTCCAAATGATTTATTTTTTTCTTTGGTACAATTTGCTACTACAGTCGAGTCCGGTTATAACATACACCTGTTATAACGAACTATCGTCTATAACGAACACTTTTTTAAGTCCCAAGAATTTCGCTTCTACCCTATTTTACCCTGGATATAACGAACTTCGCTTATAACGAATCAATTTGTCGAGTCCCTAGGAGTTCGATATAACCGGACTCGACTGTATCTGTTTCCATCACGCGCAGAGTTGAAATACGAGTAGCAAGATTGGCGCTTAAACTTCTTGTATAAACGCATTCTTGTCGTGAATTAGCGTTTCATTCCGTAATTGGTAATGTTGACAACTAATTGTAATTAATATGTTCGCATTAATTGTCCATCGAGACAGCATATGTTATGTTTTGCACCGTCGATTGGCCGCCTCGTTCCTGCGATTTGAATTTACGATACGACCAACTGAAGCGGTGGTCACATTTGCCTAAAATAATCTTTAGAAAGTACATAGATAGCAGGTACTGATTTATCGGTCCAAATAAATATTACATTCACTTGTACAATTTGTCTGTGTTATCTTCAATTTTAAACAACCAAATGATTAAAAAACCATGTTCTACAAGTGTATGTATTTTCATTTAAAATTCGGGTAAAAGGAAGCTTTAGCACAAGGATTAAATCATAGACAAAGTTTATATAAAATGAATTAATAGTTCACAATTGTACAATTAAATGCTGGTTCATTTTTTAATCTTTTCTTACCAAATACCATAGCGATTACCTTATGAAGAGAACCGCACAAAGAATCGATAAACCTTGTGACATGCAATGCTGCTGCATATAATTATCGATTGTAGTTTATTTAAACATTGCTCTTTTAAAGTATTCCTTATGTGATTATTGTTTATTTCAGTTGTTTTTTTTTTGTTATAGTAGACCGACGACTTTTAAAGTTTTGCGGTTTATTTTTATAGTATAACAGTAATACGACTCAAGTCTCAATGCATGATAGCAATGCTATTGTTTAAGAAGAATCCATTACAAATAGAAAGAAACTAAAAGCAATACTAAATAAATGTACATACATATATACGAACCATACGATACTTACAATACACTTTAGGAATGACTGACTATACATAAGTGCTCCTATGTATCGTATATATATATAAAAAAAAAATAGAACTCATTTACGTTTTCCCAAACACAAGAAGAAGAAAGCAAAGAAATAAAAAACAAAGCAAAAGAGTTGAATGTATTCGGGAAAGTAGGCACACTATGTAGATACGACGGGGATAAACCAAAGAAAATACGGCTTCATATTTCATTGAACTTTGTTCGTTTCGGGCTATATGCGGAAAAAATAATAATCAGCAACGACCAGTAGTGGAGTAAGTAGTACTTCTTTTTTACAATGAATAAAGCTTAGCCATGCAATTTATATTTATAAAAAAAACAAACTATGGTAGAAGCAATTCGTGCTTTCTGTGTGGAAAGCAGGAGTAGAAGACAACAATGGGGAGACCGAAAAACAAAAAGCCTGTCATTAACTATTGAACTAACATTATTTTTATAGAGACTTTAATAGTGCATTGGAATCTTTGTGTCAAGTCATGCAAATGTACACACGTGTGTAAGAGTATACAAGTATTTCATGTGCACATTGGCTTCCAAAGATATACAAAGTGGGATACCGCAAATAAAGCGTGACTTTTTAAGCGTTGGGTTTTTGAAAATTGAAGAAAAAATTATAGAAGTTAATGAAATATTTATTTGGATCTATAAATCAGTGCCTGCTGTTTTATTTAGATTTAGATACCGCAAATAAAGCGTGACTTTGGGTTTTTGAAAATGAGAGAAAAAAAATATAGAAGTTGGTGAAATATTTTTTTGGATCTATAAATCAATGCCTGCTGTTTTATTTAGATTTTAAACATTGTTTCATGCAATTGTTGTCACCCACAGCTAATAACTTTCATAATGGACCTTCAGTCCATTCAATTTTTCAACATTTCGACAGATACCTCACCAATGACACCTTTAATGTTGTCATCCATAGGCAGTGTTGGTTAAAGGTTTCTTTTTTCCGAAAAGGCATACCAATGCAGCGTTCGTCATGCAGGATTTGCCCATACATATGTCAATAAGACAATAATTATATATTAATAGAAATATTGAATTACATTTTATATAACTATCGCATACTGACTGCAATTTCTGCAATATTTTTGTATAAAGTGAAAGCTTCGATGGGCGGACACCGACGGTCGCAGTGGTTTTGTCCGTCCACGGGAGATGCCGCCTAGCGGAGATTAATTTGCTTTAAAAATACCGGATGGGACCGAGAAATTTGTCCGTTCGCTGTCCGCGAGTAGAGATTTTACTGTATATCTTTATGATATATTAAATTAAAGCAGTTGTAGAATTTCAAAATTTGCTTAATATAATTTTAATTATAATTTTTTATTCCGCATTTGTTCTCTACACCTACATATTAAGTGACGATATGAAGTACAGAGGCCGCCTCTAGGGTGCTTGTAACATACAAATCCATTTGCCTTTCAACCACGCAGAGCTGTCATCTACGTGTTTATAGCCAAATATAAAATACATCACCTCATTTAAGGTTGGAAAAACATCAACAATGAATAAACAAACAGAAGTAAAACAATGACAAGGTTTCCATCTGAAATATGACACTACAAACACATGCGCGCACACATGTCTGCTTGGAGAAGAGGGCCTCTGAATTGTTCGTATCACGTTTCTGAAGTGTTGGCATTCACACACGCATTTGTATTTGTGTGGGTGTAATGTACTTTTAGATATTATTTGCTATGCGAAAAAGCATTGCATACATTTCCAATACCAGTTGCAATTGTTTTTAATTACAGAACAAAAATACATAACATGACATTCTGGTTGCCCCTCCCACCATAACCTTGCCCACTCATATTGGATTTAATATTACTTTCATTCGATATGGAACATTTCGAGTGGGGGCCACATGCAGCAAATTAATATCTGTTTATGACAATTATAATATATTGATTAATGATAAATGGATGTTAATGGATAATAATGTCTAACCCAGTGAAGCGAAAATAACGCAAAGTTATAAATCAGCCCTTCACTTCTTATATAAATCTTCCTTTTATGAATACTTTCAATAGCACACATATCCTTAAATACAGCGTACTCTTCTCTCCTCACGGACACCTCACTTAAGAGGAAAAAATTCTCAATCCCTTGGGTCAAAACATCGCCAGACGTTCACTATCGATGTGTCGGCTGTGACAGGTTCTAAAAAAAACTTGAGAATATACACATATGGATAACAGTAATAGGGCCCGAATCAGGGAGATTAGTTTCGTTGGAACACCTTTGCATACTAAAGGGCTCAAAATGGCTTTGTGATCCAGAGAATCGAATCGAATAACGCAAAGTTATAAATCAGCACTTCACTTCTTATATAAATCTTCCTTTTATGAATACTTTCAATAGCACACATATCCTTAAATACAGCGTACTCTTCTCTCCTCACGGACACCTCACTTAAGAGGAAAAAATTCTCAGTCCCTTGGGTCAAAACATCGCCAGACGTTCACTATCGATGTGTCGGCTGTGACAGGTTCTAAAAAAACTTAAGAATATACACATATGGATAACAGTAATAGGGCCCGAATCAGGGAGATTAGTTTCGTTGGAACACCTTTGCATACTAAAGGGCTCAAAATGACTTTGTGATCCAGAGAATCGAATAACGCAAAGTTATAAATCAGCCCTTCACTTCTTATATAAATCTTCCTTTTATGAATACTTTCAATAGCACACATATCCTTAAATACAGCGTACTCTTCTCTCCTCACGAGGTGTCACTTAAGAGGAAAAAATTCTCAGTCCCTTGGGTCAAAACATCGCCAGACGTTCACTATCGATGTGTCGGCTGTGACAGGTTCTAAAAAAACTTGAGAATATACACATATGGATAACAGTAATAGGGCCCGAATCAGGGAGATTAGTTTCGTTGGAACACCTTTGCATACTAAAGGGCTCAAAATGACTTTGTGATCCAGAGAATCGAATCGAATAACGCAAAGTTATAAATCAGCACTTCACTTCTTATATAAATCTTCCTTTTATGAATACTTTCAATAGCACACATATCCTTAAATACAGCGTACTCTTCTCTCCTCACGGACACCTCACTTAAGAGGAAAAAATTCTCAGTCCTTGGGTCAAAACATCGCCAGACGTTCACTATCGATGTGTCGGCTGTGACAGGTTCTAAAAAACTTGAGAATATACACATATGGATAACAGTAATAGGGCCCGAATCAGGGAGATTAGTTTCGTTGGAACACCTTTGCATACTAAAGGGCTCAAAATGACTTTGTGATCCAGAGAATCGAATGCCTTTTCAACATCGACAAAGCACATATAAAGTGGTGTTCGCCATTCGACCGACTTCTCAGATATGACCCTTAGCTGTTGCCATTGTTCATACAGGACTTATGGGGCCTAAAACCTGGCGGTTTTTTTCCCAGTACTGGTGTGACTGCGGCTTTTTTTTTTGAACCGATTTATAATCCAGACAGAAACCTCAACTGTAGTTTTTGGATTTCTATGGCCCCAAATTATTTTATTATTATTTGTATGTTTTAAGTAGTTCTGAACAGGACTTTATATTATTTCATTAGGCGCACTTTAGAGACGACTTTCGTAAATGTAATCCTCAAAAAAAATTTAAATAAAAGTTATACTGGTCACGAACTTTCCGAATGCATTAGCCCGGCTGCCTAAATAGCTAAAATCCTATCTACATTTTCGGAAAAAATCACAAAATTTCTTCATTTGCGACATTCATTCCACATTCAACGTTGTATGTATTTTCGTATTTTCTTAATTGCAATTCCACTGAGTGTTTGGTGGGTAACATTATTGCCATAAATATTGGTTTATCTATTATATAGAATATGTTATCTAATCACAGACATCATCGCCCACCAACCGATATAGAAATTTATATTTATTTATTGATATTGGAATTTATTAACAATTTGTTTAACCCCCCAACCCAATGGCATGGTTAACAGAAATAACACTAATTTACTAAAAAAAAAACAGAAATATCACTGTAATAGTGAATGTATATTAAATATTTTAAAATCGTTCAGATAAATAGGATCATGTGGCCTATTCGATATTCACTAATTTTAATAATTTTTATTCCAAAATACTTTAACTAACAACGCGTCGAAAAGGATATCGAAACAATATGTATGAAACGGCTGTCAAATTTCACGTCTAGTGTATTCTAGAAAGGAAAAGTCTTATTTCTTTCAATTATAATTTAAAAAAACATATTATTTTGTATACTAGTGTAATTAGGGACTATGAAAAACAGGTGTGTTGGATAATTAGTTGCAGAATTGGGGGACGTGGCCGTAATGACTCTTCAACATAACTCGCCTTAAAATAATTACAAAAAGCAGGCAAGGCTATGTTCTATTATAAAAAGGGGGGAAGAAATACAAAAAAAATTATGAACCAAAAAAGATTATGAACTTTTTGCACAAAGACAATTTTGTATGACAATAAGCAAATTTTGTGCTATTGACCCCTTTTTTTAACTCAAATATCAAAACTAGTCTGTCCATTGTTATTCGTAGACTATGGCATTAGTTTTCTGCGATATTATTTCATGTAAATTTCTCCGCCATTTTTTCGTTCGCTTGGCATTTTGTTCAAATAGTTTGTGAGCTTAAATATGCATATTGTGCTGCTGATGCCAAAGGCATTTGTTTTTTTTTCGTATGCGAGTACCAGCAAACTTTTTTTTATCTAAATTTCGAACAAAGAACAACAAACTAAAAAGCAGAAAAAATTCCAGACAAAGACGTCACATTCGTTGGATTGGAGGAAGAGCAAACGAAGTATATGAACGGAACGACGAGTGGTGCTGAGTAGTACGTTGTCGTCCGTGTCTGCTCATGGTGTGATTATCATGGAATGTTGTTAATTTTATGTTTAACTTGACAAATTTTCAGCAATTCGGGCAAAGTAAACACCAAAAACGCTGTTTGCACTGTAGATGACGCCAAAGGGATGGGACGTGTGGCTGGTGTGGTTTCTGGTTCGGCACAAGTGATGAAGTACTTGTGTAATTTTAAAAATATTACGCAAAACCGAAAACGGAACTGTTTTGTTGTAAATGTCATTGAATGCGTCTTTTTAATCGATTCGTTCTACATAGATGACAAGTTTTTTTCTCTTTGGGTTTGCAAGATTCTTCTTGCATTTTTGTTGATTTATTTTAAGTGTAAACTATATATCACAAATTGGATCAGTATTTTTCAGCATTAATTTTTTTAAGAAAAGTTCTCTTCTTGTAGAGATTACACAAAAACTGTACATCTGACGAAAAAATCCTTTCAATTACAGCAGTATTTTTAAAAACTTCGAAGGATATAACATATTAATAAAGAATGTCTGTAAACACCACCAGCAGGTAACAAACCTTACAAGCCACATGTTTACTTATAAAACCTAATTGCTAATTCTGTTTTGACCTTCTGAGCAAATGTTAAATGGAATCGATTAATGTCGTTTACTTCCTTGCCATTACATGTAGTCTATTAAATATAATTACAATAAAATTAAAATATACTACATGTGAAATTAAATGATTTGCAATTCAATATATTAAATTGATGTAACACAACAAAGACAATTCAAACCTACGCGTGATTTCCATAGACAATCAATTTTGAATTTCGTTTCGAATTGTTGCACTGAAAAAAATCATTACTCGAAAAAAAATGAAAATTCCGGCGCACTCCGGCCGACTCAAATCCAAATATCTTAAGAAGTCAACACAACAACGAAAATTCAAACTTACGCGTGATTTCAATAGACAATCAATTTTGAATTTCTTTTCGAATTGATGTACCGGTTGATAGTGAATGTCAGAACCAGTGAGTGGTATTTTTTGATCGTAGCTTGGCAAACTGAAGCAAAGGTCTTCGTCATTTTGATATTTATTTTAAACGACAAAGCCTTCAGACATATTTATCATGTGACATGTTCCTTCTCACTACTTCACTAAACATTTTTCCCGGAAACTATAAGTTTCTATATACCAGTGGTTTCGCGGATCCCTGGGGTTCCACGAACAAATGTAGGGCTTCAGCGTGACATATTTTCTATCCATAAGCGATTTTCAAAATACGTTGCAAGAATAACATAGGTTCTTTGACAGTAACGGCCTTTTCCCGCTGAATATCTTGACTAAAAGTCAGTATCATATCTCCGTGTAACGAAATTAACCGTTTTACGTTGGTAATAATGCAAAGTTATTTAGACGAAATCCGAAACCCACCGCTCCACGCCTGCTGTAAGGTCTAACCCTGTTAGATTTTTTGTGGGATACCGCGAATGGCCTATTTCATGGAAATACTCAATTAACGATTCAGACCCACAGCAGGGAATATCTAGCAAGCCATTCGCAATACCGTCACCAAGGTCTTGGAAAACTGGCTTGAATGTGCTACTGGCAATCCAGTCGAGGCAGCACATAAATAAATAACGATCATGTGATATTTGTCGTAACATATCATTGTATGTTTTAATTCTACCTTTTTGTATGGATGATTCGCATAAAATTCGATCACTGCAAGGTCAATTTTCAATCTTTAACATAAATAGCATAAATATGTAACAGTTAAAGTGGTGCACTTTCTATTATTGCAATAATATCATCACATCGACGAGACAGTAATTGCCCTGACATTTTATAGAATTGACATTTGTTGACTAAAATTTTAAGCTATGATAGAATTTTTTTTTCATGATATATTTCTGTAATGACCCACTCTTCGTTTTTATAGCGCATTATTCTTAGACAGCAACAAATATTGAAATTCTTTAAGATTAGGGGGGGCTTTTCCCTAAATGGGTAATACATTCGATCTAAGAGCCATGATGTCGTGTCCTTCCTCCTCTTGCCCAATTATTTTTCTTAAGTCTTTAACGTGTCACAATATCAAAACCAAAATAATACTCAAATGTATGTATACAAATATTTTTGTCACAGCCGTTACCATTTTGGGGTTCAAATTTCATAGCTGCAGCAAGAAAATTGTTATGACTCTCTTGGTGCCGTATTTATCGTTCTGGCTAATCTCATCATCAGTCGCAGTGTCATAAATAACAGATTGTTATGGGGAAACGAAATGAAAGCGAAAAGAGTCCAATAGCTATGGTGTACGTAAAAACAAAACGCCAGACACAATATTTGCAATCAAAGTAAACAATCATCCGACTTTCATCGGCCACCAACAAACAAAACAAAAAAAAGCAAAGAAATCTTGAGTTTTGTTGTTTTTGAAATGGTTAAATAACCAGCCATCATATCATATGCACATAAAGACATATCTATATGTCTGTACTCAGTTGGTACATCCACATAACCAACCGACAACAACATAAACCGTATCTAATGCAGAAACAGAAACTGAAAGAGAATAAAACAAAAGGAAAACAAGTAAAAGGGGTAGAGTCAGAACCCATCCAATGCCTGACTGCATGGCTTGAAGGGTAACACGTACGCACATACATACTTACCGAACAGGTTGAAATTGAAAATATGTACATATGTATGTGTATAAACAAACATTTAAAGTCTAAGCTTAATAATATGTACATACACTATGCGTCACTTGGATATGTTTACACAGACAATATTAAAGATCGATAAAAAAAAGTTGCAGAAACTTTATCTCGTTTATCAAACATCATTTCTTGGTACTGTTTGGCTAGAGCAATTGTCCTATTCAAACTGTACTTAGGCCAGTCGGTTTAGATTTGAATAATAGAGTAGTTGGTGCAAACTTACCTAAAACGAGAAGAAAATAATTTAATTAGAATATGCAAGGATTCAAAAAAAAAGTAATTTAGAATGAGTGATACAAATAAAAATTCCAATTGAGTTTCAAGCATAAAAAATCCAATTTCAAAAGAAATTGATTTGTTAGTAACCACAAAAACGTTTTGTGGAAAACAAAACCGATTTTCTGTAATTTATCCGACAATATCTAAATGGCGGTTCAAATAAGATTTTTTTTAAAAAAAATTTTTAAAAATTAAAAAAAATGGCAATAATTGTTTTTCAGCTATTATTGGTTTAATCGAACTTTATGGAACTTGATTTCTTTCATGTGACTATATGCTGACAGTCAAAACTTCCAAGACCTTTGTGATCGTTTCGGTCACTGTCTTACAAACGACTTGCTCGACATTCCCTTAAATGCCTGAATCGTTAATGGATTGTTACCAAAACATCGGCCCTTCATGATACAATTCAATGGATAAAAGCGTACATGGTGAACTATATTTGCCGTTCGTTAAAAAGAAGAAGTTCCAGGACTGAGTTCTTGTCAGACAAAAACAAATTGACATTTTAGAGATTATATTTTATACAAATTATTTTTCTGTATGGTTGGCTACATCTTGGAAAATTTCTACATACAGTCCACTCGAGGAAACGTGAACATTCTAAAAGACCCAGAAACGTAAACACCATATTGTCTAGAAAGAGGTCTCTAATAAATGATAACTGACTTTTTTTTAATTAAGCTCTCATTAGACAACGACTTTTAGTTATTCATTAAACAATTTTAATTTGTTTTTGAATCAGTAAAACATTTGTTTTTAAATACTGGGTATTGAATTCATTAATAGAAGTTCCTTTCTGTGATAAAACAGCACTATCTTATTCCAAAATTGCGGGATTTGAAAACGTGAACGAAATCGTAAACGTAAACACCCTCAACAATAATTAGTTCACGTATCCGCGAGTTGACTGTATTAGGCTGCTCTCGTAGAAAAATTTGCACGATTTTCAAAAATTGCACAACTGTTCCATACATATTTTTGGTATCATGTTAATAACTATGCAGAGACGGCAAAGATAATATACAGCAAGAGAGTTAGTTTTATGAGAACTATCGACAGATGTGTACCAGTGTCATTAAATAGGTGTAAAAACCAAACGAATTGTGTAATTATTTGATAAATTCGCAGTTTTTAAAATTTTAAAAATAATTTTTTTAATCAATATTCCGTCCATGTCATCCTATCCAAGCAATTCGAAGTGTACGAACATGTGTATTTTTAACATACAAGAAGAATACTTCTGTGGACCCAAGGCAAATGGGTGGCGACGGCTGAAGAAGCACCAGCCGAAATAGCAACACGGAAGAAGGAGAACAAGGAGAAATAAAGAAATTGTCATGGCTTATGAACATTATCAATGGTTGGTTGGGTGCAGGCCAGTAAAAGTCACGGGTAAACACGTACTTACATATCTCTGCGATGGGTTTATATGTATGTCTACCTACATATGTACATATAGAGATTCGAGTACATCCAGACTGACATGTTTTTTTTTTGTATAACCGAAGCATGCGGAATAAGTAGCTGGTTGGCTATTGCACACATGTATTAGCCAAACCTTCTTTCTTTTGATAGCGGTAAATTTGATGTTTGTTTCTATTTTTTTTTGTAAAAAAGACAGAAGCAAAAAAGAAAATGCAAATGAAAAAAAATATGCTCTTGTCGTAACAGTGTAATATATACTCGGGCTGTTTTAATTAGTATAAAGCATAATTACCAACGCCTACCTACAACAGCCAGCAGCTTCTAAATTTTATCATAATGGTTTTCACTCGAAATAGTGTCAACTCTAAATGTAGTGCACTTTAAAGTTAAGCTGTACATTCGATCTATTAGAGCCGGCTTAAAACCAACTTTATCGTTCAAAGCACGATGACACGGAAAGTATACATACAATGGTTGAACTTTCTTTTCGGTGCAACTATCTTATTTTAGTACGTATTAAATATGATTACAAATAATTGAGCCAGAACGAAAAATGTTTAGCTTGAAAAATTGATAAACATTTTGAACATAGAGGAATCGATCAATAATAGAGACATTCCCTCGTCCCGTAATCATACAATCCTCAAAAGTTTTTTATATTGTCTTCTTCTTCTGTTGATTGCCTAATAATCAGCAACAAATAACAAGCAAATAAGAGAAGAATTGTTTGTTATCGATTTTATTTATTTTTTGCTTGTAAAGTTATACAAGTGCAAAAAATATTTTTAAAACAACCACTATTGTTGTTGTTTGTGTATATTTCTGCAACCCAGATTTTTGGTGTTGTGCTTAATCCCATTTTTACATTTACATCAGTCGATCTTTTGTGATTCTTCCCCTTCCTTGCCACAATTGGTATTCTTCACTTTACAGCAGACAAATCCAAAAGAAAAAAACCGTTTGATGAGATGATCATTAATGACTCGCACGTTATAAGTTATATTTCAGTTTATGTTGCTCTATAAGATCATAAATCGTTTCTTGTTTAATCTATAACATTTCGTTGGCATGTAGTTGTTGTTTGTGATCCTAATGCCATTGAACTGTTGCTGCCAGATACTTGGCAAATCAATAAACTTTCACTCTAAACTAAAAAGAAACGATTTAAGAAAGTCATTATCGCCAGCTGATAAAGCAAAATGCCAAAACGTACAATAGAGCCAGAGAGAGAGAGAGATCAAATCGAAGCATGGGCGAAATAACGAAACAACACAAGAAAGCCAATTATCAAACAAGACTACACTCAATCGTTTTTATTTTAATTTCAAATCATAGTGCTAATAAAAAGAGAGCCAATTTAAACACTAGAAAGAAAACAACACTCCTTCAGCCAAAAAGTGGTCATAAAGAAATTATATTATGATAGGTTCATAAAAATAATATTTCAATTGCCATTATTTTTTTTTTTTTTTTGATAGAGTAAACATTAAAAATAAACCAAGCGTGTGCCACAGAGAGTAAACCAAAAACATTCAATCCATATACATACACCGACCGGCACCCACTCATAATATTAAACAAACAAAAAAAATATCATACAGATCTGTTAACCACACACCACTCTATGCCCCAGTCAGACGGGCAATCCAACCACTATGATTTCGTCATGATCTCAACAGTGAAACATTTTCAATGCAGATGAATCAAAATTTAAAATTAATATGTTTTAGGGAACATTTCTATTTTGACAGTGATTTTTTAATTTTAACTGGTCTGGATAGATTTTAAAAAATACAAACTAAACTATGGCTAAACTTTTGCAGGAGTTGGGTGATTATAAAAATATAACAATATAAGGAATATTCAAGTTAAAACTATTGATCGGGAAACAATCATGCAGTTCCAAACGATTCGGAACAATGTTCGGAACAAATATGGACAGCATACTCCATTTCGAACGAACAGGTCAAAATAAGAAGATATTGCATTTTGAAATTTCTACATATCGACCCCTTTGCGCGGAATTATCGTATATGCCAATTTTTTCGAAATTGAGTTTTTGATGCAATTTTGTTCTACATTCAAAGACACGTCACCTGACAAAATATTATAAGCGAATTCCACATCGTTGCTCCAAAAATTGAGTGAATAATTTTCATTTTGATATTGCAAGCGAAAGCAGAGAAAAGTAGAAAAATGGCTCTCCTGTAAAATTTGGATTTTGGCACATACGATAATTCCGCGCAAAGGGGTCGATATCTGAAGAAATTTTTGATTATATCTTAGGAAAAAGAAATTTCTTTTTACATCCCGTCTATTATACAAGTATACTTTTCAACTTCTATCAATCAATTTTTTTTCTAAACCCAATCTCAGATATTGTACCACTATGCAATGTAGCAGATGTTTAGGAGTGAGTACTCGTAGAATACGTATCGTATACCTTGGCAAAATGCCGGCTAACCAAGTTAATGATGGCGTTGGTGATAATGAGTCAGTCAAAAGGTATGGCGGTGGTGTCTAACCACACACAGCATTTTTACACATACGCACTCTATCGTTCGTTCATACAAGAAAAATATCTTTATTTATTTTAATTTCATTTACATCGTCGTTTCGTCACAACGACGTCGTTTCATTGTAAGCAAAAACACAAAAAGTTGTTCAACCTCCAACATTTGCCAAAAAATCTTGTTAAAAATAACAAATGAAAAAAAAAACATATGTCTGACTGGCTGTCTGGCCGTAAATTGGAATTGTGTGGGATTCTCTCAATGTGTTGTTTTAAAGAAAACAATTTAATTATTTTTGAATTGCTGAAAAAAATGTAAACATTTGATTTCATCGTATAAAATAGCCAAGTAGATCATAATCATATAACACGCACGCGATCCTCGAGAAGCTCAGAGAGTGAGGATGACAATTTGTTACCCATATTATGAGAACAATCCATTAATAATTTCGATCCTTAAGGCGAGTATCCATCAAGCGATTAGTAAGATGGAGCCAGAAACATGCGAAGCCATCCGAGGCAGCCACATGAATGAAATCGGGTTCCATAGATAATGGGATAAATCAATGATATTCCGATAAATGAGATTTTGTTATTTTTTTTTTAATTGAGGTAATTTTGTTTCAGTTTATATATAGATTTTTTTTCAATTTAAACCGCCGTTTTCACTATTTTTAAATGTTGTATTCTTTTATCTGAAATATATTTCAGTTCAATATTTTAGAATTTAATTAAATGTCATACACCTCATACCGATTTGACTATGATGAACTTTGCGGAAATCCGTCGCATAGTTGCCCATTCGTCATTTTTTTTTGTGGTTTGTATTTTGCAATAGCTGCAGCAGCTAATCAACATTCACATCATAGTGCAGACACAACACATTAAAGTCAATGGACTATTTATAGTTTATTTTTGACTTGACTTCTACTGAATATGAGTGACATTTTTGTACTATTGTTTAAATAAATCGATGAAAGAGCATGTGTGCCTTCTCTTTCCGATATAAAAACATTCAGTCAGTTATAAACAAAAATCTGACATACAACAGTAAGTCGTGTGGGAGTAGGGATGAATTCTTGTCACAATGTGTCAGGAAAATGATTCTGTTACAGTTAAAACATAATCCTTGCTGGTTTAAGAAAAATGTCTAAAGATTAGTTAACGTTCATATATGAAGTGATTCAAAAAAAAAAAATTTAAATGGAAAAAATATTCTGTAAAACCAACGGAAATATTTCTATTTAAATCATAGTACGATCGAAGGAGCAACTGGAAGATCGTTGGTATCATGAAGGAGAAGGCTTGCACAAAGCAATGTGCTTGAAAAATCATTTAATTATTTGTTTGATCTACTAATGACAATTTTAGCTACCTCCGATAGTTATAGATTGAAAATAGTATAAATGTCATCCATGTTCTACAAAATCATCATATAATCAGGATGTTGTTGACGTAAATATGCCTCCAATTAGCGCCACATACTTAGATTGGTATTTTTTAAATATGAATGCTTAACGTTTCGATTTGTCACGCCTGGTGGCTAAAAAAATGTGAAAGACTTATATGATAAGTCTTAGCCAGCTGTCAAAAATAGTACAACTATCCAAAAAGTGACATCTGTCAAAAGTACTTGTGAAAATACACCATCTGTCAAAAAATAACAGCCAACAAAATATAGGGAGTTGACAAAAATAAAATTAGTTGTCAAAAATATGAGTTGTTAAAATACGACAACTTTAAAAATGACATCTGCCAAAAATACAGCAGCAAAAAAAATACGGAAGCTGTCAAAAATATGAATTAATACTTAATTTTAATAAATATTAACAACTTTAAATGAGTAATTTTTCAAGCGCGAGGTCGTTTTTTTTTGTAATACTGTAGTACACTTTCAACAGAAATGTTTACATACTGCCGGCTACTTTTTTTTATTTATTTATTTAGCTGTTGCCGCTATTTTGTATACAATTTATATTTACATTCTCTTCACGTATGCAATTATATTATGCTTTAATATAAATTAATATTTTCATTATTCAACTCTCATTAACGGAACTTAACTGTAGTCAAAATTTTTAATTTCTACCATATTTTTTAAAAAAAAAAGTTATTCAACACAGACGGTTTGACGAAGTAGATCCCGTTCAGGGAGTATACAAATTGTGTGATACACAGCTTGTTGATTTGAAAGAAGATCCCCTTTCTTCGGTTCCATATTTTAGTATACTAAATCTTAAAGTTGCTTTTGTAATATTAATCTTGTAACATTAATCTATTGAGGAAAATTTACAAAAATGTAACACAAAATGTTTTTAATTGTCTAATATTGGGGACTTTAAAAAATGTGCTTTATGGATGTTAAATGAATCCTAATTGGCAGCTCCTAACAGGCGGTTGTGAAAATGTCCGTTAACACCATTTTCATAAATCCCGTTAGTGCTAAAGTTATCTGAATGAGACTCTGAGATGACATATGGCAGCACTATTTTTTCATCAATGGTGGGATAACTGCCAACGCTGATAGATGGTGTTGATTTAATATATAATTACATTTCATGTTTATTATCTCCAATAAAAGTTTTCTTCTCCAACTGCAGAGTATTGTTTATAAATGTATACAGATTTTTTTGTATATTTATTTTTGTAAAATTTCAGCATATACTCACTCACATCACATTGACATCGTCATAACTACGATGATTGTCTTACAACAACAATATCAAATGACAGTCGTCTTTATAATTTATTATCTTCTTGTTGCTCACTGTGTTTTTTGTTGAAAAAAAGAATAAAACAAAAACAGCAGTTGACATTGTTTACATTAGAGAGATGATAAAAATAACAGCAAAGCATGTTACAAAGCAAAACGACGACAACGACACGCCGGCGACAAGAGAAAAGAAATCTGCTAGGGAAAATACATACATTAACATTTGCATAAAAAAAAAATATCCATTGTTTTGGTGTTTTTGTCTCCAAAGAGAAACATGATATTTAATATGGTGCTAAAAGAGTAATAATGATGTGAATTTTCGAGAGACGGTAGGCAGACAAGATGATGCATCCACCGCAGGTGATATACTACTAATAACCACACCATAAAATGTGAAAGAAAACAGACGCTTATAAACGACCACACCAATTTTTGGTTATTAATCATTACTTATTTACCACGGGCAATATTCATCGATTGTATTTCAAGGTGGCATATGGGTGTTTGTAACCCACACCCTTAATTATACCAACGAAAAATTCCATAAAACTATATTCATTATTATGGATCCATCCTTATCCATTTGTCGAAAGTGGGTGCATATAAAAAACTAATTTAAATGCCGAATATTGACAGACTGGAATTATCAAGTGTTACTCAAGATGGGAATATCAAACGATCTTGACGAATATCACATATAAATATGTATAAATATGTACAAGTTCAAACTGCACCCAAAAACTGAGTTTTTTTTAAATAAGCAGCCAATATATACTATGTATTTTGATGAACAGCTGTCCCCTGAATATAAAATCTTTTTTAACATTTTTGGGACATAATTCATCAATTTGTTATATTAATTTAAATTTTAACTCACGTATTCAGAAAAATTTAAAAAAACCTTTGTTAAGAAAAATGTGTGAAAATTGTTTTTGTATTTTCATACATTTTCTTAACGGGAGTAAGTATTTACTTAGTAAATTTGTATAGGATTGAAGCTTAGGATTTATATTATTACTATGTAATACATTTTTTTAGCCGTTCGGCTTTGTAATATGATCGATGCAGGTTTATTATAGTCATGAACGCAGACTTGTGGAGCAATGGTTTTCGAAATGTAGTCAATATTGTTGTTTAAAAACAAAAACTGTGGATAATTTGGATCATAATGGTCACAAATAAAAAAAAAATATTTGACACAAAATATTTCATTAAGCAAAGATAAATATGGGTTTTTGTACTTTTTTTAACTTTATCTTATAATTTACACGAAGAGCGTATTTTATGGCACATAGAGTATGTACGTACACTTTAGCCCTTCTCAAAGCTTAGTCGCACCAAAAGTATTTTTCAACCAGACAAAAAATCCAAAATTCTGAAGATGTCAATCATAAGTCGGATATCTCGTTGAGATATCGTAACAGAGGTTTTGTCTAAAAGCCGAAAGAAAGCCGACATCATTAGCGATGTCTGCATATTTCTTTATTGGTGGTTATGTGATAGTATTGTTTAACTTCTACAACATCATTAGTGAATTTGCATTGTAAATGTCGTGAAACCGGACACCGGAAACTAATTTAGATTCATATGCATGTCAGTATAGATTTTAACAACTTTATATATATTATCTAGTAGAATGATTGTCACATCATTGTATAAATCGGTTATTTTGGACAAATAGGTTCAACGGAATTAAAACAGTTCGGCTACTAAAAAATTGTAGCGAAACACAATTCTCGTATATTTCAAATATTTTGATATCTTGTCAGAATTGTCTGAATCTATTTCATCCGCTGCTACTACAACGAACCGCAACGTATTTGGTTACCCTGTATTTATTACAGCGATGATCAAACAGCTGTTCCAATCTGCTGATTTTATTTTTTCGTTTTTAGAAAATACATACTGTAATACAACAATATAGGAGGATCATATTGCAATACGGGGCCAGGGGGAGAGGTGAGTATTCAGGACAGGCAGACTGGCTTATACAATCGGCTGTCGAGCAACGTGGAAAACAGAAAACAACTACACACATACATTGGCACAAAATAACAGAAGTACAACATGCCAGAATAACACGTCACGCAAGCAAAATGTAAACCCAAGCAGAAAAGTAAGGAAAACATTAAGTAAAAGTAAAAAATAAAATGGATACCAAAAACATATATATTTCCAACTTGTATTCAATGTATGGGTAAAACGTGTTGCTAATTTTTATTGTACACGGTTACAAATATCATGCAAAATTTAAAAATATATCTATTTTTTTTAAGTAGGTATGTATCGCGAAAAGTATTCTCTTATGCATACTGATGATGATGATGACGACGACGATGACGCCAACGCTTTGTACATGAAGACGACAGCTTGGATTACTTGTACACAAGACCACTTGCTGGCAAAGTGGATGAAAAAAAAACACACTCTCACGACCGGAGGAGACACTGAAAATCACACACCAGCCAGACATTTGGATATATACGAAGTCGTATTGTACAAATGTAATATTAATCATTTTAGATATGACAAGTGCAAGAGAGACGGGAAAACCCGAGAGGAATAGGCGGAGGAGGGAATTTTAAGGCAGGACTGGTCGTACTTTTATGAGCATGGAAACAACAACTGACGACTCACTCGAGGAAAACAATGGTTATAATATTCCTACATATAAAAATTAGTCTGATTTCAAGACACACATACATATGTGCATATCCATTACGAACTTGTTCGTCCTACACAACAAATACAATTGTGGCTTCTTTACCTTGTATATTTTGTTCTGAAAGCTTGATTCATCATAGAACTAATCATGCTGTACCGTTGAAGTTAATTGAAAACTCGATAACAAAACTAGAGCCATGCTAAAGAACTTTATGGTCACTGAGTCGTTAAGTTTGATCACGCCGAAACTCAAAGGCTGGTCGTAGTATAAGTTTTTTTAAATTAACAAATATTATAGTTTTATTGGATAGAGCAAGATATCTCTTGAAGGGTCTGAATTTTTAATGAATTGGTCATAAAACACAGGAACGTCACGGCACCACAAAAACATTGCAGCTCCGATGTGGACAATTGACAACAGCGCGCTATCCTGCTGAAACTAATGATTGTCCAAGTCAATCTCCGAGAATGTATCGATCGATGGTCGACAAGCACTTGCGGTTTTTTCCAATCTACAGATGCGAAATTTGTTTTTGTTCACATGAAAATGTGCGTCGTAGGAAATTTAATTTGTTGAGCAAAATAGTTGTCCAATTCTAAGGCTCAAACTGAAAAGTGACAACGAAGCGGATTGTCGTGTAACTTCAAGTGCGTTGATCAAAATTGGCTTTGTGCGTGAAATGTTGAGCTGTTGAGATGTTGAGGCGAGCGATGTGCCAGGACTGAGTGTCACACTTTCGGCTACACACTCACCATTGAGGGCCGTATGATTACGGTGACCGTAGGTGTTCTTGTTCACTATCAAGCCAGTCTGACGAAATTTCTGCACAAACTTGCAAAAAACCACCTGGTATTTATATGGTGTTGTAATTTTATTTAGATTTTTGTTTGTTTAAGTTAATTATATGTATGAACCTGATTCTATTGATATCGATTTTTATTTTTATGCTAAGAAACTCCAACATTCTTAACCAAAAAATAACCGATAGCTTTTCTTTGAGTGTAGCCAACATTTGATTACTGTTGATGGTCGTTCATTGCCGTCTGACATTTTGAAGCGTTGGTTGAGCTGAGTTGTTGACTTGCCCGGTTTGTTGGTTTATTTTCTTTGCACCTTTGCACTTTTTTTTTTATTTTGTTGCAATACAAAAAATATTGCATTTGTAATTTTTTTTTGTCAGTTTCGTCATAATGTTAAAGTATGAGTCATACTTGTACATGGTACATATACATCATACATTGTGGACAATAAAAATTCAATATAGAAAAAGTTATGCTTTAAAATACTACTGAAGTTTATAAAAAACGACCATTCCAAAACGGACTAAATACAAATAGCATTCTTTGGACTTAGCATACTATGGAATTAAGACGTTGATATAGATTTGAAATATAAGTTCCACTTCTGTTCCTTCATGGAATGTTGAGTGAAATACGCATGTGTGCGCAACCCACAAACTGCACTTTCAACTGTCAAACACCAAAGGCCGACTTATCAGCCGGTCCAACGATTAGCGCAATACGTAGCGGAAGGCAGGTGGCATTGAATAACGCTGATAGAAGGTACGAGTGTAAAGACAGTCGAGACAATTTTCTTTCCCTTTGAAAGACAGGTTTGCCAATATATAATTTTAGAAAATCGCGTAATGATTTAGAAAATTTACCTTCAAAATTCGATTAATTCTCTTACAAAAATTGTATATTGAACAAGACCAGATGAATAACGTAGGTTATCGCGTTCTTGTCCACTCTTTGATTTAGGGGAAATATGACCCGACGTGAGTTTGTAGTAATGTTATTGTCATTCTGTTATCTAATTATCATTTCAATTCATTCCATTCATTTCAATTTATTAAATACGCCAATAAATCCATAATCTAGAATTGTCCATAAACCACTCAACTTTCCATTTCTTTCGCATATTTCATAAACAAATTTTTTGAATGAATAATTTTCAAAGCAACAATCATTATCTGGCTTTTGGCGGATAATGAGGCAGATATTTTTCATTGATTCGATTTACCTGTTTCTATGATCCAACATTCGTCCACTTATTTTAGGCAACCCTAAATTTCTCTTTTTTTTTTACCACACGCAATTATCGATCTCGAAGAAACAAGACTGCCACCAACGACATATCGATAGTTTAATCACGGTCTAATTCATATGTCAATCATGTGCGTCGTTAATTTGTTGAAACTTCCCGACACAAAACAAAATATTCGTTTATCTACAAAATCTTAACGATGGTATTCCGGCATACAGTGCATTTAAATCATTCTACTTTGGAAGTATTTTCTGGAAAATTTATGATAATCATGTTTTACAGAACGCATCAAAACATACATGAATGTAACTATCGTAGTTTATTTTCGTTTTTCATTTCCTCTTCTTATCGTCTTGCAAACAATGTTGTTGTATTTCATAGAATGTATTTCTCTGTGTACATTTCTTTCTTCTTTCTTATTTATACATTTTGTACAATAAACTCGCTATTTGTTTTCTTTTCTTTAGGAAATTATTCTTATCAAGCCTTTTATTTCCAACACAGAACTAGACGTGTTTCTTTTTTTTGTTTGATTTTCATATTTTTTATTCTCTCTTCATACATTGGTTGGCCTAGGACAGCCAGCAAACGATGAAAGGCACCAAATGATCCCCCGAACACGTTCTTCGCAGTCTTTTTTTTGTTTGTTTTTGACATTACCACTTGCCCTCTCTCTCTTTCTCCAATATGGTGCTTTATGTCACCTTTTTCAAAATTTACCTTGACAACTTTAAGGAGGAGAGTTCAAAAATAATAACAAAATGCGTCATCATCTTGTAGTGAGGGAAAAGAAAACATTTTTCACACATATTAGGACCTATCATTATTATCGACATTAATTATAAAAATAAAGTAAGTGTGGGTGAAAGTGACCCAAATAGGAAGTATTGGATGAAATATATTTTTTAAGCTAAGAAATGTCATGAGTGGAAAAATATCTAATTCTTTTAAAACAAAAATTACTAAAAATTCCCTATTATAGTTCTAGGGAGTATTTACACCGCAAATATTCTTGGGGAAGCACAAATTTCCATGTGCGAAAGTTGGGGAGGTTTTCACCGAAAAAATAATATAAAAAAGAATTTAACTTCACGCACACTGTTTAACTAATGGTTGTTTGCCTTCAACAAATCTGGAGTGGTTTGATGTATTTTGACTCTGGACAGAGTTCGAAACGAACTATTTAACAATGTTTGGATCGTACAAATAAAAATAATGCTGATGTATCCAAGTAAAATAAAAATTGTCAACGGAGACCAATACAGTGCTTCCACAACCGAAGTTATGGAAGGCCGTTTTTAACCGTTAGACTTCTTTTCAGATTTGGTATTGCTTAAGATGAGAGAAAAGCAAAATGCGAAATAACCTAAAATTAGATTTTTCCGATATTAGTCCAGTTCTTATAACAAATCAAATAAAATAGTTTTGAGGTACATACGTTACCATTAAAATTTCAAAAACAGGCGAAATGGTCGTACGTAGATCGATAATTGTATTTTCTATCGATGAGTACAAAGTAGTCCAACTGAATAACAGCCCTTAGTCGGGCAAGCGTAATGTAACGTAAACTGTTGTTATGGTAAATTGTTTATGCCATAAATATTACCAAATCTACCAATACACCGGTTTGCGTCGTTTCGAAGTTCTGTGACTTCGAACTTGTATCGTTTTTGTTGACTCATTATTGTCTAGGCTACGCGAAAAGAGTGTGCTGGTCAATGGTTGAAGAAAAAACAATACAAATGTATCTCCGGTCCCAATTAGGGACGGAAACCAGGGTATTACTGTATATACATTTTTTTCACCTAGTCATATTTTCACGTTTAAAAAATAAGATTTTATTATACTGTTGGCAACTTGGTTCTTTCACTTTCAAATTAACAGAATGTTGCTCCGTCGTTTCTCTTCAATGTTGCAACAGGTGTTCGAAGACTTTTTGCAATTATCGGATGCGATCCCTTATAACTCAATGAGGGCAGCAAATTATACCCTTAGGAGAATGACTTGTATTTCCCATGGGAAATTTCCCTTTTTAATGACATTTCTAAAATTATTAAACGTTCCTCATTCTCCCCACAGAGTATTAAATACCGAGAGTGTAAGTTTCTCTCAATTGATATTTAAATTGTCATTTATTTAAGTACACTTAGTAACCAGGTCTCCTGGGCCCCATGGAAGTAGTTACAAAATACTTGAATGAAAGAATAGATAGTTCTAATTAAATTAGACAGGAATATACGAGGGCAGTAAACAGAAGACCGTGGCAGGGTATAAGTCAAAAATATTTTTTTGGGATAAATACTAGAGATTAAATAATAGCCTTTCTTTATGTTCCAAATAACTTTATTATAACACCTACAAAAATCTCTTATTACCAATTCTTTAGGCTTAGGTATAGAAAATACTCAATGGCCAATGGGGACTAAATCCGCAGAATATGGGGTAGCAAAGTTTATGAATTTTTGTCATGGTGAGTACACAGCAGAGCGCTGGAAGGCAATTGTTGTGGAAGACAAATCGCCAAATTTAATTGCATGTCATGTAAGTAATATTCGTTTAACCCTTTTTAAGGCATTCAATGTGAATGCCACCTCCGAAAAACTCCATCTATGAGTGTTGGTCAATACAACCTGGCCACCCCTGTCATATAATTGCAACACAGTGCATGTAGCAAAGGAGGAAAAAGAAGAAAGGAATTCTGACTTTTTCGTGGCAATCGCAGATATTTTTTACGTAAGTAGCAGTTTCACAGCTAGTTAATCGGAATACAAAATAGAACCCCATAAATGGAAATTGTTTTCAGTACCGCTTAAGAGAGTACACTGTCGTTTGCGCACACATTTTGAATGTACGCGTTTAATTGTCTGATTTTTTTTTTTTTGAAATGATAATGAGATCAGCTGTTTTACGGTATAACATTATCCTCCATCGGCTGGCGAGAGCCGATAATGTGCTACAATTTCCCACTTATTGGAGGATCATATGATAGCACTTTATTAACAAAAGAACACGAGAATTGCACAAATTCTACAACTTTTCCCATCGCTGAGTGTAGGAGTTACATTGACAACTCTCGATATTGAATAATCTCTTATCTCAATCAAACATCTCACTATAATACAAAGTAGTCCATTGTCCATTGAATTGGAGAAAGATAATTCTTATTTGAACATGTAATTGTTACACTTTTCATGGAAATTCCCATATGTGCAACGTATGTATGTATGTAGATAAAATAAACACTAACGTTTTCAAGGCTTACCTCATTGATTATTTTAAAACGAAAGAAATCCTTTCTTCGTAGACGGACGTTGAAATTAATAAAAAAAAATATATATATTTTGACAACACGCCACACGCAACAACAGCAAACAAAATAACGTAACGTTACGTCGTATAGATGGATGTGCGAATATCGGATGTTCGAAAAAAAAATGTAACTATATATGTCGTTGTGATGATTAAATCGTTATTGTTTGTTGTCTGTGTTCTTTTTGTTACTTTCCTTCAATTATTATTAACAATTAACTTGTGATTGACACATTAAAGACAACAAATCATGAAGAATAGAAAAGGCAAAGACACACGATAATTAATGTCATTCTAAATTAATCACAAAAAACAATTAAATTTTGAACAAAAAAAAACAAAAGAATCGAAAAACAATGGTAATATTTGTTGTAATTAGAAATAATTTTTCATTTTCTGTTGAATTGTTTCCTTAACATTCTGGCAACTCTTTATTTTTTATATGATTCTTATTTGTTTCCAACTCCTATCAACCAACTTCATAAGCAGCACAATACACTCGTAGCACACCGCACACAGCCACTTTCGCAATCGTCGTTAAATGTCATAGATTTGTACTTCGGGCTTTTCTTCTTCTTTTCTGTTTGCATATTTTTCACACAGTCGGCATTTTTTCTACCCAACCCATTATTTTTTGTTTTGCCAACACACACTGCACTTAGAATTGGATTTTTTTTTGTGGTAAAAATGTGCGGCGGTGGTGATCGATCGATCAATCGGTAGAAAAAGTCCAAGAATTCGTTGGTTAATTTATTTCTTTTGTAGTGTAGTTGTTACACACAAAAACAACAATGGCACTCACACATGCAAACTCTGACCGACACACACACACATACAAATGGAAAAAATTAATTCATTTCTTCCATCATGCGATTATTCAATTTGCATTTCTATGTTTTTTATTGTTTAACATATAATAACACTTTTATGATAAATGCTGTTAATTCTGCTGCAACCGATCAACTTCTTTATGTTGTATTTCATTCACACTTGCTTGCTGTTTTATTTTTTTTATAAAGACATTATCTGCTGCGACCGCTTATAACAAAAACCAACAATTCATTTGCCTTTCTTTCGACTGACTACGTAAATGATTTTCTCGTTTTCAGATAATGGAGCCGAAGGAAATATATCGCCGACAGTTAGTTAATCAATCAACGGAGCAAATTGGCGGCGCCAAGGAATAGAAACCGGGTTCTTCGATTCTTCCATTTCCACTCGTTTGCCGGCGCGGCAGACCCAAGAGCCGGTCAAAATTGACGATGTTTGAAAACGCAGCCGGTGCCAGTTAATGTTAACCGAAATTTCAAAAAAGTCAATATCGGCCTAAATTAATCGCTTTAAAACATTTCATCTTAAATGTGAATTACAAACAAAACAGGGATAATGCCTTGAAACCTTTATTATTCAACTTAACATCTTACCAAATGTAAAATAAAATTGTTAGATGGTCGTGCAACCGGAGTATGTTAGTTTATTCACGAACTATTAATTTCTGCAGCAAGCGGAGAAAAAAGACGGCAAACATACCTTGGCATTATTGTCTTATTTGTTTGTTTCGTGTTACAAAACAACTAATGACTGAAAATTAATTTTCGTTTGTTGTTTGAACCCGTTATAAAAACTAGGGGCAGCTTATTCCTCAACAAATATAGTTTATTTTGGTAATATTGGTTTCCACAAAATTTTAAAAACAGATTGAAGCCCATAAAATCGCATCGATGACAACTTCGACACGCCGCTGGTTTACACCTCTTCGACTTCGAAGTGAAATAACAAATCAAGAACAAACAGGGTGTTGCCAGTTGTGTCTCACTCAAGAATCGAAAATTTCGCCGATATACAATAAATTGATTTTTGAAAAGTTCTTGATGTTATGGAATTGATTACATATTACCCTTTTAAATATGATATGATGACATGCCAATCTGAACTGCTTGAATATTTTTGTTCAGTTTCTGAGAAATGTTTGTGTTGACTTCAGTTTGTGTGATAATTAGGGTGTTCACAAGGGTGTCCTAGCTGTTGTAAGTGTCGTATGTGCTAAAGTTGTACAACAGTTGTCGATATTTTCCACACAAAAGAATTGTGCGATAGTACAACATTTACAGATATGTTTTCGAAACGTACTAAGGGATCAGCTTTTGTTTGTTTACTTTTTGATCAGCTTTAGTATATGGACATACGACAGGCTGTTCACATATATACCATTGGATGTCTTGTATTTGTATATTAGTACACCTTGTGGATTCCCTAAATATTTGCGCACAATTATTTTACACTCTCCCCACAATATATGTGTGGATTTTTTTTCACAAATATTTTGTGTGTCTATACGTTTTTGAAATATATCATGCAAGTCCGTTGAAATGTTATCGTTTAGTCAGTACAAAGTTATCGTTCAATGAGACGAAAATAAACTGTCAAAATCTTGTAGGTAGCACTGTGTCATGTCGGTAATAGTGTGATAGTTTCCGTTATTCTTATTGTTGTCTGTAGGCAGAATTGAAACGTAAATGGACCGCTTGTTTACTTTTAAATTTTTTTTACAGGTGAAACAAAATATTAAGAAACATTAGACATAAACAATTAATGGCTCTATTTATTTTTTATTACGGCCGTGGTGTGGTAGGTAGTGTTTGCGACTATCGCACAAGTAAATCCAGTTTCAAAACCGGGTAAGATCAAACATTTTTCAGAGGCTGTTTTCCACCTTGTAAATGTTGGTGACTTTATGAGTAAAAGAGTAACCTCTAAGCCATGTAAAACTTCTCCAGAAAAGCATTAGCCGTTCGGAGTTGGCTTGAGCGGACAGCTCACTGATTCGAGAAAAGTTCCCCGTCTGTTTCTTCATGAAATGTTAAAGGAAATAACGAATGAAAATAATGAAAATAAAACTAACAGAAAGCGGACTTACCACAAAACAGTGACTCTCACATAAACTTTTAACATTTAGTATACACATATTTACTTTACTTTTTATACCTCTACTTTGTAGAAAGGATTCACAACGGACCCCATTGGCCATTGGTCTCTAAGTGGAGGTGCATCTTGCCACCCTTCCTATCCTAAAACTAGCATCAATAATACCTTTCCATCTCTCAATATGCATTATTCCTTCTTAATATCAATTTTGGTATATTTTTCGATTTTCTTTTTAATTTTTTATTTTCTCAATAAGTGTCGTTTGAGCCCATCGTTCCCGTAAATCACTTTTCAGTATGCCCTAATGTGTATGCCCTATATAGGTACATATGTAGTCTATATGGGGCATACACATTATTGCATCAAATATTTTAGTTTTGGTTTTCTACGACTTGTTCTGAATACGAATGGGCTTTGTTGAATTGAATGCGAATGTTTGTGTACTTCAGTTCAAGTAAGTGCATTCCAAACCAGCCCATCCTGCCCTCTCACACTCTTTCGGCCGCCGCCGCATGTTGTCATATGTCAGTTGTTATTGTATTCCCATACGAGACGAGATGGCGAATTGAATGTTTACAAAATGCCATGCTATCCAAGCCCAAGTCATTCCCCAGTGCATCCCCATAACTTGTAAATTCCAAAGGTACCTACATATTTATTGTTTATGTGCAATTGCATATAAACAATATCAAATACCCTCCATTTGCCGACGACGACGACGGAGGAATGGCACGCCCCATACCCACCCACCAAATCCGCCTTATGGTTTGTGAATGTATTTATGTGTGTTCAGAGCAGCCGAACTATTAATACCATGATATTGCAATTTATGAAAACATTCCTCTAAACAATTACGATACGATACTTGAGTTTTTGTTATTGTTTGGTTCTTAATAGAGAAATCAATGGTAATATTTGTTCAAAACAGAAAATTATTATTATTGTTTGAATGTAATGCTGTAATACGCCAGCCATACTTAACGAGCCGTAATAAAACATTTCATCGGCAATGTGCTCTGTGGGGTCACAAACATGCACGGGGCAGGGTGGTGAGGATGCAAAGAACACAAGAGTTGTGAATTGTATAACAGTATGCAGTTCAGAGTGTCCATTATTGCGGTTGTCTGGTTAGGTCGGAGTCATTTGACTACGAAATTTCTTTATTAAAGCAACTGAACAAAAAATGTCTCCCCTCCCAATTAACCTTTCGATTAAAGTTTTAAAAAAGAAAAACCTCATGAATGTAATAAATGATTAAAATCAACCGGAATAAATACATATATATACAACAACAAATAATTTAATGAATAACCAATGAGTACAAAAAGGGTTGAAAGCTTTGTATGTGTTCAGGATTTACACTTTTTTATAAAGTGCAACTTTTTGAATAAAAAAGAGTTTTTATTTAACTGCAATTTTTTGAGTAGGAAATTAAGTGAAACTTATTTTCTATACAGGTTTTTCTTTAGATTCATTTTTTTAGACCTAATTTCTCATAACTCGAAAACGATTTGTTCGATTTTGCTCACCGGTATGTACATTTTATTTACAGCATAAGCCATGATGTCGAACGACAATGTTCGCATGATGTTTAAGCGACAAACAGCTGATTAATAGTTTCGAAATCAGCTGTTTTCGCTTAAAAAGCATGTCGCTTAGGCTTCTAATCGGAATGGCACTTTCGACGTTATAAATAAATTTAACCTGGATCATATGTCACAATAATTAAAGGTAGAGTCAGGTGTTTGATTAAAAAAATTTCATTTCGACAGAAATTTGATTGTGAAACTCATTGTTTACATTTCAATTGTTTGTTTATTTTTTTTTTCAAATGTCGAATATATTTTCGTATTAAAAATTTAAATCAGAAAATTAGATAACAAAAAGCCAAAAGCAAATGAATTATAGCGCAGTCAAAATTATTAAAAAAAAGTTTTAGTTTGCTAAAAATTGGGCCAGGAGTTGTAATTGTCTGCCATTTATATTTAAGAAATAGACAACCCAAATAACCTCGGTTGTATCTGAGTTTTTGTTGTTGAACAATTGTCACTACCTTCTATTATTGTGCCATGCCTGGAACACACTCTTGTGGCTGGCTTCGCAGTTGCGCATGATTTTTAAGCGACCAAGAGCTGACTAGTGGTTTCGAAATGCGCTTTGTGGCATTAGATGGAACGATGCTCCTTTATCTGTATCTTTCTATTGTTTTCATATCTAAGAGTAACCACCACTTTACTCTTTAAGAGAACAAGAGAACGGTGATTTACAAATCACGTTTCATTAAACACTGAAACACTTATCTCATCTTCCCATTAGAGATGGGCGTCTCATTTCGACCTAAAGTTCTTCTTGATAAATGCACTGAGCACTGTCTTTGGAAATAAGTTTGCATTATTTCCCAACGTTGTTCAAGCGTTAAGCGATTCAGTTTTATAAACGGAAGTATACTACTGAATTTCTGTCAAGATTTGAAGTGGGAATGAACTGTCACTGTAAAAATAAATATAATGTTCAAAAATATACCACTGGGTGGACACCCTGTATAAAACAATAAATAATGTGACTTTCAGTCAGGTGCACCGATTTACAGTATAGAGACCGGTAGTCTGATATATATGTATATGACAAGTTAGATAAGAGCTACCACACGCAGTACTCTCTAATTACTATAATCTTAAAATAACTTGCGTGCGATTCACGAAGATAAATAATAAATCATATAAGCAAAAACAGTTTGTTTACGTTTGAAAAATTGTTTTACGATAAAAAAACAAATATGTTAACACATCATCGTCATAGTCTTCATGCACAAGCGCTAGAAATCTGTCTGCGTGTATTGTTCTCAAGCGGCGCTGACATTTGAAAGTTGGAAATATATTTGATTTTTATAAAACAAATTAATAACATTTTTTGTCGTCTTGAACCTCAATGAAACCATGAACATTTGTGCGCAGAAATTCAATTGATTTCCAATTTGACATTATTTTTCATTTGGAAAACATGGTCTGGCGGATCCAATTACGATAATCAACCAGAGATGAGCGATATTTTCAAAAGGATGCTCAGTCGCAGTGATCAAATTTACCAGATTTCAAAAAGGTTTCCGCATATAGAGAAATCACTATGGCAAGAAAAAACTGAAATCACTATGGCATCGTTTTCCAACGTTTAAACCCCTAAAAATCGCAATGGGAAATTGGATTCAAATTATTATCAAAATTAGTGATCTGTAAGAAAGTTACATCCATTTTATGATAGAGGCTCATTTAGTTGCGCAATGGGAATGTCAATAAAGAGAATGAGCACTGCTTGATCTATCGATCCAAGCAAATATTTCTCTCAAAAATAAAATGAAGGCTGCTTAAGAGCTAGCCATGTACTGCTAGATTTATCGATCCAAATAAATATTTCATGGTCTTCTACACATTATTTTGTGTTTTCTTTAAAAAACCAAACGCTAAAATATTTTTTTAGACTATTCATAAAACGTATCAAATGTTCATTAACGTTGGGAACTTGTTTTTGAGAAATATGCGATTTAATGATATACAGTGAAACTTCCATAACTCGAATTTTCTTTAAGTCGAAGCACGTCTTGTGGCAGTTAAGGAGACAAATTCCTGTAAACAGTTTTATAAGTAATTCCATAACTTGAAGTCTCCGTAAGTCGTAGTTTTCTACGAGATAATGGTGGTAAACTACTAAAAATTCCCACTTTTTGAGATTTTCGAATTTTTATGATTTAAAATATAATTGTCTTAAATTTGTGTTTGAAAATGTATGACTTATTTTTTAGCTGTCAAAAATATCAAAAGTAAACTAATTAATATTCATATTTTTGTATTACTCCATGGCACAATAACTAAAGGTAGAGCCGTGCCAATAGCTGATTATTTTTTTTTCATTTTGGCAGAATTTTGGTTGACTTATTGGTGTAGCTTTTTTTCAAATGTCGAATACCTTTTCGTATTAAACATTTAAATCAATAAATTATAATAACATAAAAGCCTAACAAAGACTCTTAGGGATCTCTAAATCTGAGTTGTAAGTGTCTGCATTCTATTATTGTGTTTATTGTATTACTCAATAAAAATCATAATTATGTATAAACACTAACACATAAATATTTTTAAATTCCATATTTTAAACGAAAATTGTTCGCAAACGTTCCTACTAATTTATTCTCAAATTAGAAGTAAGCTTATTAAATATTTTGGTTGTCATCACATTGGCGATGATCTGACCGCTCGGGTTAAATCATTCCTTCCCGCAGATTTAAACCTCACAGATTTTTTTTTTAAATTTTATAATTATTTTTCTTCATTTATTTTTATTATAATAAATTTTTTATTTTGTTGTTGGGTTTTGTATATTTCTCATGGTAATTAAATATTAATAATAATTGATTTCTGGTTTTTATATGCATATAATTTACAATAATTAGCATTATTTTTTTCCTTTTGTTGTAATTTCTATTTTGTATTTCTTTTATTTTTTTACTTGTTCAGCAAATAATTATAACTTATTTCGTTTTTTTTTTTGCTTTCTGTTTCCGTTTCTTGGCTATGCGCGCGTCCGCATATTCTCTCGGTGACACAAAATTACGTTTTTGTTGTTGTTTTATTTTGCATTCTAGCAGAAATATGGGAAAGAACAGGAAATGGTTTTTTAAAGTTTTTAAACAAAAATTTATAAACAGCATTGCTGTGTTGCTAAACATTTGGAGGGAGGTGGGGGTCGACTTTTTTTTTTCGTTTCAAAAAACAAACATAACAAATAAAAAAATAATTATGTGGGGTAAAATTAGGGGTTCCAAAAGAAAACAAAAAAAAAGATTTTAAGCAGTTAGTTGAACTTGGCGAAATGAACCATAATTAAATTATAACTAATAAAAAAAATTAACTAAATTAACAAATGATTTTTCTTTACTATTTTTTTTAACGATTTTTAAATAATTTTCAGGTTCGTGTTGCTTTTTTTTTTGTTTTTTACAAATGCAAAAATATTGGTAGGTTATGGTTTCTTTGTATGTTTTGTTTCTTCTTTTAATGATTAAATACATTTAAAAATAAGCCAGCCAATAATTTTGTAATCACTGCTACGGTCGAGTAAGAGTGGCGACATTGAGGTTTGTATGCTCGTATAGTTTTATTGTTTTTTATAAGTTTCGGAAGTCCTCCTTTATGTTTGCAAGTTCAAAATCATTAATATTTTGTTCTCAAACACATGTGGGGTGGACAAAGAAAGAGTTGGTTAGATTGAAATGACAGCTAATTAGGTGGAGAAACATGCAAATGTAAGCTGATGCAAAGAAGGGTAAAATTTCACCACTTTGCCTTCCAAATATTGTTTATCCATAAAACAATCAAAGTAGTTGGAAGCATTGTAAGAGGAGGCATGTATAGAACTTAGTTTTTTTTTGGGGGGGGGGGGGGGAAATAAGAACGGTGTCCGTAGGAGAGAGTACACTGTAATTCATTTGCAAAATTGTACTTCGTATTACGGTTTGAATACAGAAAAAACGCAGTTGCTGATAGTACAAACATGAAATATCTTCACCACCAAAAAATGAAATGTGGTTTAAAATCGAAAAAAAATTCAAAAATTTTATGAAATGACGTTGAACTTTTTGATTCGTTTACACATATAGTGGGGAATATGTATACGTTTGTAACCAGGAAAAGTAAAGCAAACATTTGTTGTGGAGTTGTTCTTTGGGCAAGACTTTAGTGTTTTTCGTGGTAAAACTTCCGCTTGGTTTTATGATTTTCACTATAGTCACGAGCAGGTACTACTTTCAGGTGTAGTGAAGCAGTCACGATATGGATATTGGGTGGGGAAAGATGAAAAAGAAAATTAAACTTTCTAACAATGCCATGTTTTCATTAATAGACTCACATTAAATAGACACAATCAGAAAAACTCAAAGTAGGTTATCCATTCAGAGAATTAACGACAAATTCCTTGCAAGAACAGTGATTACAAAATTATCTAACAAAAATAATAATAATAATAATCTTATTAATTTTTATACTAAATAAAAACTTACTACACGGTTAATATTTTTTTTTTTTTTTATGAAATAAAATCATATTACAGGCCTTCTTTATTTGTTTGTTTGCTATAAATATGTGTGTTAATAATCTTTTAAATAAATGGCTCTTTTTGTTGTTGATTGTGTGTTTTATAGAGTAATGTATAAAAAATGATTTGAATTTGTTAGCATGCGTTTTATTTGTTTGCTTTATATATTTAAATTTTCATTTCATGTATATGTTTATATATATGCGCCATATATTCATTGCGTTCCATCCTTTCATAATATTATTATATGTGTGTATGTGTGTGTATATATATATTTATGTAAAAATTCTGAAGGGAGAAAAACAAATAACAACAAAATGATATAATAATTAGTAGTAGTTAATAACTGAAATTTCCATTTTATAAAACAAAAACCGAAAAATATACTCGTGCTGGGTGCGGGTTGATTTAGTTAAAGGGGTTTTCGGAAAATTAACAAAAGCAATATGTAGAAAAATCACTTAAAAATAAGTAGTTATAAAATAGACAATAATAGCTAAAACAACAAAACCGTAGGGCAAAAAACGTTTCAGCAAAACATCCGTTGAGGTGGCAACAACAGCAGCGCTTCTACCAGCTTTAAGCTTTATGGTGGCAATTTCATTGCGCAGTTCGATATTTTCCTTTTGCTGTTCTTCCAGACGTTCTTTATACGTTATCAACTCTTCTTCACGCTCCAAGGCAGTGACATTAATGTCGGCCAAATCATTTTCCACAATATCTTCCTCAATTCTTTGGAATTCCGCTTCAATTATTTGTTCGTAATCGAGAGATTTAGATGCTTCCTTCGATGCAGCTTCGTGTTCGATGTCGGCGGCTCCCCTTCTGTCCTTTTCTTTTTTAGTTTTGCTTTTCGTTACATTTTGTTTATTCTCATTGATTACCTGCTCCAAGGCCATTTTATCCTCTTTTAAAGCTTCGATAACTTTGTTAAGACTCAACATTTTCTGTTTCACATCATCACATTCGACCTGCATTATCTCCAAAGTGTGGTGTGCTTCCAGTTCGGTCTGTTGCAGTTTCTCATTTAATTTGCCTACTTGGTGTTGGTATTCCTTTAATTGTTCCTCCAGCATTCCTTTGGCTGACGGAGCGATGGCTTCGTGTTTTATCGTACTATGAGAACTATTTACAGGCGAATTTAGACTTATACTTTCAACTTCAGATATACTGTCCGTGTCTAGGTCTATATCATCACATGATGCCCTGGATGATTCTGGCGTTTCCAGCAATCTGCTATTAGCAAACGTCGGACTGGTGGTTGTGTGGGCTTGTAATGAAACCAGGGGAGGTGGTGTGGCCTTGCTTTTCTCTGCACTGTGTCGCGAATCTTCTAGGTCTCTGACACTATCTCTTATTTCATTGTAGGCCTCTCTTAACATATTAACACTTGACTTTAATAACTGATACTTTTTATTACCTTTGGGAAGCACCTTGTATGAAGCCGAAGTTGAAGCTTTACCATTACGGTTAATAATCAAATCATCATCTTCAGCTGAAGCACCACCTTCTTCATCGTCATCTTCTTCGTCACTGTTTTCATCGAAATTGTACACATCTTTTCCTTTTGCAGTACAATCAATTTCCTTGCAATCACTGTCGCCCTCATCGGCTTCCAGTTGTTTTAAATTTTGTTCTAGATTTCGCAATGTACTCGTAAATTTGGTATGCTCTTCTGCCACATCCAATGAATGTTGATCTAATTTGACATCGAAGCCGTCCTCCTCGGTGTTATCATCATCATCACTAGAGTCGGCATTTGCATCTTCATCATTTTCGTTTTCATTACAGATGGCTTTAAAGATATCCAACGAACCTTCATTTTTATTTAAATCCGAATTTTGTAACCACTTCATAATTGTCGATTCCTTAACACGCTTGGGCGGTGAGGTTTTTGTTGTTTGATTCAGCGAAGCCAACATTTTGGCTTTCTTGTATTTAGACATTTTAGGAGATTTTTCCTACATAGAGAAGTTTAAGAAAAGTTTATTGGAATTAAATTTAGATTTACAACAAAGATAGAAAGTATCTTTATATTAAACCAGTTTTTTCCTTGGAGACGATACGGAATGCCTCAAATGTTCTTGAGATGTCGGTTTCCTCAGGGAGCTACCAGAAAAATAGAAATGTACCCTCTATCACCCGAAAGGATTGGATTTACCGCATTTGCATACGAAAGACAAAATACGAGAGAGTGATATTTTCGTTCGTTTTGTATAGAAGTGTTTTATTTCGTTCGCATAGATTTTTATTCGCTTTGTCGTTCTAGTGACTGTTATCGCAAATCAGCAATTTGTCGCATTAAAAGCAAGCAAACGTTAAGGTTGATCAAGTCAATCGAATTCTGGAGAAGATGACATGGAGCCAAAGGTCTCGAGTCGATAATACCACATTCATTGGAGGCTAGGACGAAGGTGCATTAACAAGAATAATATTGATTGTTAATCCAAATACATTCCAAGATAGGATGCAAATCATCTCCTATTGTCCCAAACCAAGCATTTGTCTTAGTATTTATCAAGGGGTATCGAAAAGCATTCTAGATTCACCGAGTGAAGCTACAATCTTCCTTCATAAACTGGTGTGTTTAGTTGTCTAATGTTAAAATAAACTTGGTCCTTTACAATGACCATTGTTTTCTAGTGTCGACTCTTTTTCTCAGAAATAGCTAAAGTTTTTTTGTTGTATAAATACAAACTATATAAAATCGACCTTACCTTTGATTTGTCTTCACCTTCTATACCATTTATAGAATCACCAAATATGGAAGTTAATGTCGATGGAGCAGTCCTTGATAAATTCGTTTGTTTCTTAGTTTCTGCTGAAGGAGGGCTGGCGTCATTGGTATCCTTGCCAGCATTTACGTCACCACCCTCATCCTCAGCTTCACCACTTGTGTCGGCATTACCATTTCTTTTATTTTCACCCTCAACATCAACAGCATCAATATCATCGTCCTCGTCATCATCCTCTCCCAAATCCATATCGGCTATAGCAGCGTCCAGTTTTTCTATAGCTTGTTTTTCCAAAATCTTCTCTTCATCATCCAATAATTCGGCTCGTTTTATCAGTAATTCCGATATTTTCGTTTTCAAGTCTTCACATTCTAATTCACGTTCCCGCAGCTTTTCCGTTAATTCAGCAATGCGCTGTTCTTCGCGTTCTTTAGCCTCTTGCTGCTGGCGTGCCACTTCATCACGGTATTCATTATATTCGGTCTCAAGATGCAACAGACGTGTATTGACATCTTGCAACGTTTGCTTAGAGTTCATTATCTGATCACGTAACAATGCACACTCATTATCGGATTGAGTATAAGCGGATTCCATTTTGGCGAGCATTTGCATGGCATCACAACGTTCTTGATAGACTTTGCGTAAGGCCTCTTTGGCTGTGTGTTGATATGCATTTTTATCATCCAAAAGTTTAAGAACCTACAGCGAAAAAGGGAGGACAAGCACATACATTGTTATAATGGTGTTATTTTCTTATAAGATAAATGTAATGAGATGTGTAAATAATTTCGAATGTTACATTGGTATACACAGAAGAACAAGACTCAGTAAAAGAAGAGCTTCGGGAGTTCATGGGGGTGTATGTCATAGTTACTGTATGGAAAAGTTACTGATCGTTGCGATCCTATTCGACTGCATTTTAAGTCGTCTCACAGAATTCCGCGTGGTTGGCAAAACGCCGTTGTCCACAATCCGCATCAAGGAAAAATTCTTTTTTATCAGCCTGATTTGTGCTCACGCGCCGACTTAAGAGAAAGACGATAACCTTTAAGAGTGCCTGGAACACAGACATACGACCGCTGTCGTAAAATAGGTAGGGTTATAAACCGATTTAAACATCGCAAAACATGTCTGTCACCTGATGGATAAGTGAAAACCCAAATGATAGATGGAAGTCGTCCATCCAGCGTGAACGTGCTGATGTTCCTAACTATTCGGACCACTACAATACTACCTCTAGCCAAGGTACGCACTCGGTTAAATGCCTCAAAACCACTAAGTAAGAAACGCCAATAGAAAACTAGACGTCGAAAAGCTGCAACCGACAGCCCATTAAATGATGCTGTATGTTTTTAAGTGAACAATTCTTCGCAAAATCTATGGTCCTATCTGTGTTAACAGCGAGTGTAGACGTCGAACGAAACGTGAGCTGTAAGCGATATGTCCCGACATCGACATATATCGATTGCGCTGGCTATGTCGGCCAAATAAAAATAAATGTGCCAGTCAGAAAGACGTTGGATGGCAACTACCAGGGAAAGTGCAAGACATGCAAATCCTTTTATAAGGAACTGGAGAAAGTGATTGGTAATCATTTATTTAGCAGGCTAAGACCATCAACAGGTTGTGGAGCCAACTTAACTATGTAAAATAAGAGCTTCATGGGATATTAAGTAGTACTTCTGACTTAAGACAAACCAGTGTTAATGGCCTATATATGAATGTTACATTCGATTTACATTTGGCTACACTTGGTGTAAATAGTTGGAAGACAACCCATAAAGATTGACTATGATGCAGGATAAACGGAACGCTTAGATGAGACCCCACTCAGCGATGGAGTGAGTCATTCAACGCTCACCTTTTGTCCCTGAACTTCAGAGGACGTGGTCGACTATCAAATGAATATAAATGACAGACATTGCTGTCGTCCGCAAAAATATTAGATTGGGTTCACAGCTCGTCAATAAAAAAAAAAAAAAGGAGCGAGAACAGAAGTGATTGATCCATCGTTCCGAAAGGAACACCATCAGGTCGGTTTCTATGGCAGCCGGTAGTTTCTATAGTCTAGACACTTTGCCTGATGGTGGATAACTTTCGGTATTAAAAGCGAAGACTTCCTAATTGAATTGGAAACTTCTGTTCACATCTTTACCAATACCCCATACGTTCATTATTCATTTACTTACCTCATTTCTTAACACATTTTCAGGCACATTTTTCTCCATAAATGACAATTTCTTTTCCAGCGAATGTATGCGATGTAACAGCTGATCTTCCGTAATCATCGATTGCCAACATAGAGCGGAATTTTTACGAGTCGCATCCAATATATTCTGTATACTACATAGCTTCGAAGCCAAGACCTTTTCCCGTTGTGCCGTCTCCTGAATGTATAAATTCAAACGATGCAAATCGTCGTAACTAATGCGACCCTCTCCGGAATATGGACTTCGATGAGCTGGTGAATCTATTGATATAGCCTCTCTACCGTCTGGTAGATACAGTTTAACGCAGGCAATAATGCAGCCGTGTACCTCTTTACGGGAATTCTCCACAACGTCCACGCCAAACTTAACAATGTCACCGAAATGCAATTCCGCCTCTTCTTCGCCAAGCTTATTATCGTTGATGAAGGTGCCATTGGATGATTTGGTATCCTTGACCCAGAATTTACCATCGGGCGAGTACCAGATGACAGCGTGCTTGCGCGATAGCACTTTACAATCGAATATGGCATTATTTTCGGCAGCTTTACTCTTGGCTATCAAACGACCCACCATACACTCCATGTTCGGCGTTAAACTAATGGTTCTGCCTTGGAAAGGATGTGAGTTGCCTTCGCATATTAAAACGATTTTCGCTTGACCATTATTGGTGTCGCTGCTAGGTACTACTGTGGCTAATGATGACGTTGTTGTTGCTGCTGAATTGTTGGAGGCATCTAAGAGATTGCTATCGTTTTTGGTTTGTGTCGTGTCTACCCCCGATGACATGACAAAAGACGTATTTAGCTGTTTGGTCGGTTTTTGCAGTCCTGCTACATTTGCCGTCAATGCCAATTGACTGAGAAAATTTGGCTGCAAACCAGCTGCTGCCGTTGAACTGTTAATGATATTAGTTGACGATGGTGTTGTTGTAGCATTCAATGCCGACTGTAAAGCACTGCTAAAATCTTGTGTCGTAAAGGGGCAACTAAGCGGAGACGGTTTGGCGTTCTGAGTACTTTGCGTCTTCACCGTAACTGATGGTTGCAAAGTATTTGTATTTGAATTCGGATATGAATTAGATTCATTAACATCCTTTATGTTTTCGCCAACGGTCGATTCGCTAATGAGTTGAGTTGACACCTCCACCTCGGGTATTGCTGGTGTACTGCTGTCTTTTGTTAATGTGGGGGGTTCGTTTTCCTCTTTCAGGGGAGTTTCCTTAGTATTTTCGGCCATTATTTTGATATTGCTATAATTTAAGACGGATGCTATGAAATCGTCTTCTTTTAAATTATTTGCCGCAGCCCTAATGGAGTTGGACGTTTCTTTACATTCGTCGTTATTATCGTTTATTTTGTTGTTATTGCACACAATAACTTCTGCCGCTGTATTGTTTTTATCTATCTGATGTTCGTTGTTGGCGTTGTTGTTATCGTTTGCTATAGTTTTTATTGCTGCTGGTGATGTGACCAATGTTGTTACTGTTGCTGCGGTGCCCTCCGTCACGATTGTGGGTAGTTTGGAATTTAGAGAATCTGCTGCTGCTATGGTTTCAGCTGCAGCTGCAGCTGGGGCGGAGTCGGTATTAACAATTGTTGCTGTTGTCGGTGATATTGTTGATGTAATTGCAACAGCAGTTGTAGTCGTTGTAGCTGTTGTAATGGGGGCTGCTGTATCTCCTGTTGCTGTGGCTGATGTGGCGACGACGGCTGAGGACGATTTTTGTTCATCTTCACTTTTATTTTGCCATTCGTTGCTGACTAAAACCATAACTGGAAAGTGTCCAAAAAAAAAAAACAAAAACGATTAGTTCAAGGAGAAATAAATAAATTTTGCTAATTTGTCACAAATGAAGCAAAACAGTCAAAAGCAGTAACGTATGTGCGAAAAAAGAAAAAAAAACGTGATAATGGGAAATTCAAAACGAAAATTATTCAAAATAATTACTTCTTTGAATTTAATAAATTTGAAAAAAAATAAAATTTTCACAATTTTCTGGTGACAATTAAAATAATTACTTCTTCGACTGCTACGGAATTTGATAAATTTTCAAAAAATCAAAAATGTTTACAATTTTCTGGTGACAATTAATATAGTTTAGCAAGAATGTGTGCACATAATACATTTTGGAAATAAATTGGAAATTAAAATACAGATACATGTATTATATTAAAGTAGAGTACAGAGTTTTTGTGCGCTAAAAGGAGGAACAACTTAAAATACTCGCTTTATGTCTATACTTTCTCTAATCAGTATCCGACGGAATAATTCGGGCATCTGGTAATGGCCATCCATATCTGTAGTGGGGAATTTTACAGTTTTTAAAGAAACTATTTAAAAAAAACACCTAACTACAAGCTTAATTAATCGTGTTCTACAGGTTTGATTTAAAATGCAGTGGCATCGCTTTGGAAAGATGTGAAAAGGAAACATAACTATCTGTTTATGTTCGTAAAAAGGCTTCAGCAAAATGGGGCACCAGAATAGGAAACTGTGTTTGATGTTTTGCGATAGTCACGTAGTGTATTCGCCATGGACTTTAAGACGTAATTTTTTTTTTTTTGTTTAATATGAAATTGAGGAATTGAAAACCACAGCAATATTTCATATATCGTGATTTCTACATGGTTTATTTTAAACAGCTGTTTATTTTCCAACAAAATCAGCTGTTTCGAAGTAGACGATCGTTTGGAGGGAGATTGACGATTCGGGGATAGAAAACATCGAGGAAACAATATTTTTATAATTAATGAAAGCAAATGTTTACATTTTATAATTTAATAATTTTATGATAAAAGGGCAATTGAATCCAAATTTAAACAGGAATTGCAAACATAAAAAATCATAAAACTAAAAACCTTACAACATTATGACGGATGACGAAATCAATGTGATAAAATTTAATTTGTTTTATATTTTTGTCAATCACAATACCGACCACAACATTTAAAGTTGATTAACCTTTTCCGGCTTTAAACGGACAGCATCGGTCATCATGAGAACAATTAACAATTTTCGATGATTGCGATACTCGCAGTATAAATATTTATTTATCTAAACCTTTATTCAGAACAAATAGCAACCAAACAAAATCCATATGTAACGAAAAACAAATCAATTCCCTGGCCAAAAAAAAAAAACTGATGTTGGAAAATTTTAAAAATAGCCGGCTTTTTTGAACTGCCCTACACAAAAAAGAAACAAGACACAACAGTCAGAGAAATGAATATGTCGAGAGGCAAAAAAGAAGGAATAAAAGAACGATACACAAGAAGAAATGCGTGCATATGAAGCCAAGAAAAATCATTTAAACAACAGTTGTTGTTTGTAGTATAATGCGTATATGTTGAGGTTGTTGCTATTATTATGGTTGTTTGTTGTATTGAGTAATTGTGGTGTTATTTTTGTAAACAGATAAAACCACCAAACAGAAGGAACCAATAGCTTCATCTCAATACATATATAGGGCGAATCAATTAGAGGCTATGATTTAAACAAGGGAAATGCCTAGCTATTAGAAGTGGACGATTTTTAAACTCGTTCCTATCGAACGAGTTTTCTAAAGCAACGTTCTTTTCAACAGTGACCGTGATCACGGAAAAATGTGCTACACATAAGTTTTTAAACTAAATTTTTTCTGCGACTTTCCGTGAAATCCCGGAAATTAACAGAAGAAAAAATATCAAAGGTCATTTATGATTATAATATTTTTCAAAAAAAAATCGAAATTTTAATAGTTAAAAAAATTTGAATTTTTTAGGAATATAAAATAGTAATCGGGAAGTATAAAATCGTCAAACTTTCCCGTTGTAAGAGTGCGTAAACTCATGCACAGTTGAGTTTTTGGGAACGTTTTATTCCCGGGAATTCCTGTGTTAAAACCCTAAAAAAAATATTATCACTATTGTCGATAACAAGTGAAATGTAAAAAAATAGAGCTGTAGAAAAAAAGAATGAGTTGACATGTTCGATTAATACAGTTAATGCCGGGTTACCTCGGACTATACCAGTTCGTTTTTACTCACTGTCACTGAGTCACCGTTTTGAAAATATACCTTATCTCTGGTTCTCACAATAATACAGATCATATTGAATATCGCTTGAAGTGTACTATTAGGGATCTGTGTTGAGAAAGTCGGCAGTCTGTCTGGTGAGTTGACAGTCATTAAAAGCATGTACAATTTTCATTTTTTAAAAAACAAATTTCAACTACAAATTGTAACATCCAACCTACCCACACTTTATCATATGTACAACATATACATATGTCCGTATGTATAAACATGTGTATGACCAAAAAGTAAAACAGTTTGTATAAACAAAAGTACACATGAGTTTTAATAAAAAATAAAAAAAAACCCTAAAGAAAACAACAGCAACATTTTAAATAGGATTTATTTGTCTGTTCTTTTAAACAAATATTCGAGTGGATACAAACGAAAACCCTCCTGTGAGTGTACCTGTCCGGCTGAATACCAAAATGTAAAGGGACGCAATGTGGCATATGTATGTACTCAAGAGAAAACCTACATTTCCTAAATGTATATGTATATTTGTGCATACAGTGAGTGGGCTTTTTTTCCGTAGGTAAAACGTATGAGTACATTGAACAAAGTGGAAACCTAGGCAACGTTTGCATAATGTGTAGTAGGCAGGCAAACTGAAAAGCATAATTAACCTGTATGACAACGACCACTTCTCATTGTTTGTAAAAAATAATATATGTAAGCACGCGTTACACTAAAAGAGAACTGTGAATAGGTCATGTTCATTTCAATTGACATAAACTGTTCAAATTTTCCCTCTGGCCAAACTTCGGCTATTTCTACAACTATAATCGGGATTAATTTTCTTTTGTTTATTGAAACATGGCTTAATTTTTTGCACAACCCTTCATATTAGTACATTATGTCGGCACTCATTACATTCTATTCCCTTATTCACTAATTTTGAATCGACATCTGACAGGTAGTATACGCAAATATTTGTTATATTGTTATAAATAAAATATATTGAGTTTATTAATTACAAAATTGGGAAACGGTGAGGAATAGGGATTATCAAAAAATATATTTTTTATTTGTTATGATTTTTCTTCTAAAATCAAGCTATTCCGCTCAAAATCTAGACAGATAGTGATATTTTCTCTGCTGTGTAGCACAAACAGTGCATTTGTTGAAAAGAAGTTTAAGCCGAAATGCGCTTTCCACCACTCCTTCTGAACGCCCACAAGAGTGGGCAACAATTTTGTCAGTATGGCATGCTAGAGGACAAAACACACGATCCACGACGAGAATGTTAAGGTGCAACTGACCCATCAATTGAAGGCATGGTGCCGTTAACCCCCAATATTGTATATTAGCAATACATTACAGTCATAAGCAATTTCTTGTTCATAGGTTTCAAATATATCTTACATGGTTAAAAAAAGGCTCAATAAATTTAAACTAAACTTGAAGCCACACACCCATCCCCTGAGATTGGCCCTTACATCAGCTGGAAATGGATAAAGATTTAGCTGGAAGCACATATTCATCATAACGGCTATTTTAACAAACAGAACAGTTGCCTCTGGAGAGGTCAACATGAAAATTCCCCAATGAAAAATTAAATATTAAATAAAAATAATGAACAAATCCCAATTTTTTTCGGGGTATTTATCATAATGAAAAATGTCTCAACTTTGTATGGATTTTTTTTGGGGTATCTTGCCTTTTTTTGGGGAATTTTTCATGGACATTTTTATACAGGTCCTTAGCGGGAGAGATTGAGATTTGTTTGCAAGACATGTGGGGTCGGAAGAATGGCACCGGATGTAGAATGTGAGCTATCAATTTACTAATCATGCTAAATATGATACCATTTCCAGTTCCTACAGTCTCCCCTTTCTGGGGAAGGTTACCTACCACACCTTCAGCTATCTCTTCGGTTTAGGTTCAATCGGTAGTTCCTGCATTAATTATGTGTAATTCTGGCAAATGACCTTGATATGGATTCTTTCTAAAAAACATTCCTACGGCTTACACGACAATACTGATATTTAACCTTTCCCAGATTTAAAACTGGCGTTACAGCAATAATTTGTTTTGTACAAATGTTGCATATTTGCTATGAAATGAATCTTTTGTTAATGTATGTCACGTCAATGACCTCCCCTTTCTGCTGTTGTACTCTTCTCATCTGACGAATACGACAGACGACAGTTTTGATTGAAAACACAAAATGTGGAGAACAAAGAAGAGGAGAGAAAGATGGTCAGCTAAAAAAAAAACTTTTGTAATGCAAATACGTAGACTTATAACAAAAAACAAAACTATGTAGCCGAACGAAAGAAATATAATTTAAATTTCTATTGTTGTATATTTTGTTTTAGAGAAAATCAACAAAGAGGACCCGCCGAGAAATGGTACGTGTTTGATCCAAAACCAATTTCACCAAATTCATGACAGAAATACAGAATTACGACGAGAAGTGAATGTATGTTTGTATGCCCCCCACCCCATAGGATGGGATATTATTTCATTTGCATATTCATTTCATAATTTCATTTGCGTTTTTTAGAAATATTATTGTAAAATTGTAATATGTACTATGTATTTTGTCTGTCTGTGTGCGGTCATAACGCAAAGATAATAATAATGAACTGAAGGTGAGCATTTTTATGCAGATGCCGGTTCGTCACCAACTTCCCTTTTATATGAATTTGTTAATTTTCGGCATGTTCTACATAGTGTTTTTTTTTTCATTGCCCAAGACTCAGGGGATGTCTCCTTTAAATGATATGCACTATGTTAGCGATAGAAAATAGGAGTATTTGAATTTGAACATCGGTTGAAGAACGAATTTTCTCTAAAGTATGTCGAGCTAGATTTACTAAATAGTCGAGTAACCCGGCTGAAAATCCTAACATCATGTACTAGACGGCAGATATCCGCAGACTAGATACCGTTAAAGTATTCCACGAGTGCTATCCCATTATTCTCTCCAATCAACAGATCTCTTCTGTACACGATCCTGGAGCTGCAGTCTTTAGAAGACTGCTCCCTTTTGGAGCCGCCTTTAAGTATTTCTATCAATTTCGGGTGTGGCCCACAAAAATAACAAAATATATTTAATTTCAACTAAGTATTAGACTGTATTAAAATTCGGCCTAGCAGTTCCTGATGCATTCTAAACATGATTTATATGCATATAGAAATAATTTCTACTTTTGAATCGTATACTACTATTATTATTTCAATACAAAATACAAAACAAAACGAATAATAAATGAAGGGCAAAAGAAAATCAGAATGCCACAACCAGTGCACACTTAGATGAATAACATGATTGCAAACAATAAAACGCTGGAGGAATTTTTAAGTGAACAAAACAAAATTAGAGAAAACATTAAAGAAAATTAGAAGTGACAAACGCGTATGCAAATGTTGTGAATAGAAATCGCGATAGCAACACACAGATCAGAGTGGAGTGGATAGAATCATATGTTCGATACAAAAATGCAATCATTATTATATTCTAACTTCTACTGACCAGCGGCTAGACTAGCGGGCAACAAATCTATGCAACAACATGATGACGACAAAGATGATTCTTCTTCTTCTTCGCTGGTTGGGGACGACGATGACGACGACAATGTTTGACTTTAATTAACACACAATCGGGGGGATAGAAGCGACGAAGAGCCAACAACAACAATACAATTAGGGGTTAACAAAGTGTAATGTGTTAACAGAAGATGACACCACGAATAAATTAACACCACACCAACACCAATGTCATCTCTACACCCGTCATTTGGTATGTTTATTGGTGAACTTTAGTAAGTTTGCAATGATGACGTTATGATGTTATTGTTGTATGCTCTTGTTGTTGTGAATATTGCTGCTGCGGCTTTGCATTTTTTCTCCCGTCGGTGGTCATTAAAGATTATGGGGATTAAAGCGACGAATCATTCGTTAGACCGATTGTATTGTTTTTATATTCGTTGCTAAAATAATTTAAAAAAAAAACATATCAGTCGGATTTTTGAATATATGAGCAAAGTTCCATCCAAAATAAACAAATCCTATATTATATTTTGCCGTTTTATAACGACACTAATAAAAGCTTTATACTAAAAAAAATATTAAATACGAAAACCATCAACATTCAGCAATAGCTGCTACTTTGTTATTGTTCAGTGCCTCGTCGCCTTGTGTAATGTGTTTGCGACTTTGTCGAGTTGAGCTGAGAGCTGAGCGACTGACTGGATAGACAGCCATTCCACACTCCTCCACTGTGTCTGCCGTCTGCCACACTCTTTGCTGGTTATATGTTGTGTTTTGCGCTGTTATGTTGTTGTTGCTTGTGCATTATTAATTCAATAAATTAACTCAACTTAATTTTTTTAATTGAATTTAATTGCACATTTATTACACATCAAACCAACATCAACTTTTCGTTTCGTTTCTTTCACTTAAATCTTTTATTTTATTTTTATTTTTCCTGTAGTACTTGCTTTTCTTCCTTGTCTTCGTTCGTTTTTTTTTTTGCTTCCTTTTTTTCTCACCTATTTTTTCTTCTTCTTTTTGCGAAAAATCGAGGAAATATTATTTCAATTCGTTTTTTCTTATGAAATTTCGGTTGCTCTTCATTTGATTACTATTATTGATTGATAATTCGATTGGTATATGGTTTAATTTTCGTAATTTCGTTTTAATTATTTTTTTCTTATTTTTTTATTTTATTTTTTCTCCAACCAACACGAACAAGGAATTCGGGCAGAGTTTGAAGCCGATTAGTGTCATATCAACGCGGCGTCGCGTTGCTGTGTTGACTGAGATATGGAACGGAATGGAAAGAAATTTTGGTTTTTCTATTACTCCATGCCAATCCATCTTCTTGTGAACGGCAATTCTTATTCGAACGTATTGTTGGCGTATCTTTTATTTGTGCAAAGCAGCACATCACACTTGCACAAAATCATTCATCTTTGATTTTTGAAAAAGGAGAGCAGATAAAACGGCTTAAATTTACTTTACCGACATTGCTCTGATTTGTCTTAAATTTCACTTCTGATTTTAAGAAGATTAAAAAAAAAATTCCATTTCCAAACTTTCAGAGTTACGGGCCCCGAAAGTCCGGAGATATACTTCGACCGAAGTACCTTTCCAGTTGTATATATATATATCAGACATATATTTTCCAAGGTATGGCCAACAATTTGAGATAGGCTAGGACAATTTACAGATTTCCAAAAGTGATAAAAAAAAATATTTTCGATTGCGATTTTCGAAAATCGCCTAAATAAAAATTATTTTTTTTTTCGTTTATTATAAAAGTTACATTAAAATTGTTAAAGAAGCGTTTCACCATGTAGAATTCATCGGAATTTAAACTTTTGAAAAATGTTGTGTTTTCGTTTTATATATTCAAAAAAAAAATGCCAAACGAAAAAAGCAATTTTCTCAAAACTGATTTTTTTTAAAAAAATTTCGTAAGTGGATGAATTATCTATATTTAACACAAATTTCAGTTTCGATAAAAAAAACCAAATAGTTGTGCTAGCACATTTTTGAAATTTGCAATTTTTTAAAAAGGACTGCTGTTCATATTTTTCCAATAACGACGGGCGAACAGTAGACAATATCGCCAGTATGGCTCTTCCTTATTAATTAATAAACAAGCGTAAGCTAGCTTGTTACAAACTACGCGATTTATTTATATAAACAATTTGACACAGATGGTTCTCGGCCACGTACCAAATGTTGCACATACCAGTGTTTCGTTATTGAATATTGGACATGAATTCCCCTATTATCAATCGTGCAAGCTGGCAACCTTTCATTTATTTACCATTCAAATACCTACCGTCTAATGGTAAAAAATCATATGTTTTCAATAACAAAGGTAGGTTTTTATTATCCAAAATATAATGTCATAATGGCAAACTAATGTCACTGTAAATCAGCGTTTGATCTCTTCCAAAGTCACACCCCATCAGGAGGCTTTAATGGCCAGAGGGTTGCCTAAACGACAACCCTTACCGGGGGTGGACAATATTGTGGTCGTAGCATCGGGCAAAGGTGGTGTAGGCAAGTCAACAGTTGCCGTTAATTTGGCGGTGTCTCTGGCTAACATGGGAAAACGTGTGGGTTTGTTGGATGGTGATATATTTGGTCCATCCATACCCCTAATGATGAATGTCCACGAAGAACCATTAGTAGACGATAGAAATCTCATTATACCGCCCGTTAATTATGGTGTGAAATGCTTGTCCATGGGTTTGCTAACACAACAAGGTGGTGCCATAATATGGAGGGGTCCTTTGGTTATGTCCGCTCTTCAACGTTTGCTGAAAGGGACCTTATGGGGTCCATTAGATGTGCTAATAGTTGACACACCTCCCGGTACTGGTGACGTCCATTTATCACTTACACAAAATGTTCCCATATCAGGAGTTCTTCTCGTAAGCACTCCACAGACAGCAGCGCTAGAAATTACGGTGAGAGGTGCCAAAATGTACAAAACATTAGGTGTGCCTATATTTGGTTTAGCAGAAAATATGGGCCATGCCATATGCGGAAATTGTCAACATACAATGGAAATATTCAAAAATAACACCCACAAATATATCGACGAACTGAATACCAAAATATTGGCCACCATACCGTTGGATGGTAACATAACTGAATGCTGTGATACTGGCATACCCATGGTCCTGAAATACAAAGAGGGCGAATATGCGAAAAGTTTTAAAACGTTGGCAGTAGAAATTCTCAAAATGTTGGATTTACAAAGTGGGACTAGAGAAAAAGAAAATAAATCTTAGAACAATTTTTAAATTTACATAATAAAATTGAATCTATTTATTTTTCTTAAGTTTCTTCATCTTATTCATTGCCTTGCGATGGGCATACTTTTGTTTGACCATCATAATTTCCTTATGTTTACGTTTAATATACTTTTGCGTTTCTGAATCTGCCATCAGTTCATCTACCAGTGTGCGTTTCTTGTTCTTGCGTACATCACGTTCATGATAGTAGTCCAAAGGAGAGTGTTGAACAGTGCCAATCTAAAGATAAAATGTATAAATGTGAAATCTGTATAAAAAAATATAAAATAACTTACCTGAAAGTACTTTGGTAGAACCTTCAAGTCATTCTTCTTATAGAAATGTTTGGGATCCAAAACAGAACGCATTTGCAGGATTTTTAAATCATTGACAGCTTCCTCAGTTAATTCAGTGGCTGGCATGTTGAACCATTTCCCGCCTTTTGTTTTGGATCGTTCAATCTATTGTTCAGGTTTAAAGACACACAAAGAAAAGATGATTAGTATATATAATACAGTATTTCTTGTTTCAGTATTTTGCTAATTAATTTCATCAGGTTACTAAAGATGTCATCAATATGGCTTGGGCGACATCTAAACGTTTTACATCTTGTGTGTCTAAGGTATAAGCAAAATTCGTTTCATTGTATTTTTTTTGTATATGTATGTCAACACCAATATAAATTGTCTAGTTTAAACTCACAAATAGACAACAGTCGATTGGTGATACTTGGCTGATATACCGCTGGCCTTACAGCAGTTGCTTGTAACTTCAACAACAACTACTAAGATTACAACGGCTGAAACATTTGTGCTGATTTTGCTTAACCCTAAGCGGGAGTCTGTGATGTTTTAAACGCCTCAGGCAATGTTACCCAAACACTACAAGCCATTCCTCTAGAATAAGCTTATGATGTCGAATATGTCATCAGAGTGATTGAAGTAATACGTTGGAAATGAAGTCAGAATGAAAAACTTACCCGGTTCAGATCTCTTTGTTTCTTTTTGGTTATGCTGGGCAATTCCTTGAGCTGTTCCAGATTCGGTACCAAATCCGATTTGGACATTTCTTTTTGTATGTCAGTTTTAAAAAGTTGCGCCTCATCCCGTTTGCCAGTGAATTCATTAAAATCCGAGTGGTCCAGATCTACCATGCCTTGTAGTTTAGGTTTCGGTTCATTTTTCTTACGAGACGCCTCGTCGGCCTTTTGCATTACACTGTCCATTTCCTGTTCCACTTTTGAGGGCTGTCTCCTTGTCACCGACAAGGTACTTTCGATAATATGTGAAATATCCACACTGGGAGGAGGAAAACCTATGAGCACACACATCAAGTAGGATGAGTATGTTACAATTATGAATTATGTTTATGCTCTTACCAAAGAAGTCATATTCCTCCCTTTCTCCGTCAACGTCTTCCTCCTTCGTCAGTTCGGTAGTAAATGCGCTAAGACAGGAACTCAGGGGTTTATTTAATAGTTTCCGTTGATTGGAAACATCGAATTTTGGCGCGTTTAATTTGTCAGCCTTTAGTAAATCCTGATTTCCCGATGTATCAAGCACAAATAGCGACGACATGTTTTATTTGCAACAAAAAAGATGAAAAAAAACGTGCGTGTAGACGCCAAAAATAAACAGCTGTCACTTAAACAGCTGGCATTGAACATGCTAACGTAGCGGTTTTGAAATTGTGTTTAATATTCCACTATAAAAAATGCAACTCTGAGGCTTGAAGCGTGAAGTCAAGCTGCAAATATTCGCAGCGAGGTCAAGTCGTATAATCATAACTGTAAAATTACCGTAATTGAACAACATAAGCCAAAGAAATTATATACTGTGGCGTGTACGTTCACACCAACGGCGTTATCTATGGTAACATTGATTTTCTGCGGCGTTGATATGTACAAGGGTTCTTCAGTATAAATAATATGGCAACACCTGTCAATCGACCGTATTTTGTCCCTGCCGAATATCAAGGAGAAAAGGAATGTGACACATAACGACATAACGGTACGGTGATCATTCGATTTTCTCGACAGCCAATCAAAATACAGGATCGCGCGTGGGTAGAAACAACTCGAGGTGATGTTGGATGTTGAAGCGAAGGCGTTGGTAGCAGAGACATGGTAAGCGGATGAAAGTAAAAAAAAGCGGTAAAAATAATAAAAAAAAAGCGGTCAAAATAATAAAGAAAAGACAAATTAAAAGAAAAAGAAAAGAGTTTAAAACAATAATTGGAAAACAATGAAAACATTTACAAGAAAAAAGATTTTTAAATTAACAAAAAATAAAAAAGATAACCTAAAAAAAATTAACTTACCCAAAACCGAAAGAAAGATAACCTAAAAGTAAAAAAAATAATTATAATAAAATAGATTAGAATTCGTCCAATTTCTGCACCCAAAGATAATATAGACTTGAAAAAAAAGGAAGATTATGCAGCCGACGCTACAACTTCATCCATCAACACAAAGTATTCATAACGGACAATCACCAACAAATACCTGTACGAAATAAAAAAAAGGGATAAAGATAAGTTTATTACTATTACCGTTCATTTTACATACCACTTACATATTTGAACTTTCGTACCCTTGGTCAGAGTTGCCGTAGATAGGGGTGTTTGAGCTCAAACAGGTGTAGAGTAAAAGGGGAAAAATGACCCCAGGCATAAAAAAGGGTGCTTTCCATGTAGAGCAAATTTGCTTAAGATAAATACTATTATTTCTTGTTATTGCATATAATTACCTTGAAATTATGTCTGTCAAATATGCTTACCATAAAGTTTGTCACTGAATATACTTACCCTAATGTTTTTCATCGAATATATTTACATTAAAGTTTTTCATCGAATATACTTACATTAAAGTTTGTCACTGAATATACTTACCAAATTCTAAAATAACTCATCAAAGTTGACGACATAGACCTACTGTCGCAAGTCATATTTTATGTCAAGAAGAAGATAAACAAATGCAATCGAAATAGAAAATACTCCACTGTTTTTATATCGAATTTTATATTCCGATGACAAATGAATTACAAGTTTAGTTACACGTGCTAGTAATTGACATTTACATAATTTGTATGTAGAGTTTCACAACACATTTGTTTGTATTCCTTTTCAGTTAGTTGTACCCACAATGGCACAAAATAAAGCACTAAAGTAATTTGCTTCAATTCTATAGATATATACAATTCTTTATTTAGTACAAATCTTCTTTTTTAACTTTTAGTGCTCAACTGACAACAAATTAATTGTGCGTGTAACGACTGGATTAATTTGGGAGGAATCCCCGATTACCACAACAGGGAATAGAGGAATTGCCGAACACAGGAGGAATCTAAAAACCATAAATTCATTCCATTCAATTTCTCTCACAACTATGCAACGGGATGCTTGCGGACACTGTTGGCACTATTGGCCCTATTTGGGCATATTCAATTTGTTTGCGGTACAAATTAAAGTTTCCAAGATACCACTTTCTGCAATCCCCTGACTTCACTCTCTGAAGGAAAGCAATACCTACATCTAACCACCGTATCTTTTCACTAGTTGAAAACGACGATTCGTCGTTGGATAAAAAAAGACTAGATCCCTCATTCCTTTAATAAAATCTTTGAGAGCTATCCCTACATCGTGGGTGCACCACTGGTTGGTTACCGCATTGTCAATAGCTGACTCCACATCCGCACTAAAAAGTCATTCAGCAGTTGACAACGGGTCCAAATTAAACCTATATCTTGAAGGCCGCAAGTGGCTTTCCTTAAGTTGCGGGCACATCTTTACACTCTGATCTACGTTTTGGTCCTCATTGAAAATGTTCCTAATTACACTAAATTCTATTAATTTGCCATCGATTTCTAGCTTATTTACAATAAACGCATTTCGACATGACTTCACTAAGTGTGTGACGTCGAACACACAAACAATCCTACTCTGGCTTCTAAGTAGTTCATAGCAATAAAAATCGTCCACAGATTGTAGTTTGTTTTGAAGGCATTATTTTTGTGTTACTTGACTTCCTATTACAGATGATGGCCTCAACTTTATAATTAAACTCGTTGAGTTTTATAAGAAGCTCCATGGATTGCGCAATGTCTTTGGTCGTCGGACAAATCCCTACTGCATTTGCGCAATACCTCCGACATCCCCTCGTCTAAACCCTCATCCATAAAATGTGTAGGCCGCCAGGATTATGCGGTTTCCACAGTAGGTAGCTGAAGCTGCATTTCTTCTCTCATGTATCTATAGCCTTCTGTTGAGAGAACAGCAAGTTTCTGTATTACCGTCTTCTCGTCGGCGGAATACTCAGTGCTGGCACCGGTTACAACTCGTGCAAGATCTATTGCAGTGTTGCTACAATTTGTACCGGGGAATGTGCCTGTTCTCTCCAGAAAGGCAATTCTTGATTTAGCTTCCAAAAGCTGCTGTGACATTACGTCTTCGTTGGTTGTATTTATTGTATCATACAAAAGTTGAGAAGGGTTATCAATCCTCTCAACTTCTACCTGTTGTGGTTCTATACTATCCATATCCATACCTTGTTCCACCTCTGCATACGCTGTCACCCCAGTCACAGGAAGATTAACATTACCTGAAATAAAGAATTTAAGAATTTGGCTAATACAGACAACATTTAAATTTAATAGATGAAAATGTGAAAATGTATATTAAAATTGTTGGCAATTGATTGTTAATGTAATTTACATGCCATAATAACTGTAAATACTTAATTTTTACTTTAAATGCATTATCGTTTTCATATCAGAGAAGGCACTGTTCGTTGGTATTTCTCCTAACTTTAAATGTACTGTACCCTACTACACGATTTACCCCTCATCGAAGATTGATCTGGAATGCCGATCAGACGAATATAATGGAGGAATCAAAAAACAATTTCATTCCATTTCGGAAGTGTTCGTTTTGTTGGTGTTTGTTGTGGTATCGTCGTATCAAAATCAAGAGGACGACGTGCTGCTTGCGGACACTTTTGGCCCTATTTGGGCACATTCAATTGGTTTGCGGCACAAATTAAAGTTCCCAAAATACCAGCTCTGTCACTCACAACTTTAACACTGTCAGGAAAAAAATGAAACGTGCACGTTTACAAAAAAAATAAACAGTGTCCATAAAATAAACAGTGTCTATAAAATAAAGTTTCATAAAATAGAATAATAGGGCATTTATAGTGTTTTTCAGTATATGTGAAAAATTGTCCCGTTTATATAAGGGAATGAATTAACCTCACTCCCTCACTCGTGCGCAACACAACACAACAAGGAGGAGTTATTACTTCACGGAGTTAAGTTGGGGAGGGGCGTTAGTTTTCTTTGTGAAATTATTGGTATTTTTATTTTTAATAGAAAGCTTTCTCAAGCTTCAGCGGTCCACTTTCGACCCGACATACATATCAACATCATTATGTCGGTTATCAGTGGCAAAACGACACGAACGAGTTTGTCTTCGATATTGAAGACGTACTCGTCCTCGGAGCGGGACAAAACTAAAGCGGCCATTATAAATAAAGTGCGCTTTGAAATGCCCAAGCAAAAAGGTATCTTGGAAGTGGTCAAACGGATGGAAGAAGTGCATAACTATGATGCAATGAATGAATTTGTTGCTTTTTTGAGGGAGAATATACTGGATGTAAGTATTGGAAGTTTAATAGCTAATACTGACCGCTCTGATATCGACGAATAAGATATCTTGGTGTTCTGGGTATGATGATGCTTGGAAGCATTCAATGGGTTAGGCTTTTTCATCGCTGTTCCATAGATATTATAATGGATTCTGCTCTTTGATATCCGTCGTCTAGTTTCTGTTGTTAGGACTTACTCGCGATACACGTCCAACCAGGGACTCTACTGACTTCGACACCGTGGACTAAATTTCACATTCGTTGCTGAATAGTGATTTGTTAACAATATAATTTCACAATACGGCGTAAAGGCTTGATTTTTGCTAAAAAAAAATGTATATGTTTGCCACAATTCTAATTTTAGTGCTTCGAGGAAGCCTAAATACATAATACTTGATTTCACACATAGGGTTGTACACCTCAGATCGATCTGTCCAATAAACAGCATTTGAATCATGTTCCCGTTAACTAACACACTCACCAATTTAAGCCATCATGTCCAGATTTTCCATACTATATGCTGAGAAAATCCATCTATCCATAATATTCAATCAGATATATTCCAGATGGTCCCCCTGAAATACACAATTACAAAAATTAATTCTTAAAAAATGACATTATTAAAAATAAAAAAAAATCCACTACTTCAGCCACAAGAAATTTATGTCAAAAATCTACACAGTTCCTCAAACTTTTCATATGATGCCATGATGACCTAAAACACATAAAATGCTCATTGCAAAATATTGTTTTTAAATTATTCACAATTCTGGGAAATAAAATTCAATAGGTTGCCTTTTAAAAACTGTTCTTGGAAATATTATTCCAAAATATTCGACTAAAGGCTAACGATTTTGTTTGATATAATAACAACTATTCTCCGTTTTTACGAAGAAAACAAATTTTAAAAAAAAATATTTAATTTTTGCGGGAAAAATCCTTTTTATTCATCCTTATGCTATTTTCTGATGTCTGAGTACCCACACTTATATTAGAGGCGTGCTACTTTACCTTTACACAATTTTTTTTCATATGTTTCATGCTCATGTGATTTCCTGAAGTTTGAAGTTTATTTTATGTTGTTTTCTGAAACCCTACGGCTCCAGTGACATTTCCTTCTCATATCGATTTTCGTGATTTCTGGCAGATTTTTTTTGGGCTACTATTTAAAACTGTTCCAGAAATATGTCAATTGAACCTAAAACCGAGATTGATATAGGTTTACTGGCAAATATATTTGTCCCTATGATTTTTTCGAACAATCTGGGTTCTCTGGTACTCGGTTGCGGATGAAGATAAATTAGTTTTTCGCTTAAAAATCTTTGTTAAAGGGAATTTAACTCGATTCAATTCGGAATATAACTGACTGCTTCATGAGAGAGAGAATTAAACGTTTTTTTCACAAAACAAATACTCTCAAATTAAATTTAACAGTAACAGCTAAGAACGCTACAAGAACATTTGTTTGAAATAATTTTCAGAATATCCAAGCCGTCCCCTAAAAATGAGAAAATAAGAATATTAGGTTAGAGTGTGACTTTGTCCGTCATCCGTGATAATTACGATATATTTCAAACAGCTATACAAAAATAGCTGAAAAAGAGACGGACGGAGCATGTTTAGCGTCTCACTTGGTCCGTCCGTGGAGGACAAATACTTTCCACTGCCCTCAATATAAACAGTATCGGCTAACATAATCTCACTCTCAAATACTATTTTTTTTTTGCTGTATACTAAACATATTTTTCATTTCGATATTAAACTATCCTACATTTGCATACTCTGTTTCAGGAAACCGAATTCTTATCGATTTTCAATGATGGCCGTACCATTGTCAATCAATTGAGCCCAAAATTTACTTTCCTTGTTGAAGCTTTACTCTCTCAAAACTGGACTAAACGATCGAATGAAGCTCGTAAAGCTTACGCTGAATTCTGCCTTGACATATTGGTAGCACATAATAAATATCTACAATTTGGTGTAACCCACTTGATCACCTTATGGTTACCTCGTGAAAATGACATATGTTTATGGCTTAATGGAATGCCGTCCGCAGAATTGGCCGATGAATTGCAGGCAATACATCATCTATTGGAACGCATACTTAAGGCCATACCGATGGCATTCGATGCCACACTGAACGCCATTGAAAACTTATTTCCATATTACAAAAAACCTACGCACATTGTGGTGGGCTATGTTCATAATATGTTGAAATTGTTGGAATATAGACCGATGTTTGCGGAATATGTTGTTCAACTTTTAATGCGAAAGTAAGTATGGAGAGTTATTTGCCCATAAATATGTCGTACTGATCTTTGTAACTAATACAGTTTGATAATATTGGACGTGAATGCCCCCCGTTCGGCTATAGAAGAGTCAGAAAGTGATGATGAGGACGAAGACGACGATGGCGAAGAACCGGACATTTTTGAAATGGACGATTGTGAAAAAAGTTTGTATTTAAATGATGCAATATCGATTGCACTTAATACGATTTTGTTATTTGTTAATTATAGAACCTAGCCTGGACCAGCCCATGAACCATCCCATAGCTCATACCTTAGATATTTGCATGAGACTCATTTTTAATTTCTTGGATCTCAAAAACCCCCAGAGTTTGCAATATAGCGACGTGGAACGTCAAAAAAATACTGTGGAATCTTTGAAATTTCTTCGAATTCTCATAAAGGCTTTCGACGATGTTATACTGCCAATACATAATACTCACCATGCTCAATTTATAATCTTCTATTTCTGTAGTTTAAAGGTAATTTTGATCATCCCGAATGATATTGAACAGTAACAGTGTAATTTTTTTTTGTATTTTCTAGCAATGCTTGGGTGAGACTTTTTTGAGCTCTTTGTGGGATAAGATTCGAAATCCAAACTGTTCGGCTGTTATAAGACAGGCATCAGTGGGCTATATGGCAAGTTTTCTAGCAAGATCAAAATGTATTAGTATAATGTGAGTACCTACCAGCAACGTTAGAAAAAGATGTATATTTATTTATATACACAATATAATTCCCATCAATTAAAATTATGTTTATTTATTGTAGCACACTCAAACATTATCTGAAGGAGTTATGCACATGGGCACATGCATATATACGTGATTGTGATCAGTATCGTTCAAATGGTTCCTTAAAGGCAAATTTGGTATTTTTCACCGTTTGTCAAGCAATATTTTATGTGATAGCTTTTCGTTCACGTGATTTGACAGTGGACAAAAAAAGTACGTACACACTCTCTCGAACATTCCAAATATCGTCACTTTACAATTCGTTTATATTTTTCTTAAGGTTTACTATTTCTACAGTCGTTACATCTGTCGGCTTTAGTGACATGCAACTTTAATCCCCTGCGTGTATGCCTACCGGCGGTGGCCACTGCTTTTGCCGGGGTTACACGAGCTTACCAATTGGCCTATTGTCATGCTATTTTGGAGCGTAATGCTCGCCGCAAATTGGCTACGGTATATGCGAATGATACTTCCACACCTGAAGAGACTTTGGATACGTTCTTTCCCTTTGATCCGTATCTACTGAAAGTGTAAGTAACTCTTTTTATTCCTTTCTTTGCTGCAACAAAAGGGTTTACTTTTTTTTATAAAACTTCTGACGTCTTCTTATTTTCAAAACATTTATTGTTATGTTCTCCACCGGATCTGTCTTTATTTCTGTAATAAAGGTACAGATTTCAATGATTGTTCAGGTTGCGAAGGTATCTTACTAATCGGAGGGTTAATTTATTTGAACCACTTTATGGAACTCGGCAGAATGTGCACAAATTATTCAAAAACAAAAAATCTCTTTAACATTCGTTGAAATATTAATTTACGAACAATTCCATTATCCGGATGTTCATTCATTTACTTTTTGCTTACAACTTTTCAGGTCGGGCCAACGTATTACTCCCATTTATTTAGTTTACCAAGCGAGTGAAGCCGAGGAACTGGCTGCTGCCCATCCAACCGAAAAAATAACCAACGCAGCGACAACATCCCGTAAACGTGGTGATTCCGAAATGATGGACGATCATGATATTGATGATTTTATACTAACCGATAAAAGACAAAGATTATCCAGTTTAGCCCGAAGTCAAGAACGAGAAAATCAATTTACGTACGGACTTTCACCCGGATTTCATATGTAAAAACCTAAAATATAAATTATATTGAATGTAGAAAATAACCAATCAAAAATATAGTTTTATCCTGAATTGCTAGAATTTGTAGATAGTATTTGTTATTTTCTTTGTGTATATGAATTTTTATTTTCATATTTAACAAATATATTGTAAAACGTTTTCAAAAAATGAAGTCATATAATAATATAAGTGATAATTACAATAACAAAACTTATATGTATGAACTGTAAATTTTTCTATTTACAATAATAAAAACATTATTTATACCACTCAATGAATTAAAAAAAATGTTTTAGATCTTATTGTGATGATTTGATTTGTGATGTGCTTTCAAATGACCCGACGTTCTAAAGAATTTCGTACACAATTCACACTCAAACGCCTTTTCTTGGGTATGTATACGCAGGTGAACTTTCAATGATTTATTGGTGGCGTATTGCTTGCCGCAAACCTGGCAAGTGAATTGTACTCTGTCTTTATTGTGGATTAATAGGTGTTTCTCCAATATCTGATTTTTGCGAAAGTCTTTAAGGCAGACAGTGCATTTGTAGGGTCTTTCATTGGAGTGAGATTCTGCCATATGTTTCTTGAGCCAGGCATTGTAACGATACGATCGTGGACAATTTGAACATTTGTAGGGTAATTGCAGATTTTTATCATTTGTTTTAGCATCTACTACTTTCCGTTTGGTCTTTATGGGAATTTTCAATTCCTGTATTAACCGTTGCTCCTTATCGGTGTTTTCTATTATGGTGGTCACATTGCTTTCTTCGTTTATGATTGTTTCCTTTGGTTTTTGTAACAATTGTTTTATATGTGTCATCATATGACTTCGACAGTATTGTGCGATTTTAAAATGTCTATCACAGTACCGACATTTGTAGTTTTTTTCCGCTGCACCGTGTCTTATTAGTTTATGCCGATTAAGTTGAAATTTTGTACGAAACATTTTAGGACACTGGTTGCATTTGAAGTTACGTAAATTCAGATGATATTTTGTGTGCACCTTCAAGGACGATTTGGAGGCATAAAAACTGAAGAATAATGACAAAGAAGAAAATATGAGATTATTACCGAGAAGGAAGCCAATATATTAAACTTTTCCAGTGATTTTCAATGTAAATATCGGTTTTACACCGAAACTGCTATCATAATATACTTTATAGACTTCACACTTACCCTTTGCATACATTGCACTGATATTTCCACAACGTTTGATGGCGTTTTTCATGTTGTTTTAGACCAACAGACGAAGAAAGCTCTACACCGCAAATGAAACACCGAAACACTCCCACGGCCTTCTCATTCGACACCTGACCCGTTTTCCCATCTTCTAGCACATATATGGGGGACGGCAAAAGCGTTTTCAACATGTCCAATTCTGGATCAATCTCTTTATGATTATGGGCGAAATATAATTTTAATGATTTAAATGTCTTCGAGCATTGTTTGCAATTGAACTTGATAAGCGAATGTGGCAAATGCGCACTGAAAACAAAACGATTAAAACCACATAAAATGTGATATTGTTTTTTTTTTTTTAATTTCAAAAGAAACTACCTCAAGTGTTTATCGAACAGAGTAATTGTGGCGAAACCTTCCAAACATTTTGGACACTTAAGACAATTCGTTTTCAATGTCCTATGCCTTGTGGAGCAATGACGTTTCAATTGACTTTGTGTGGGAAATGCTTTTTTACATAAAACACAGATGAAAGGGCGAAGCTTGGTGTGGATTCTTCGATGACTATAAAAAAAGAAATCATAGTAAATTTATAGATTTTTCTAAAAAAAAACAAATGTATACCCACCTTAAGTAGTTATAGGACTTTCGAAATTCTTTGCTACAATATTCACAGACATAATAGCATAAACCATCAGACCTCTTGATCTTCTGTACTTTATATTCCGTTACATTTTTGAAGGGGAACAGGCTATCTTTTATAACTACCTCTTCAACTATTGCATCATCGATTGAAGTTTTTTGTGCTGTAGATTGATTCGAGTTTTCTGTACTTTTTGGCGATTGATTGCCAAGCTCGGTGTTTTCAATTGCTTTCTGTAGCTGCTTAAGCTCTTTTAGTACACTTTCCGCAAGACTTTGAGGATCATTTTCTTCCGTTCTATTCAGGGCGCATTGTAGTGAGGATTCTGTTAGAAGTTTTTCGGATTGCATGTGGTTTTTATGTTGTCCATTTTTGTGTCTGGTCAAAGCGATTTGTGTCCCATATGCACATGGGCAGTGAGGACATTTGAAGGCACTATTGGTTTTTTCCAGTTTTTTGGAGTGGGCACGTTTATGATGCGTTTGTAGGTTGAATTTGTTACAAAATCTGGGGAATTGGAAAAATATTTTGTTATTTAGTTTTTTGATAAATAAAAGTTTAAAATCGCAGGGTTCTTAAAAAAATGTTGGACTGCTGTGTTTTCTTATTGTCTACTATCATCAGTTAGTCCCTAAGCTCTATTCACATTAGGGATTCCCTAATATTTCGTGTCGTAACGAAATTTCCTTGTAACAATATTATCTGCTTTGATAGACGGGGTTCTTTTTTGACATGTCACCAGCATATATTTTCCATTTGAAATTTTTAATGCACTTTTACAATCTCTCCAATCACCTAAAATGGGACCACCTACGACACCTCTTACAAATACTTATTAGGCGGCGTCATTTTTTGTACGCCAAGCCCCCATTGCAAGTATATTTGATCTCGTGTCGACATTTCCCTTATTTGAGATTTTTGCGCTGGGACGTTTGGTTTGTTTGACCCACACACTGGGAGCCCCAGACTCAATTTTAACTTTTGTGGTCATTCGAATGGTACTGCAATTTTGTTTTATCATTTTTTGGGCGTTCATTTTTCATGATCTCGTTCCATATGATCACTCATATGGAATTCCACGTTAATTACCTTAGCTCACATAGATCACATGCAAATTTCTCCGGGTTTTCATGCTGTTCCCGAACGTGACGAGCACGAGACGATTTTTGGGCGAAATATTTGTTGCATAAAGGACACTGGCAATTGAGAAATAAAAAAAAAACGTTACTATTATGTATTTAAAAAGTACAAGTCCTTTTTGCATTCACCTCGAAGTCTCCTTTTCCTTTCGACATTCTTTTCTGTTTTGCAATACTTTTTTTAATACTCTCTCTCCCAGATGCCGGCTCATTCAACTGGCTGTAATTTGTATCTACATTTCCATCATTTTCCACCAGACTTGTATTGGAGTTCATATGATCATCGTAGTAATAATGTTCGCGTAACTGGTAAATATTGGAGATAATTTGGTCACAGATTAAACACGTATAGGGTGGTCGATCGTTTAGTCGAATATCACTTATAATTCGAACAATATTCTCCATTTTCTGAATATTGAGTTTTTATTAAAATTATAATTTTTAATATTGAAAGAAAAACGAAATAAATAAACTAAAATTAGATAGTAGAACTTATTTACAAGTTTGAGATGTGTTTACAAGAGAAAACACCAACAAGACATTGCAGTCATCACTCCACTTTACAGAATATTTGTGCTTTAACATTTTTGGAAATTTTAACTCTGTCTCTCTGTTTTTTAACTGTAAAATTGTGGTTTTCTCATAGCCAGTTAGTTCTTAACCAGATAATGTGAAATTACCGTTATCCCATGAGGAGTGGCAATTTTCGAGCTGGCCAAAAATGTACGAATATTGAAGAAAAACACAGAATGTCTTCTTAGTAATTTATCTTCGAGTATTCACAGCTGTCAATTTAGGCCGTCATTCACATTGATTGATAGCACAGGCATAATTTCTGAACTATACCTGGTCAATAAATCAGCAGTTACGTATCTTCTCCTAACTGCTAATGAATTACTGCCAGTGAAGAGTTGAATACCTAAATACCCATTAATATAAAAGGAAACATCTGCATTTCATTGACTAAATTTTACAGACATGTACATAGATATGTTTACCCATACAAAGACCATACAGAGGGCAGACGTCCCAAGTCGTTTGTTGACGCACACTCTAGTATTTGAAACGTTTTCAAGCAAATAATGTTTTTTTAAAACAAATACCTACATTATTAAAACAAATACTGTTTCAATATCCCCTTGGAAATGTTCAGCAAACGACTTGGGACTTCGGCCCTCTGTATAGTCTTTGATTTTAGCAAATTTTATTCATTGTAGAAGTCTTCGACGTAAGATTCAGAAAAATATTCAAAATGATACACATGTATCCCGCGATTATTTATCCTAGTTTGTATTCCGAAAAATGTTTTATGTAAGTAATTTAAAATCTATAAATGTGTGTTTACCCACGTTTATTGTTAAATTGTGAAAAGGGGATATTTTTTCATTTCATTTTTATACATCTTTACTTGTAATTTTTCGATCCCGAAATTCTAAAACGAATGGACACTGAAATCTTAGCAAAATGTCTCAAGTCCTTTTCGTAATTCTAGCAAATAATCGTTATTTTCTCTGTAAAAAGCCGGACCACAGCAGTGAAAAAGACAAATGTTTGACTGTGAAAAACTAGATCCAAGTTAAAAAAGGGATACTGGAATTCAAATTCCATAAATCCACTTGTTGGTTATCTTGTGCAAAACCGAGTACTCGTGAGTTTGTGCATGAGACATATAAACTCCCTATATACATATTGCTGTATTAAGAATAAATTCTTTGCTAAGGGAAAAATTAGCTCATTTATAATGACTTTGTTTGATATTAACGATAGCTTTAAATTAAAACTATGAACTTTTATTTATTTAATGTTTCAATAAAAAACGTTTGTTAAGAAAAATATATGAGAATACAAAAACAATTTCCACATTTTTTTAACAAGGGTTTTTCAAATGTTCATGAGTATGTTGGTTAGTTTCCAAATTTTAAATAGGAAAAAAGGTTTATTCAATATTTTACTAATTCACATGAGATATCAAAATGTTTAAATCAAAGTACACCAATCAAATCTTCCAGAAGTATTGCTTCATTGACACCCCAAGCTTAACTAACAGTGAAATACTTCGCAGTACGATACCGATAAATTTATTCATTATTGAAATATTATGGGGCCATGCGGAGTCATTTGTGTACCAAAACTAAAAAAATATGCGTACCACGATTTTCAAAATATGTCAAAAAGGAACCGTTTTTAGTTAATTTTAACTATTTCCTATCTCAGAGCATTCGATAGCCTAATTCCTATTTTAAATTCGCAGTCCAGAGTTTTCCAAGAAAACCCTATGTCCTTCAGACAAAATCAGAATCGAAAGATAAGTCGATATTTATGATTGTATGCTTTAGAGATGGACCAAGACAACGGAACATCCAGTAATGCCATTTTAGTTTGAATCCTTCCGAGGATTTTTGTTAACATGCCGACTGATTTAGAAGTCTTCCCCTTGTTCATTAAAAACACTGCAGTTTTCTTTCAAAATAGATTTTCACTTCTATTTCCACTTTTTTGTTGTCTATATTTCTTTGTTTAAAATAAATGTACAAGAGATTTCTCGTAGAGAAACATCTCCGATCTACAGCATGTAAAAAATTACATCAAACAATATTCCATCACTACACTCCTTCATTTGCTTAAGATATGTCAGACAGAATTTAAGCAATGAATTCGTATGGAATGGGAGCCAAAACAATGGGTTCTTCGATTTGCTTGACGAAATGAGCCTTCTTGGGTTGGGCAGGTTGACGCTTCAAGCTAACCCAGGTACCCTTAGATTTGGCATCCTTCAACAAACGCTCGTTTTCCTTGACACGACGCAAGAAATCCTCACGGCACTTGGAGTGATGGACATGTTCAATGCGGACATTGATGCGCTTAGGTAGGATCTTGCCGCGCACACGTTTGTTTACAATAACACCGACAGCATGAGGGGTGACATTGTAGACACGGCCAGTTTTGCCGTGGTAGGCCTTGTAGGGCATACCCTTTTGAACAGCACCGTTACCCTTGATGTCAACAATATCGCCGTTCTTGAAGACACGCATGTATGTGGACAATGGAATGACACCATGCTTGCGGAAGGGGCGAGAGAACATGTCTCTGGTGCCGCGACGATAACCCTTTGAATTAGTCATGTTGTGTGTTGTTTCCTAAAAAAAACAATGGAAAACTTTGTTATTTCATATTCATCACATAAAACACTTGTGCACTAAAGTTATCCATCACAATTTCATTTGATATTCGGCGAGTTTTGAATAATTTAGCGAAAATTTTCCGAAATTCACTAACCTTTTAGAAATATACCGTCCACGCGGTCGTAGTTTTGGAAAAAAGAAAGATGGCGACCAGAAAGCAAGGCCGACCAGAATTTGTCGACGGCGGTGTGAAAATTCGATGCCGGCACCGTTCTTCAAATTTCTTTGGCGACGGCGGTAGACGGAAAGACCAAATAAAAAGCGACGACGATGAAATTGCCTAGGGCGTATTTGAAATACATAACCTTGAGATTGGCAATTGCAAAATTTATGATTACTACTACAGTACACGAATGTGGACAAAATCGACAAATGAAATCCCTAAAAATGCGTTAACAAAGGGTGATATATGAGTGTATGCCTTAACGGAGTATATGTACCGCATAACTCTATTAAATGATAATTTTATAAAGTTTATATTACTACTATGGTTTTCCCTCTACAAATCATATAAAATTGTAGAGTTACACGCTACGACGTAAAATATTCAATTCGTTTTTGTTCTGTGTAATATATTTTTGATTGTTTCTTGTGCAGAACAAAATTCGGAGTTTATTTTCGCATTTATTGCAAATATCTAAACCTGCGACCGACATGAATGTCCCAAGTGATTTGGTTATTAAACACAATTAGAGTCGCGACATTCGGCGGCATAAAGAGTGCCTAGCGGCAACAGTCTCCGGAGGCACTTGTATGAAGAACATTTTGAATGTATGAACATTGCCAGTTAGTCTGTGAGAGTTTAGTTCAAAATTCGATTTGTTTCTATCATGTGGAGCAATACATATACACTAGACGGGAAATATACATGTCCATATGGCGAAAAAAATTCAGTCAACGTTAATGTTGTGATAGAGAAAAGTAGAAACATGTCTATCACACATTACCCAGACAGGGCAGTAATTGTTCGAAAAACTCAACACACTCACACTTTTTTACCAATACACACACATTTTTGCTACTGTCCGGCTGACTGGCAACGAAAATTCAATGGCAGTAAAATTTTGGCACATGCAGTAGAAACGAATGTTAGAGTTCCCCCAACATATTTTTTGTGTCAATTTATGGGATAATTTTATTGTGTAATTGTGTTTTGACCGTTTTGTCGTAATAAAAATAGTTATATTTTGTGAATTATTATCAACGAAGTATTTTTCAGACTTGTTTAAAGTACAAAAAAATTTTTTTGACGTATTTATGAAAACAAATTTGCGTGTCCATACTTTTCCCCAAATGCTTTGACAATTTGTGGTGTGGGGTAACATTGTGTTTTTGTTTGCTGCTGCGGACGGTAACAACAACAAGAGAAGTTACTCTTGTGACGACGTTTTTGAAATGATTTTTCAGATGATTTTCGATATTTGGTTTCTGTTTCGAAGAGTATATGTGTGCTCAACTGGCAACAAATTAGATGTAGGTGTAATGGCAGGGTTAAATCGGAGTTCCTGGTTGGAATAACAAACATTTTTCAACGGCCGTTTCCACCTCACAAATTGTGACATTAAAGTGTCCTTTACACGGTCAAATGCATGAACAGAAAATAATTAAACACAGTTGGAGTCGATAAAATCTGCGACTGGGGCTCTATTTGTTATACCGCACTGCACATTGAAATCCATTGTTGAATAACAAAGTTTGTCGATAACCTTACATGCCTCAATTTTTCAATATTTTTGTGTCTTCAACATTCATGCAGTTATATGAAGTGTTTGCAGAGGAAGAAGAAGAAAAAAGACAAAAAATTTGTATTACTTTTTTATTTAAAATTTATTTATATTTCAAGTATTTATTTTCATATTTTGAATTCCACAACTCAGTGATATTTTTATATACTTCTATACAAACTAATCATCTCATCGTCGCAATCTTCGATTTTATATATGTTTTCTCCGCTACACAACTGGTTTTACCCTGCCATTACACCTACATCTAATTTGTTGCCAGTTGAGCACACATATACTCTTCGAAACAGAAACCAAATATCGAAAATCATCTGAAAAATCATTTCAAAAACGTCGTCACAAGAGTAACTTCTCTTGTTGTTGTTACCGTCCGCAGCAGCAAACAAAAACACAATGTTACCCCACACCACAAATTGTCAAAGCATTTGGGGAAAAGTATGGACACGCAAATTTGTTTTCATAAATACGTCTAAATTTTGTTTTTTATACTTCAAACAAGTCTGAAAAATACATCGTTGATAATAATTCACAAAATATAACTGTTTTTATTACGACAAAACGGTCAAAACACAATTACACAATAAAATTATCCCATAAATTGACACAAAAAATATGTAGGGGGAACTCTAACATTCGTTTCAGCTGCATGTGCCAAAATTTTACTGCCATTGAATTTTCGTTGCCAGTCGGCCGGACAGTAGCAAAAATGTGTGTGTATTGGTAAAAAAGTGTGAGTGTGTTGAGTTTTTCGAACAATTACTGCCCTGTCTAATGGCTGGGTTAGTTTATCAATGAACGCGCTTTACTTTCAATTTCCGTTTTTGCCGTTCGGTTACGCGACCTAAGTTCGACGCTTTCAATAGGTGGGCATCTCAGAAACATACGAAGTGTTTTGATATGGCAAGACTGTAGACAGCTGTTAGCAATTTCACAAATTCATCTGCATCGTATCCAAGCAAAATCTAGACTCATTATGGATCAATTCAAAGGACTCGGAAAAACATTATATATTTGGTCAACTTCGGAAAAATTAGAACAACAAGTTGATGACCTAAAAGCAGCTACAGGCGGTGATGTGCAAGTAGAGAATATTAACCGCCTAACATTCGGTAAGTTATTAATCATTCTAGACTGAACTTCTAAAACTTCCAGAAATTATTAACGGTATAACTAAATCTCTTCCAGCCTCTTATGGCAATGCCTCCTTTGACCTGTTGGTGGTGGAAAATGCACAATTGACGGATGCATTTGGCAAACTTCTGCAATTGCTCAAACCGAAGGGAAAATTACACTTATTAACATACGTCGGTGGTTCCGAGAGTATTTTGCAGGAACTGAAACTATCGGGTTTTATAAATACCAATGCTACGGGCTCTTCAATTACAAGTGAAAAACCTGGCTATGAAACGGGATCGGCGGTAAAATTATCCTTTGCCAAATCGAAACCGAATAGCAAAGCACCGGCTGTATGGAAAATTGACGATGATGAGGGCGAGGAAGATGATCTGATCAATGAAGACGATCTGCTGGACGAAGAAGACAAAAAGAAACCAGACCCAGAGTCATTAAGAGGTGGGTTTCACAATATGTCTTTTATTAGGATTAGTACTATTGTTGTTTTTTGTTCCCTTAGTTTGTGGCACTACCGGCAAAAGAAAGGCCTGCAAGAATTGCTCTTGCGGTTTAGCGGAGGAGTTGGAGGCCGATAAAGATAAGAAGACCGTGGAGACTCAAAATGCCAAATCCAGTTGTGGCAGCGTAAGCACAATCTTGTTATGTACTGAGACGAAATACGTTTTTAATGATTTTTTTCTTTGGCAGTGTTATTTAGGAGATGCTTTCCGTTGTTCCTCGTGTCCCTATCTTGGTATGCCAGCTTTCAAACCGGGCGAAAAGGTTCAACTGGCCGGGAATCTCTTAAACTCAGATATATGAAAAAAATTACATTCTAAATGAAATTCTAAAAATTCCTGAAAACTGAACAATATTTTTTAATAAAAAACCGGTGATATTTGTTAGATATGAGAAACATTAAAATGTTTATATTTATTTAAAAAGTTGGTTTTGGCAATTGGAAAAAATTGTTATTTACTCAAAGAAGATTTTACTCGAAGTAGGTAAGAAACATGTTTGGTTGACAAAGTATGCTTGGTACATATGGCCTTACGGAACAAAAACGTGTGACCACATGGGTCACATGGCCACCTGTATCGAAAATCATGTAGTGTACAGTGTCGGTGTCTTCCTCACATTCCCCACATCTATTTGGTTTCGTCTAAAGCAAAAAGTATTGAGTGTCTAGTCAGTATATCCGTGGGTTCCTAGTCAGTACATGCATGAGTCTTAAGAGCTATACGTAAGTAATATATCTTGACTGTTTGATCTTCAAATGGTGTGATAATCTAACAGATATAATGATCAATTTATGTAAATTATATAGAAATTTAAAAAATAAATAAAAAAAAACACTTCATTACAATTTTCAATAATTTATTTTACCAAATACTTGTACAAAATGGGTGTGTGTGTGCCTTATAAACTATGAAATCCCATTTTTGGGGGAAATTGAAATCTTCTCATATCACATGATCGTAACCGACCGACAACTCATTTTGCACAAACAGTGCCTTTGATCAAGTCACGGTTGTTGCCCATCAGGACACGATAATTAACGGCAGCCGGATCCAATTCCTTATACAAATATGTTGGCATCTTATCGGACAAAACCCATACGGTTCCATCAGAGTCAACCTTCAGATCATTGGGGAACACCAAAGTATGTGAGTCCGAGTCAATAAGACCCTGATTGTCCTCTGTATATGGTTTTTTAATATTCCAACAGGCAATAGCATCCTTGTTGACCTGTGTGTAGAAGATAACATCCGTTTGTTTGTCATAGACCTCGGCAGTCGACTGGCCACTCATACCACGATCTCCAACGTATTTGAAATCGTAGTAGGCCTCGGGGCTGGTGACATGACTCTCATTTTGCAAGACCTTGTTGGAAACCTTAAACTCTTTGGTACTGGCCAAGGCATGGAAGTAAATATCTTTTGTTTGATCTGGTTTCACGGGACCCACAGCCATACCGAATACACCATCGGTCCATTGGAAGTTGACGCCGCCCACATTGAAATCACCCTGCAATGGATCGAAATGGAAGAAATTGTGTTTGACGCGATAGGAACGATTGTCGCGGAATGAATAGACAATAACACCATAGCCGCCCAAATCAGGTATGTAAGCATAAGCATTGGAACAATCGGAACGTTCGGAGTCTACGATCTGTAAAAGAAAGGGGGGAACTTTAAAAATTGCTGCCAGCGGAAGAATTGTTCATTTGCTACACCCTTACAATGCGAGCGGCAAATCTAAAACAGCACTTACAATGTTGGCCAAGAAACTATCCTCCTTCAGTTGACCCTTCGGTACAGCAAAGCGGCGCACCAATTTATCGGTCTTCAAGTCAAAGATGACAATAGCATTTGGTGCCACCTTGTTGCCTTCACCCAAAATATCAGCCAAGCCGGTGTCCAATACCCATAGACGATCACATTTATCCGCTTGAATGCGGAATGTGGAAATGATGGTGGAATTGTCTTTTAGCGAACAGCCATTTTCATCTTTACACTTCTCGGTAGGTACCTTGTTGGCCTCCCAGCTTGGATATGGGCGGAGTTTGGGTGTCTTTTCGGATGTATTTAAATCGACATAATTCAAACTAGCAGCCACGCCATTTTTCCATCTGTAAGACATAATAAACGGTGGAGGAGTTAAAGTGTGAATATAATACATATATTGATAATAAACGGAAATAAATGGGTTTGGTTATCTCCTCGGAATAACGACTGTTAACTATCAACATGTAATCAATTAGCAAAATGTCAGTTAATGCGTTCCAAAATAATGATAATTAAACTTGGGACTAAGTCCCATGATGGGCGTATTATCTAAAAAGCAGACCGCCCAACTATTTAGAAAATATGATGCTCATATGAATGGTATTGTAATATGGCGAGGCATCAACAAGAGGACTTGCCGATTTATGTGGAGTAGTGGGGACTCAGGTAGACCGGTTCCTGTAATTTGGAGGAGCTGGGAAATTGTATTAAACTGTTATTTTCTAAAAGTCTGATTCACCAATTTTTTACAATGTGACAGATTGATGAATGTAGTCGATAAAAAAGCGATCCAGTCGAAAGATTAGCAAAAAATAGCTTTTCTTTACTGAGAAGGAAACATAAAAAGGATTCGACTTACGATTCCGCTATTCAAGACAAGTGGATGCAGACATTTTGTGCATGCCACGACTGCCCGTTGTTTTGTGTTTGTCTGCCCTTTGATCTTGCTGAATGGGATGGCATAAGATTTCGTATTATTTAAACTTCAATTTTCCCAATGTTTCCTTTTTAAATTGAGTCGTCTTCCAACGCAAATCTTTCAGTGGTATTTTTGAAGTTTGGTTGTAATTTAAATTTGCCTTATTACAAAATGCTCAATCTTTTTACTCAATAGCCAATCATGATATTTCTCACCGAATTAATTTAAATTTTAATCGGATATAATTTTTATCGAGAAAAATCTGCATACGATCGTTGAAAAAGTCTAGGATGTTTCTTTGGCCCAGCCCACCTTAACCCTCAAACCGGCACGCATTGCCACGTGTGGGAGAAATTTGAATGTTCCTACAGGAACGGTTACTGGTTAGAAGGTTAAGACAAGGAACATGAAAACGTGGTAGTCATTGCAGTGGCATAGGCGTAACTAGACAATTTTCATCCATAAAGGCTTAGTTACTCTTATGTGTACTGGTCACCTAGTGTTGACATTAAATACGAAGACGCGAAATTCCAAACCATTCTACCTGTTCTTTACATTCGGAATGATCGAATTAATCTGCGGAATTTTTATTTAGAATCGCCACTACATCAGCCCTATTCCATTAAGGAACAAGTTTCAAGGAAGTTCCCCCACAAAGGGAAACATAGTACTAGTACTGTACTTAGGTTTCAACATAACCTATCAAAAATGAATATTTATTTTAATTCTGTTCTAGTTTCTATGCAATTACCTGGTTCAAGTTTCACTATAAATTTTTGCATATTTTGGAATATGTAATATTTGCGTATTTTCCTTCTTTGTAAATCTGTAAATCTTTGCCACTCAAAGATCAAATCAAAAGAAAACACAACGTTTTGCTCTCTTTCTAAACTTTACTCTCTCTTGTAAAAAGTTAATGAGGTTCACACAATATGATTTAGTCTAACAGAATGCAACTGGTATTCAATGACCAAGTGGTGTATGTGTGAACCTCCTTAGACATCGACTGAGAACGAATTCCAGGAATAGTGAATTCAGTCGAAAGCATAAACAGGCGCGGAAAGTCGGAAGGTAAACGATGCAGGTAAACGATGTTGGTGCAAAAATAATGCCTAATACAAATTAACTTCGCTTTTGTTAAAATATATATTGCAAATGTAGACAAAAAGTTTATTGGTTAAAAAATAAGTGTGATGTGTGCGGAATTATAAAAAAAAGAAATAAAAAAAGTCTTCAGTGGATGAATTTATGTATGTGACTTTGTATGACAGGTAAGCGAATTGAGTAGCAGCAAATTTGTGACAGTTAGATGAATATACCGCTCTTACACTTCAATAGTGTCAAAATGCACTTTTTATTTTTCTGCTCCAAAAAAAAAGGCGGCAAATCTCTTAATTCAGTTGCTCTAGTTTATTCGGGAAACCTGTGAGTTTTTCCCCTATATTTTCTAAGTAAGACGCTATTGAAAACTGTAAACGGCATTTTTCGTATTTTAAGTTGTGTCACTATTGAGGTAAGTGTTCTACTTAAGTCTGTAGAAGTGGAGCTACATAAGTCCACACTACTGTAACATCCATTCGGTGATCAGTAAATTCCCAATGACTCTGGTAAATAGACGACACTGTATCAGCTGACGAGATTGAATGACATACACCTGAAGTAACGTCGACTTAATTTTGTTGTTGTTATCAGCTTAAATTTAATCTAAAATTAATTTGCTTTTTAATTTTAAGTTCTGTCACATGACAGTGCATAAATTACCATTTCACATTTATAATTAATTACTTGAATGACATTTAAAGAAAGTAGAGAGAAGCGAAACAAAAAGAGCTGCACGAGTACTAAGTACCCCTCTAAGAGGGGTTTTAGACGATGCAATTGGTTGCGTGCAATTTTTTGTATTCTCTTTTAAAGTTGCTTCTTAAAAACATCAGCATTTATACGGTGCAATTTTGCATGCAATACGCTTGAAATTGCAAGAGGAACGGAAAACGTGAAATTTTTTCTACCCCCTTTGCTTCTCTACACCGTTTGCCTACAAACAAGAGTTGCATGCAATTATTGCACGAAGAAATTGCATCGTGTAAAAGGCCTCTAAGTGCGAAATAGTTGCACGTTGAACTAACCGTCAAATTAAGCTCAACAGAAAAAGTTCTATCCTTCAGACTCTGTATGATGACAAGTCTGTCGTTTGTAATTTTGGTCATCAACGTTTTTCAAACAGACAGAACGTAGACTTCACGACAATTAATTGTGTGTAGCCAAAGATGACAAGTGTTCAAGTATTCTCAAGTATTCTCTAAACAATTAAAACGCCGTCGCAAAGCATATCCAAATGAAAGGTGGAGATTTCGGATATTTAATGAGGTTTTATTCGGAGTGAAATTATTTTATTTCAAATACAAAGTTATAATAAATGGGGGATGGGTTTATGTATTGAAATTACATACACTCAGGGGATTCCCCTATGGAATACCATGGAGTTATGGCTGAGAAGCCTCTCCATCCTCAGCGTGTGACTGTTTGGTGCGGTTTATGGTCCGGCGGGGTCATTGGACTTTACTTTTTCGAAAATGAGTGAATGGAGAGATGCTTAATGTTGTTTTATGGTCGGAGTTTCAACTAGACTCTTTTACGGGAAAAGTTTCCACACGGTGTTATCTCTCGGAGAGGTGATCACAATTGACCACCGAGATCTTGTGATTTAGCACCTTGCGACTTCATCCTTTGGGGCCACGTAAAAGATAAGGTCTACGCCAAAGACCTCAAAGATTGACTTCGTGAGGCTATTGACGACATAGGGCAGCCACTTTGCAATTTGGTTATGGAAAATTTCATGAAAAGGTTATGGTCCTGTAAGCGTAATCGTGGTGGCCATTTGTCTTATGTTGTTTCCCATTATTAACCGCATATCTTGCACTTTATTATGAAATAAACATGCGATCATTTATCTCAAAAAATGCAATTTTTCTTTGAATACCAAAGTAACACCTCTTGTTGGAGAACCCTGAGAACACAGCACATAGGTCAACTCAAACATGAGATTTACAGGTTTTTCTTGAGCAGAAAAACAATAAGTGAATTTTGAATTGTGACACTATTGAAGTAAATGGAGCGATTTTTATATATATGTAGATGCCTTGACGTTTGTGTCATTATCCAGTGTCAGGGTAAATGGTCCAAATCATCGGCCTATAGGGAAAAGGTTCCACTTTCAAGGGAATTTCTTCAGGCATCCCGATATGAAAAAGGTTAGAAATTAGAAATCTCACTAATGTCGAAAGCCTTCAAGCATGAATTAACCTTTCTATCTGTATTACGAGGAATGATCTGTAGAAAATTAAATAATGTGACGAATCAAAACAATGGAGGAAATGGTGAAATTCCAAAAAAAAAAAAAAATTATAAATAAATCTGCCAATTGGAATTGGCCAGCAAGTATAGCCAGAGATGAGCTTCGATTCTCAGAACATTTTTAACATGTATTCTAAATTTGTATTCTCACTTTGCACTTATGACAACCAACTAATACCTTCTGCACCAAGCAATTTAAGTTAAGGCTACTGATATTTAATATCAATTAAATAGTGGCTACATGTATATATTCAGTCTAAGTAACTCTTGGCCCTTTTGACCACTAAGATCGTCTATAGGTGGCGATCATAAACATCCGTTTGTAATGGTTAAAATGTTCAACTTCAGTGGTTAAAGGGTTAACATTGAACAATTTCGTTCTGTCGCCAGAACGACTTACGCTGAAGGTAGTTTTTGCGCATAAATCTGAATTTTTGACTATTTTTCACCCCACCAAAGCCAAGAGCCTTTTGTTACTATGTATTTAGTGACATACATACATAAGTAAGTATCTTTGGGGCCAAATATAATTTCTACTCGTTGACGTTTGTTACTGTTGGTGTCTGGCTGGTGTGATGTTTGCTGCTTCCTTCCGATGTTGATGTTGATGTTGACTGACTATTGAAATCAGCAAATCTGTGTTTCAGTTTCAGTACAAACCACAATTGCTTACATTTAATTTTTTAGTGGTTTCCATTGTTTATTTCTAAAATAAGTTTTTCGAGGTTTTCATGTTTTTTAGTGTTTCTGTGTGGCGGTTGGCCGCATGCACATACGAGTACATACATACATACATAGCTATGTATGTACTACACATGTCTACATAGTGTGTAGTGGGTACGCATATGACACTTGAGTATTTGTTGACGATTACTATGGGTTTGAAGTTTTCATTATCGTTGCAACAGCTGTTACACAATCTTTCTTCGTTGGGTTGTATTTGAAGTTTTTTAAAGGTTAATAATTTGTTGTCACAAAAATATGCATAATAATTGTAAGGTATTAAATATTGTGTGTTTGTTTTTATTGTATTTTAATGTTGTTTTTTTTTTTTTTATTGTTACACACAAATTGTATGGGCACGGGACCGGTTGTAAACTGTCCAATTTTATAACATGTTCATTAATATGTCCGAATGTACAATGTTTTTTTGGTCAATTAAAGGGGAGCAAGCTGAATTTAATTAACAATGTAAATCAAATGCATTCACTGGTTATCGATTTATGCCGCAAGCTGAATTTAATTAACAAATTGTAATCAATGGTTATCGATTTGTGTCCGCGGGTTGTTTACTTTTGGATAACAAATTCTGTTAATGTGATCCGATCAACGCCTACATTGTAAGCATCAACCTGGGTAATGACAAATGGAGAAAATTGCATTTGTTTCCGTTATCCGTGACCTACACCTTCTTATTGCAGGGCAAACAGCCATATATGTGTATACATATACAGTCGTACTTGTTAATATCGAATTTTTCTATAACTAATACATTTGACTTTTGACTTATAATGTATTGGTAGATATTCCCACATAAAACAGTCTCTCTATAGCGAATTTGTTCAGAAGTCGAATAATTCTCCGAAAAATACAGAAATTACTGTAAAAAACTTTACATTTTCAATGGCTAAAGGTGCAACATGTGTATATGAAGGAGAAACATGTGTATATGAAAGCGAAACGTGTAGAATATGAATGTGAAACATGTGTATATTGAGAAACATGTGTATATGAATGAGAAACATGTGTATGTGAAGGAGAAACATGTGTATATGAAAGCGAAACGTGTAGAAACATGTGTATATGAAAGCGAAACGTGTAGAAACATGTGAATATGAATGTGAAACATGTGTATATTGAGAAACGTCTGTCTATGAATGACAAACATGTGTATATGAATATGAAACATGTGTATATGAAAGCGAAACATGTGTATACGAAAGCGAAACGTGTAGAAACATGGGAATATGAATGTGAAACATGTGTATATTGAGAAACGTCTGTCTATGAATGACAAACATGTGTATATGAATATGAAACATGTGTATATTGATAAATATGTGTATATTGAAAAACGTGTATATGAAGGAGGAACATGCGTATATTAAGCAGAAACATGTGTATATTGATAAACATGTGTATATTGAATAATAAACATGTGTATATACATGACAAAGATGTGTATATGAAGCCGAAACATGTGTATATGAAAGCGAAACGTGTAGAAACATGTGTGGAAAAACATGTATATGTATATTGAGAAATATGTGTATACGGAGTTTCCAAACAATGTCCCCGATTGTACAGGGTTCTCCAACAAGAGGTGCTATTTGGGTATTCAAAGAAAAATAAATTTTTTTGTGATAAATGATCCGATGTTGGTTTTATATTAAAGACGAAGGACCATATCCTTTTCATAACATTTTCCATAAACAAATCGCAAGGTGGCTGCCCTAGCCTCACGAATTCTATCGTTGAGGTGTTGCATCGATGAGGGGCTGTATGGCGTAGACCTTTTCTTATACGTGGCTCCAAAGGAAGAAGTCGCTAGCTGTTAAATCACAAGATTTTGGTGGCCAATTGTGAGATAACAAAAAATTGTGGCCAAAATTAAAAACCCTACGCCCAATACCACAATCTGTCAGATCATCTATGTCTCTTAAGGAATTAGGAACCGAGTGTTCGTCCCCGCCTGTTCGCCAGGGCGGGTAAAGTGCAAAGAAGGAGTTTTATGTAGTCCTCGTGAATCCCACAGATTCTTGCTGCGGTCTCATCGCATGTCTAACGATCAGAATGAATGCAATCTCACACAGACTCTCACCAATCGTTTGATCCCTATAGACTCTATCACTTGATGGCAGTTTGCAAGTGGCTAGAGGCATACCTACGAATTCATCTATATGGTAGCCTCGAGTCTTGATAGCACGTGTGCTCTGAAGACTCCTGGTCATGACCCTATGGCCTGGCACTCACATTAGGTGAGTGCTCAACAGCTGAGCCAAACAGAACCTGTGGCACCCCTGGACACACAACTCATGGAGACAGATCTCTGAGAAAACTCCATATGAAGTGGGAAAAAGTATATTACAATAAGTTTCAATATAAGTGAAACCCTTTGGAAATATCCAGAGCCAAGACCTGGCTTTCACCAAGGCGGTGAACTCCACGGTTCCCAAAGTATTGCTATTAGGTCTAGAATACAACGGTTTCTACACAAAATTTTCCAAATGTTTAACTGGTTATGTTTTATGCCATTCACACCACCAGCCACTCTACATTAAAACTATGGCCATAAATTGTCTGCGTTATGATTTTCAAAAATTCACATATCGCGTTTTAATGAATATTTATGTTTATTTTGAGTTTCGGCTGGTGGACCAAAAAAAAAAGAATAAGAGAAACACATTGATGCTAATTATTCTGGGAATAACGAAAATAAAATTCCCCGCCCAAAAATGAATCGAAAATTATGCCGTCATCATTAGCAAAGCAAAAAGCCAATGAAGTCAACTGAAGTGACGTCCGTGGTCAGAACAATGGGATGGAATATGCATACATACACGCCAAATGGATAAAAGTGATTTAAGGCGATTTAAGTCATTCATGTCATTAACACATGTTATGCTAACGGTGACAATGGCGGAATGATGAGGTGGGAAAACCACAAAACAAATTAATTAACTAAACAAGACGTATAATATTTGTTTAACATCAATGGAAAATAATAATTTTTGTTTGATTGTTTAAAAGCTATCCGCTTTTATTCCGCCCCACAATTAAGTGATTACCTTAATTGCAATTAAAAAGGAAAATTCAAATCATTCAGGCAGAAATTCTGTAAATTGATAATTACTGATAATATAAAGTTTAAAAATCTTGCAGACTTTCGTTATGTCTGTCCAATTTAGACACACTAAGGCCCATTATCTCAATGCCCGATTAAAGTTCCGGTTAATTAAACGGCACATTAAATCACCGCCTCATTTCGGCAACGGATTGGCTGAAAAAAGACGACCGGCACCAATAAACCTAGGATATATTTAGGGCGACGAATTCACATTAAAACCACGGACGGCGAATAACATAAACATAACTAGGTTACGTTAGGTTCGGTTGAGCAGAGGAGGCGGATTTTCTCCGCATTTTTTTCTTGAGAAGTTATTTTAGGAACTTTGAGATGGGTCAAGTCTGTTAAAGACAACATCTAGATATTGGAGATTTTGAACGATTTATGTCGTAACATGGCCAGATTTTCTTAGTGTTTTCAAATTTTCTTTTAAATTCTGTACACTGTTATAAGCAACAGTGGCAACACTGTTGTTGTTGAACAGTTTTCCGATGTTGCAGCAACATTTTTTAAGTCAACATATATTTTTTAGTTTAACAATTTTGCGAATTGTGTGAAGGGATTGTGGCAACATGTTGTGACAACATGTTTCTTGGGCATAATCTGCGACTTAGGCATGAGCTGTTATTGGATTTTCTTTGATTTATATATTCAAAGAAAAATGGAAGATAAATGATGGGATGTTTTGTTTCATGTTTATTAATAATGAAAAACAACATCAGCCAAATGGCCACAACGACCACGCTGACAGGACCATATCCTTTTCATGAGATTTTCCATAAACAAATCGCAAAGTGGCTGCCCTATATCCTCGATAGCCTCACGAAGTCAATCTTTGAGGTCTTGAATCGACGTTGGACTGTTGGCGTAAAACTTATCTTTCAAGTGACCCCAAAGAAAGAAGTGGCAAGGTGTTAAATTACAAGATTTCGGTGGCCAATTGTGATCACGTCTTCGAGAGATAATACGGTCCGGAGATTTTGAGATTTTCACTATTTTTGTAGTGAATTTGAAGCGTATCGTTCCATTTTTAGTAATGGCGTAGTTTCTACTGTCAAAGAATAAAATCTTCTAAAGTGACAGCTACCGAAATACCGTGTGATTCAAAATAACACCTTTTGTTGGAGAACCCTGTAGATTAATATGACAGTATTGACTTTTCAGTATTCTAAGTACAAACGTACACTTTTTCAATTTGATCAACTAGTTTTGATCAATTTGATAATTGTGCTTTTCCAGTCCTACACTTTCTCTTGTAGAATTATCCGTTCTTAACACATGACCCCTCGTTTGTATTTTTTATTTTTTTTATAATCATAACAAATGAAGTTTCACCGATTTTGTCCGTTGATAGTTGTTAGTTCTCTGACCAATCATCAACAAATTCAGCCAGCTGCTGTTCGGAAGCAACTAATCAATATTCATTAGGATGGCAAAACAAAACAAGATTCAAATAAACACATACGAGTATTTAACAAATAATAAAAAAAAACAATAACAAACAGAAAACCATAAACCATAAAATTATAAAGTTTCTATGGTAATTATGGCTTGCAATAAGACAATAACTAATTTGTTGTATGTTTTTTTTTCCAATAAATTTAAAACTGCTTTAAAAAAAAAACAAAAAATCTGTCCTTCCCTTACCTTGGTACTGTGATGAACAATTTGTTATTCCACTTTTCCACACCCAATGGCAGATTGTTCTCTGCGACATAGTGGCCGGTCTTGAGGGCCTCCTTTTCGGTGTCGGCGGAAGGCCAATCGAAAACCAATTGTTTCCAATGGAATTTCTCCTCTAATTTCGCTTCAATCACAACACCCACACCAAAGATGCACAATAAAAGGGATAATAACTTCATTGTTCTTCTAGTAGAGTTTTTTTTTTTTGTTTTCAAATTTCCACCACTTCACGTCACTTTGATACTTTGGTTTTGTGTTGTCCCCAAAATCGCTTTAAATTAGATACAATTGGCCACAACCGATGTACGTTGATAGCTGTGTTACGTTTAAGACAGCTTGAGCGCTACTAAACGTTGAAAGCGAAGGTTTATAGCCTTTTAAACCTCCGCAAAACTCATAAAGTACAGAACACGGCTTAAAGAGGAGGAAGAAAAAAAACCATAGCATTTCTGGTTAACAATTCAGTAAACTGATGGAGAGAGAGAGAATGCGAGATATTGAGTGAACAAAGAGTGTTGCGGTGTATTGGAGAAGAGTCGCTCAGTGAGGTAATCAGTGTTGCCAAGCGTGTGTGCCGGCTAATTTTTTTAAAAAAAAGGGTAAATAAAGCATGCAAAGCCACAGAAAATAGGGTAAAAAGGCACTGTACTATCATTTGGCAAATTCAAATTATTTAAACAAAAAAAAAAACAATTTATGTTTTCATATTTTTGTTGAAATTTTGTGTGCACGGAAATCTAGCGAAAATCGGATAAAAAGGAACTGTTTGAAAAATTCAAAATAGTGAAGCAAAGAAAATAGAATTTATTTTGGAAAAAAAATATTTGGAAATCATTGGCGGTGTTGATCAAGTGAGCCATTTCTTGGACTAGCATGAGTGCCGGTTGCTTCCTAAAAGGCGGGTAAAATGCTACGAAAATCAAGAGAAAATGGGGTAAAAGGCACTGCATTAAAATTTCACAAATTTCAATTATGAAAACAAAGTTGAAAACTTACCTAAAAAATCTGGAAAATCTTAAAATTCCAATTATTGAAGCAAAGAAAATTCAATTTATTTTCGAAAAAAAAAATATATTAGAAAATCAAAGCGAGCGTGTAAAATGACACGAAAATCAAGAGAAAAAGGCGCTGTATTAAAATTTAAATTATAAAAAAATTAAAACTCACAATATATTTGGCTTACAAATTCTTATTTTCATTATTTGAAATATTCGGATTTTTTGAAAAATGTTAGGCCATTTATGGGCTCCTTTTTTATTACCTGTTTCCTTTGGTGGGATTCTGTACAAACTGTAAAATCAGTAGCTATTTCTGGCCCGATATAATCCCTAACAGAACCAGACTGTTACAGACTGTTTCGCAACAACATCTAACGAAAAAAAAACTCCAGGAAGATCAACAAATGCAGTGCTTTAAATATTGCAATGGCAACACTGTGAGTCTTAAACACTTTTGCAATGTTGGAGCAACATCTTCTGTCAACATGTTTCTGAATCATATTCTGCTGCGATGTTTTGTATGTTTTCTATTAAAAACATCGTGATTTACCCTAAGGTTAGGTCTCAGTCGCCGTTCATTAACTTTCTTGACCAAGTTCCGCGATTATTTGACACCAAACCAAATTGCAAACAATTCACGCTTCAAAATACATTCAGCCTTAGTATTCCGTCAAAAACAAAAGTCCAGACGACATTAGAATTGATTTTTTTACCTGGCACCGGGTTTTTTTTTTTTTTTTGTTGTTTTGGCAAATTTTGTAAGTTGTAATACGAATCGATTATTGTCGTAGTTATTTATAATTTTGTCGCCTCATGATCTCAGAACTAAAATTATGTGAGACTCATCAATGTTATTTTACGTAGAATACACAAACGTTCCCTAAATAAATAAATAATATACGCTCAGTTCCATTGTGACCGGTTTTACTCTGAGACAAACACAATAACTTGCACATCTGGTGGAGGGATATACCAATAATCCAGTTTTGAAATACGCAAAAATATATATATATATATTAAAAATTAATTGTCATTTAAAACACTACAGTTGCCCAAGAAGTAATGATTCATTAGAGATGCGCTCAAGCCAGACGAATCACGTTTTGAATATTTTGATAAATGTAGCGTCGCGTTTTGAGTATATTGTTAAATTTAGCAAATTCACAGATAAAGAGTTGTATGTTCAAACCGGTTGAGATCACGTGCGAAAACTCTTAATACGGACTTGGGGTCTGCCAGATTTTGGGGTTTCGTTTCCTTATGTGGCCGGTAAGGATTATGCACAAATCCCAGACTAATAGCGGCTGTGATTAGAGTTGGGCTTCGGGAATTTCCCAAGGGGAATTCTAGGGATTTTTTCCAAATAGAAGCTTTTTTTTACTTCTGCAAGTTATTTAAACTGCGATCTATTTTTTATTTCGTTTGCTAATAATTCGTATTCAATAACATTCTTTTAAGAAGACCTCATATGCCTTACAGTGTGCACTTACATTTGTCATTGACCAAAAATATTCGCACTCTGAAGAGAAACTCATTTGAATAAATTCGAATTTCGATCTGGTTTTCGTTTTTTTTTTTTTTTACATGAATAAGGAAATTATATGTAATTATACGAATTAAATATAAAGTAACGACATTTGGAGTGGGTCAATCATGACCCCAAGATAACCCCATAATTTATATATTTTTATTGAAATTCCTTAAATTTGTTGAGAGGAAAAAATGCAATTGATAAGAAGTAAATCAATAAATAAGTGATGAAATTCGAAAAAACTCTTGATCATTAGGAAGGCGAGATTATAAGTGTACGCAGCATACCAAATAAATCCAGTAAACCAACCAAGTAAACCTGAGTCGCCAATTCGAGAATTTGCTCCATGGGCGAATACTAAATCTGGGTTTGGGATTGAGGCCAACGTAACACTTCTGCTACCCGTTGGCCTATACTACCCGGTTCGTTGAGCTTTCAATTTCGCGAAAACATTTAATAAATAACAAAAAAAAACTTCACCAACGCTATAACTGTCGTCAATGTCTGCCAAACCTGTGCAATGAATGTCTTGAAACAACATTAAATATAAGGCCGAAGGCGAGGCGTGAAAAAAAAATATTAAAGACATTCATTTAAAAAGCAAATACTTCTGTTTATTCATTCTAACCTTGAAAAGCAAATGAATAGTGAAAAGAACATTTATAAATAAAGAAACATCAAAATAAATGAATACCTACCAATATGAGTATATGCAGAGCTAGGCAAGCGACTTGTATTTTGCACTCTTCACTGCTGTACCCGTTGCCATTTCAGATGAAAAGAGAGTGCTTATGTGTGAGAGTATTCTTGTGAGTTTCTGCCAAAGAGCACAAAATAACTTATGTGGGACAAAAAAAAGTTTTAGTAAAAAACAATTTAGGTTTGGATCCTCCCGGTGGATGTGTGTTATCTGTAGCGCTCGCGCGACATAGCCAGTGTCGCGGAACGTTTTGTCAATACAATAATTTGTTGTAACATTTACTTTTATTTGAAATAGTTCATTATTTTTTAAAGAATGCCATGCAATACTGGGGAAAAAAGAAACTACACATAATTAAAAGAATTTAAAATAATTGTGAAAAGATTTGGCAAGGCATTTAGTAATTCGTTAATTATTTTCCAATGTCTATTTCCAAATTGATTGACAGCAGTGAATACACTGAGTACTCAGTACTCACTGTCTTCATTATATATTCACTTTATTGTGATGAACCAAATGGAATAAACCGAAGGCGAGAATCGAACAGTGCACAGTATTTGCTTAAATATTTTCAATATCTATTTCCAAACTGATGTACAAGTAAGAGCTCTTCGCTCATATGTATGTACGAATTGACCATTTGTTTGTGTGAAACAGCAGTGAATACACTGAGTACTCACTGTCTTCATCATATATTCACTTTATTGTGATGGACCACATTGAATAAACCGAATGCTAGAAACGAACAGTGCACAGCATTTGCATCTGTGCGCGTCAATCGTTCAGTAGTTTGGGTCTGGTAAATCAAAAATTAACTTCTTGATTCGGACCTTTGATGTGTGCCATAGAAACATTTTTGTTGTTGCTACTCATATTTAAGTAATGTTGCTGCAACAATGTGTAGATTACATTGTTTGTATAGTAATGTGAGTGTGTGTGTGTCTGGTAGAGTGTTTGTACAAAATCAAATGATCGTCCTGTTTCTGTTGAAATCTGCATACTTTTCTTCTAAAAATGTCTACACAGTTTTTCTGTATAACAAAACATGTCAAATTGTTGTTTAACATTTTGAGTCCTTACCGCGAAGCGCCATTTTTTTTCGAAACTCGCTCTTTAATGAATTTCGATAGAAAGATGTGGGAAATGCAATTGTATCATTTGATTAAGGGCATTGGAACATTTTCTATCGAATTTCACAATTTTCTACAATTAATTATTATTTAAATATTGGACACTTTTCTATCGAATTTTATAATTTTCTACAATTGAATTTGCCATATTTTTTTATTTTATTTAATTTATTAATAATATTTTATTTATTAAATTGCAATATTTTGGGATTAAGAGCGTTGGACACTTTTCTATCGAAATTCACAATTTTCTACAAATTAAATATTAGTTTTTGTACACTTTTCTATAGAATTTCATTAATAATCAAAAAAAAAAAAATTACTGTTGCGACGGTTAGGGCTCGCTATAGTTATACATACATATATATTTACTAGTAAGTTGTAATGCGCCTATGGCGCCCGTTGAAATATGGAAAAAAAAATATTGTGGAAAAAAAAAATTTTTTAGTAAAAAAATTTTTTCTTGAAAAAAAAAATTTTGTTAAAAAAAAAAATTTTGTGGAAAAAAAAAATTGTTGAAAAAAAAAAAATTATGTAAAAAAAAATTTTTGTAAAAAAAAATTTTTGGAAAAAACAATTTTTGTAAAAAAAAAATTTGGGGAAAACACAATTTCTGTACAAAAAAAAAATATTTTTTTTATTACTATTATTTATAGAAAATTATAGAATGCCTATTTAAATTCCTACGTACTGCGTGACAGAGTCAGTGAATCAGTGAATCAGTGTATCAGTTTATCAGTGAATCAGTGTCGAGGGTAAATACATATTAAGATACCTTTTTAATCCTCTGAGAAACTTAGCCCCACATTAATATACTTACATATTTCCCTTAACATTCCATGAAGAAACAGACGGAGAACTTCTCTCGAATCAGTGAGCTGTGCCCGATACATTTGTGTATACTCACTGATCGGGACCTACAGTTTAAAGTCGGCTTCGATAGTCCAATGATTTTCTATAGAAGTTCTACATGGCTCAGAGATTACTCTCTTAATGGTAAAGTCGCCTGCATTTACAAGGTGGTTCAACAGTTGCTGAAAAATTATTTATTTATTTTATTTATTTTATTTATTAATTACAATACAAAGTAAATTTTATATTCTAATTTTGGGTCCAAGGATAAACCGAGTGACAAAGACTATTTGGCTTGATTTTTGCAGCGACAGACCAAAGCCTCTGGTGGGAATCGAACCCACAACACCCACGCTGAAAGGCAAGCACGCTACCAACTCGCCTACCGGGGCGCTTTTGCTGAAAAATGCTTGACGGTCTTAGCCGGTTTTGAACCTGAGTTTACTTGTGTGATGGTCGCATACACTACCTATCACACCACGGCCGTCCACATTAACATACTTGGGTGTCAATTTAGTTAATTTGCACTGTTTTTCTCTACTGTGTACTACTGGCGCCCAACGTTGGACATTTCCAAAAATGTTAAATATTTAATAAAAAAAATTCAAAATTCAAAATTTAATTCAATGACTTGTCTGGTAATAAAAAAAAAATATTAAATTATAAATTCATTTCCATATATCAATGATCCCCTTCAGGCTGACAAAAAAAAACCGGCCCGGTTATTTATAAAAATATAATTTTATGTACGACAAATGTGCCCGCAATTGATCATGAAATTGCAGCAAATTAACAAAACGAAAGAACAAAAAGTTATTCACATTCAGCCAAACACCAAAATCAGAAAAACATCCGCACGGAGTATTTCAGAAATTTTACAACAATTAAAATAAAAATCAAATCAAAATCACAGCAAATAACATAAAATACTTTTGCTGATTTCGGTCGTTCTTACAACTGTGAAACTTGAATTGAAATAAAAAGCGCGCGCATTACCGCAGAGCCGGCGGCCAAGGAGTGTGGCGGCGCGTAATTTGTTTTTGGTAATCAAATGCAAGTCGTTTTTGTGCCACACGTTCGAACGTCCAAGTGATTTGTTGTTGGGCTGGCTGATTTGGAGAGAGAGATATACAAGTGAAATACTAACAAAACAAAAACAAAAACACCAGCCGTACATATTATTGCTAAAATGCCGACAATGAGAATTTTTTGTTGTATGTGTATAAAATTCTGACATGAATGCCGTAGTGTTCATTGACATAAACGAGATTGTCATCTGAATGGTATTGAATTGAATTGAATTGAAGTGAGTGAGTTTTGTTATTATTATTTCGAACAACGAGTCCAAAATATAACAAAAAAAAAAAAAACTGACTGACTGACTGATGTGATGTGAACTGGAGAGCATTAAACTATAACAACAAAAAAATGTTGACTGAACCATAAATGAATTTCCGATGCTAATGAAGAGGATGGCAAATGTATTTCGTTGATGTTCACATTGCCTTCAGGTGGATGTTGCCGTTTTAACTTTGACTGGCTGGCTGGACTAATTGTAATGGCAAACACAAAAGTCGACTCTGTAAATTTGTATTTGTATTTCAGTTTAGATTCGAACAAAATATAAACAAAACATGAATTTAAGTATAGAATTTTTGGTTACGGTTAATTTTGGTGGCGTTTTTGTTTGGACTGGACAACATGCAACACTTTCCGTTTTCATTGAAAACATTTGCAGTTCTTTGTTGTGCTTGTGGAGTTGGTGGTCGTACCTTTTGTTGTTGTTGTTGCTGTTGTTTTAATGAATCGAAATTTATTTTACGCTACAATTATTCTGCCCCAATGTGGGTTTCCCAATGATCTGATGTATTTTTGGAAATAATCGTGTGCCGTTTTTTGGGTATTTTCTATTACGTAGTATGATTGTAATTAAATCATTTTGTTACGAACAATACGTATATTTGAATGATAGTGAATCATCGTATGGGATTTTCTCTCCTAAAGCCGGGTTGAATATTTAGTCGTCATGAAAGAATTTCAAGTGAAAAACACGACAATCTCCATCGTATAGAATATTCTGTTTTTCTAAAATTCTTTCTTAATTCTATACCCCGAAGGAACAGATGGGGAATTTTTCTCAACTCAGTAAACTATGCACGATATAATTTGTATACTCCCTGACCAGGAGCCACTCTGTTTAAAGACGGCTCGGAACGTTTAATACAAGTCCATGGCTTAGACCTTTCAATCGCTAATCAGGAGAAAGGATTCAAATCTTTCAAAATAAGCTGGCTCAAAAGTACAAAAAGAATAGACAGAGACCCACAAATATTTTGTTTAGCTTCACATCGAACTTAGGGTTGTATAATAGGGTGGAGTGAAATTAAAAAAAAAAAGTTAACCTCGGAAAGAGATGTAGTCTGGGGTCCTAATGAGGGGAAAAATAAAGAAAAAAATTTTAAAAAAATTTTAAAAAATTTTAGGGGTCGCGCCACTCGCTCGAAATTTGGAAATTATCGCTATTTTGGCGTTGATTTTAGAAAAATCCTAAAAAGTTGTATGTCAATAAATGTTTGCAATAGCGTAAACAATGAAATAAGGGCATGAAAAAATATAAAAAAATTTTTCTCATTGTTCAAAAATTTCAAAAAGTAAAATAAGTCAAATCGTCCCTTCTTCAGAAAATTGACTGAACAATGAAATCGCCACCAAAGCTACAAATATTAGTCGATTATCCTCATATTTGCCTCAAATGCTTTTGTTTGGGCACTGAACAAGCTCAAACTTTTAAATTTCGAATAAGTTAAGTCGTTAATTTTTAGGATTTTTCTAAAATCAACGCCAAAATAGCGATAATTTCCAAATTTCGAGGGAGTGGCGCGACCCCTAAAATTTTTTTAAAAATTTTTTCTTTATTTTTCCCCTCATTAGGACCCCAGACTACATCTCTTTCCGAGGTTAACTTTTTCAAATTAAAAAAAAAGCATGTTTTCACTCCACCCTATTGTATAAGTCGACTCACGAAAAGTCGATTAATCGAATGGTGAAAAATTATGTTGACTTTTGAAAAAGAAGTCAACTGTCCAAGGCACATTTACAAGGTAGTCTTGACAATCAGCTGATATTTTATTTTTTTCATTTGGTCTGTAAGCGAATGTGTCATTTAGAAATGACGTTTTATTTCTATTTTGAATATGACGTTTGAAAATTCAAATTCATTCGTTTTTTTATTTTGAATTGAATTATAAAAATTCAATTTGTGATATTTTGTAAGTTGAAATTTGTGGAAAAATAAAATATTTGTCAACAATCAATCAACAATATAGAATTTGTTGACATTTTCATAACAACTTCAATCAGATGTCTCTGACAGTTTCGTTGTCTAATCAAAAACAAATTGCATGTTGTTATTGCAGTGTTGTATTTGTTGTACCTGATGCGACTACCTTGTAAATGTGCCTTGCAACTGTCGAATACGTTCAGTAGTTTGGGCCTGGTAAATCAAAAATGAATTGTTGTAATGAGTCAGCAGACCCTATCGACTCTAAACCATTGCTGTCACTCCTTCCGAAGGCACACAAATATGGTTGGCTTCTTTCGTTCGCATGAGGTGCCCACTAAAGAACTCCAAAGATCTTCCAAGGCCGTCAGCGATAAACAGCCGTTATAGCTTGAATTAAAAAGTCCGGTTACGAAATGTTAACTCTGGTTAAGAGTTCTTCTCCAAGTGCGTAACAATACCAGTTCACGAGCTGAAGCACCAAATTTGCTTACAGGAGATGAAATTGAGTAGCAGACATTTTGAAAACTGTTATACGGAAAATAATGGCATTTTTTTTCGTGTCAAAGTTCTCAATTACTTATGTCCGGAACTATCATTTCCTGACACATTCCATTTGAAATTGAAATATTCATTGCTGTTGGCTTCCTGTCTGTCAGTTCAATAACTCTAAGTGTTATTACTTTCACAAATCACTTGATATTTGGACAACAGCAACGGGCTGGCCAGCAGAAGGGAGTCGAACGGGAGAAAGTGGAGTCGAGTCGAGTCGAATGTCTATCTGTCATATCTTTGTAAATATGTCCGGAGATATACTCAAATATTCACAATATGTTGCTTTGTTTTTGTTTTTTTTTTGTTTGTCACTTTCTCTTCCCTGCCAATGATATTTCACATTCCCATTCACACCTCACTCATGGCCCACACAACTACAGCTGCCTTGGACATATGACACACATACAAACAATAAAGTTTCCCCTGATTGGTTACCAGGGGGGGGCTTTTCGGTTCCAACTGTAACGTTTCTCGGTGTACAATATGCAGAAGCAGAACCAACGGTAAAAGCGGCGGTATGAATAATACAAAAGAAGAAACAAAAAATAGCAACAATATGTCACAATTTAGTTAAAATTGACAGTATTATGTGTCAAATGATGTCTGTTGATATTTCCGGGTTGTATCGATGATAACGAACGACGAAGGGAAGTTATTAAATATAGAATTTTCAATTGTTTAGAGCAAAAAAAAATAAATAAATGTGATAATTGGTTACTTAAGCAGAGACGTATAACCCTCACTGTGAGTGCCAGAACTCTTTCACAGAAACGAGGAGTCCTCTCGGTCCTTATCTGCGGATGAGCTCTTAACAAGAGCAGTTTGTAGGTGCATCAAGCTTATCCAGTTGATCTGGCATTTGTGATACGGGGAAAATATTCTGGGACATGCTCTCCTAAACTGGATCCGGAGACTTCCAGAAAAAGGGCTGGTATTGGAAAACAGCTTTGGAAAAATCCGAACTCATATTCTTGTAATTTTTTCCCTGGCGGAAAAACACACATGGAAATGTCGAGTTGTTATTCAGAACTTGATTATTTCTTGTCGACTTTTGCTACTACGGGTCTTTACCAGTCCTCTGGCAAAGTAAATTTATATTCTAATTCTAATTTTAAGTCCAAGGGTAAACCGGGTGACACGGACCATATGGATAGATTTGTGCAGCAACAGACCAAAGCCTCTGGTGGCAATCGAACCCACAATCCCCAGGCTGATGGTCGAGCACGCCATCAACTCGCCTAACGGAGCGCTTTTAAGTACCGGGGTTAAAAGCTATCACTGTAAAATAAATAATCTAAAACACACGAACGCTGTGCGATTAAGAGTGTAAAACCGTCACTGAAACTAAAAACGAGAATGAGGGTAACAGAAATGGCACCCGAAAAATTTACCAGCGAGTGTGGGAGCTTTCCTTAAACTCCCGCTGGATCTTAAGTATTTCCCTTAACATTCTATGAAGGAACAGACGGGGAACTTCTCTCGATTCAGTGAGCTGTGTACGATATAAATTGTATACTCACTGTCCGGGACCAACTGTTTTAAGCCGGCTCTGAACGGCCAGTGGTGAACGTGGACAAGACGCAACGAATTATGGCCACTGGCGACTTAGTAGAGGTCGAGATAGTGGAAACATTTGTCAGCCACTTTCGTCCATCAATGAAAAGAATATTGTCAGCATCGAAGGATTGTGCTTCATGAAAACCACACTAATTGAGTGTATAATTTTGCAGAGACATGTATTTTAATTTATAGGGTGTTTTTTATTGGGGTATAGAACTTTAAGTTGGCATCACCTTTTTTAACTGGCGGCCATTTTGTCAGCTGTCAAGTGATTAATATTTAGTTTGGTTTGCCATTTCATCATGAACAGGTTGACAAAAGAACAACGCTTGCAAATCGTGCAAATTTATTTCGAAAGTAATGGTTCAGTTCGCGAAGTTCACCGCAAGCTCCGTCCATTTTATGCCATTACATCCACAAAAACTGACTGTTTGGTGTGCTCTATGGGCTGGTGGAGTCATTGGGCCATACTTCTTCCGAAATAATGCTGGAGAGTCAGTTACCGTTAATGGAGATCGGTATAGAGCCATGATAACCGACTATTTTGTTCCCGAATTGGATGGCATGAATGTGGATGAGTTGTGGTTCCAACAAGTGGTTGAAAATTGGACCTGTAGAATTGGCTTTATTCGAGCCAGCCGCGGCGGCCACATGCCCGAAATCATATTTAAACATTAATGGCATAAAATTATCCTTCCAATAAAGCCAAATTGATGGACATTAAAACGATTTTCTTGTGTTTTATTTCAATTCGAAGTTCTATACCTCAATAAAAAACACCCTTTATTTAACCAGAATCAATGAAAAATACGATTTTTGGTCATTTTGAATTTCAGATGACGATATGCTTCTTTATGATGCGAAGTGATGCTGCGTATTTTCGAGAGAAAAATCTTTGGAAAAACATACGATCACATCTCTGCTAATGAGGATAATGACATCGAATGATCCTGGTGAATTGAGTGATTGAGCTGGTTGATTGAATCCCAATGATAAAAAAGTACTTAACTTTTTTGAGCTCATCAGGCTTATCTATCTCCTCTTCTTGCGTTCCCAATCTCCAAAACTCATGGTGATCTTTTGTTTGAAATAGATAGAGATAGATAGAGATAGATAGAGATAGATAGAGATAGATAGAGATAGATAGAGATAGATAGAGATAGATAGAGATAGATCGAGATAGATAGAGATAGATAGATAGAGATAGAGATAGATAGAGATAGATAGAGATAGATAGAGATAGATAGAGATAGATAGAGATAGATAGAGATAGATAGAGATAGATAGAGATAGATAGAGATAGATAGAGATAGATAGAGATAGATAGAGATAGATAGAGATAGATAGAGATAGATAGAGATAGATAGAGATAGATAGAGATAGATAGAGATAGATAGAGATAGATAGAGATAGATAGAGATAGATAGAGATAGATAGATAGAGATAGATAGAGATAGATAGAGATAGATAGAGATAGATAGAGATAGATAGAGATAGATAGAGATAGATAGAGATAGATATAGATAGATAGAGATAGATAGAGATAGATAGAGATAGATAGAGATAGATAGACATAGATAGAGATAGATAGAGATAGATATAGAGATAGATAGATGGATAGATAGAGAGCGACAGAGAGAGATCGATAGAGAGAGATCGATAGAGAGAGACAGAGAGAGATCGATAGAGAGAGACAGAGATATAGATAGAGAGATATATGAAGATAAATAGAGATAGATAGACAGACAGAGATAGAAATAGATAGAGAGGTAATAGAGCTAGATAGAGATATAGAGAGCGAAATCGAGCTAGACACAGAGAGATAGAGAATAAGCCTCTGATCAACATTACAAACATGTGTTTACTTTGAACTTCTGTAAACTGTAGCAATCATTTCTTACAAGTCCCACAGGAGGTCTTTCTTTTTCCGCTGGGTGTTTGCTGCATAGCAAACCTAACGATGTAGTGGAGTCTTTAAACACGTACACATACACATACACACCAAAGCACTCATTTGGCAAAAGAGTGACAAGAAACCTCAATAGCTCGACAACAACGACAATGAGTCTGAATGCGACTCTGACTTCAGTTTAGTTTCCGTTGTCAGCGACACACACTCACACAAACGCACTAACATTTGGATGAACATACACACATCCAAGGGCATTTACCATACATGCATAATAATAATGTTAAGCATGTCAACCGACACATCGCCATACAATTTAACAAAATATGTACATAGAATAGCAACAACAAGAGGAGCAACAACGGCACACAATGCCATCTGAAGAGCGATGAGCAAAGGCATGCAACAGTAGTGGTAGTCGCCGTAGTCGTAGTGGTGGTAGTGCTGGCAATGGTTGGCAGTAGTAGTCGTTGTAGTGTGGCAGCCAAAATGACTGGTGGGCGAAGGAAGCCACACGCAACAGAAGCCAAAAAGGAAGTCATTTGTAAAGGAAATAATATACATGAGATCTAAGCTACTTTATACTATAATACAAGAGTACACCAACAACAACAACAACAGTAGTACAGAGCAACTACAATGTGAACATGCAGAAAGTCCGTACACCTACCAACAGGCACACGGGCAAATATACGAGGTTGGACTAAAATGTGCAGCTTGTTATTGAGTATTTTCCAAATCACCGTCTTGTCTTGTCTGATAGCTGATAGAAATTGCGATGCCGGTTATAAATCCTTCTCTCTTAAAGATTCATTGGAATGGAGGAGCTCATGGTACTCTGGTACGTATGATTGATAAAAATTATGAATTAATTTGATATTTAAGTTTTAACTGTGCGATTTTTATAAGAACTTAAGCATATGGAAGACAAACTTTGTAAGAATATTATTTCCAAAAAATCGTCTAAAAAATTTGGGTATGTTTCATTATGACGACCTTTAGTTGTTTGATTTTGGGTAATTTCTCATATGTATATTGAACAAGAAAAATTTTTTCTTCTATACGCTCAAAATTTTATAAAAATCGCACAGGTTTTATAGAAGTTAGGACTTAAATATCAAAGTAAGTCATAATTATTATCAATCATACGTACCAGAGTACCATGAGTATAAATAACCCCAATTTTGTTAGGGAGGAGGCAACCCGCGGCACCGCCTTAATCGTAGGACTAATGAAAATTGGGTAATTATTCATAAACCATTTGGGGGATTTTGCAGAATTTTTCATGTTGGCCTTTTTGTAGCATTTTTCATTTTTTTTTTGGGTGGGGGGGAATTTTTCATTTTGGTGCATTTTACGTAGAGCTTTCGGGAGCGTTATTGATTTATTTTCGTGTTTTAAAAAAAAAAATCGTTTGCTTGCAACACCGCACACCAAATGAGGTTTCCTTTAAAAACTAAATTTTTCTTCCTCCCTCGTACAGGCGTCAAAAGCAAAAAAAAAAATAACGAAAAACGTTGAGCAAACTCACAGCGGAACATTAAAGTGTAATATTATAATGGAGGGGGATATTCTAAGCTGAGTAAAGCAAACGAATTAGCGTCAACTATAACAAACAATGACTTAAAGTCACGAATTTTCAATTCTTTCTCTTTCTCCCTTTCGTTCATTTATTCTTTAGCATGTCACAAGAAAAATAATTGAAAATGTGTTGAAATGAACTGGAATGAAATTTTTAAACAAGAGAAAAAAATAAATAAAATTCACTGAAAAGAATGTAGTTGGCAAAATAATTGAAAGACGAACATACAAAAAACTCAATTTAAATTCATTAGGACCTGGGAGCGTATGATTTATATTAATTTAGGATTTTCTATGGGAGGGGGTTGAAGAGAGTATTTATGTCTACAGAAAACCAGAGATTTTGAGAATTTGTTAAAGTATTAGGGAAGAGATGATCCAAGTTAGGGTGATTTAGTACGAGCATAAAAAGGTGTCTTAGAACGTATGAAATAGAACCACATTGACCGGACGAACATAGAAAAAAAATCAATTTAAATTCATTGGGACCTGTGAACGTATGATTGATATAAATTTCGGCATTTCTATGGAAGGTGGTTAAAAGAGTATGATCCAGGTTAGGGTGACTTTGTACGTGTAAAGTTAGAAATGTGTCTTAGAAATTATGAAATGGAACCACGTTTACCGGATTTTCTATCGAAATCTACAAAAACTAGAAGAACCACTAGCTGAAATTCACTAAAAAAATTAAATAAAGTGGGTTTTGTTTAAAAATGTCCATGTGAGAGGTTGAAAAACTTGTTTGTAACGTTTTATGACATCTGCGGCAATTCTGAAGCTGATTAGCGAGGTACGAAGGGATTGAACAGAGTCTACGGGATATTTCTATCCACCTTCAACTGTGGCAGCATTTCCGTCTTCATTTGCAAATTACCCACAAGTCATGACAGAGTTCTCGTTTCTGGTATCCAATGTCTCCTTTTGCCTTAAAGATTCAATGGAATGAAAGGCATCCACGTTGTATGACATTTGTTAAGGTGCCAGTTCCAATTCCGCCGGTAAATCACGGAAATTATTCAGACAGTCTGCGGACGATTTCTTTCCTCCGGGCTTCTAGAGACAGTTAGCCATTTTTTCGGACAGTCTGTGTTAAATTTCTATCCTCCGGGCTTCTAAAGACAGTTCTCCATTAATCCTCCTTGTGCCTGATCTCATACCGGAGTTCTGGATCATATTTTTCAAATTCTGTTCCTGTATTAAATATTCATTGGTACTCTGGTGCGTATCATTGATAATAATTATGACTCAAGTTAGTATTTCAGTTCTAACTTTTACAAAACCTGTGCGATTTTTTATAAAATCATCGACTTGTTGAAGAAAACAGTCGTGTGGTTTAGTAAAGTTAACGTAGGTGCAGGCAATATTTCTTCTAAATATATTTGTATTGATGATGTTAAGAAGGCAACAGTGTTGGCATTTCTGTCTTCATTTTGAAATAGTCAAGACTAGTCGACTATTTGAAAGTAAGGACAGGAATGCCACCCCGTTTGCCTTCTTAAAATAACCAATAATAATATGTGTAAAAGAAATGTTTTTCATCTCCAGATTTCCTGCACCTTGTAGGAATTCCATTCCTTAGACGACAAATCATCAAAGGTCTCCTCTGCTAAATATTAAAATTAATATTACTCATACGTCGTGCGGTCTATGACATACCGAATTAATATTACTCATACGCCTTGACGTACACAAGATAAGCAAATTAATATTACTCATAAGTCTCGGTGATCGAATAATACAATTTTACTGTAAGACTGCACAGTGGTTCGTCGTGATATAAAATACAGTCAAACTTCCATTACTCGAACCACCATTATCCCACAGAGACTTTGAGTTGTGGAATTACTTATAAAATTGTTTAAGCTAATTTGTCTCCTTAGCTGCCACTAGACATGCTTCGACTTATGTTATAGAAGTTCCACTGTATCTCCGAAACTATTAAAAGGATGCCCATGTAATGTTTAACTTATTTTGTAAGAGCTAAATAAGCTGAAGTAGTAAAAGAGGTTCATGCAGTGCCGATAAAATTAATATTACTCATACTTCTCTGTAAACATCGAATTAACTAAGTATTCCGAATTTTGATTTCCTATATCTATTGTAAAGCGAAACTATTGAACAGACAGCTGGTTTCTCCAAATGATATACAATTAATATTACTCATACGTTTCTCAGTCCATAACATATGAAATTAATATCTCTCATAAACCGCTGAAGTAACAGGTGACGCACAAGTAAACTTCCGATGTGTTTTGGCTGTAATTAAAAAAAAAAATTAAAAACTTTGATTCTTCTTGTGGATTATTTTTATTTGGTCTTTTAATTTTTTTTTACATCAAGTCGAGAATATCATGTAAATGGCCGTCGCCAGAGTTGCCACTGACATTAGAGGCCAATCGCAAAATGTATAGCATTTTCTGATATTAGGATTTCTTTTGCGCCACCCTTTAGTAGAATAAGTGCATACAGCGCTGATAAAATTAATATCACTCATACGTCTCTTTGAACATCGAATAACATATTATTTTTTACAGGTGAAATCTTAATATATATTTACCCTCGACACTGATTCACTATTCACTGATACACTGATTCCCTGATTCACTGACTCTGTCACGCAGTACGTAGGAATTTAAATAGATATAATAAAAAAAATCTATAAATAATAATAATAAAAAAAATAATATTTTTTTTTGTACAGAAATTGTGTTTTCCTCAAATTTTTTTTTACCAAATTTTTTTTTTTCCAAAAATTTTTTTTTACATTTTTTTTTTTTTACAAAATTTTTTTTTTCCACAAAAATTTTTTTTAACAAAATTTTTTTTTTTCCACAAAAATTTTTTTTTCAACAAAATTTTTTTTTTTCAACAAAAATTTTTTTTTCAGCAAACATTTTTTTTTTCAACAAAATTTTTTTTTTTCAACAAACATTTTTTTTTCAACAAAATATTTTTTTTTTTCTCCACAAATAATTTTTGTTTCCACAAATTTTTTTTTTCCAATTTTATTTTTTTCCGAAATTTTTTTTTACAAAATAAAATTAAGTAACAAATACTTTCTCAAGCAAATTAACGGCGCCATAGGCGCATTACAACTTACTAGTATTCGAATAACATATGAAATTAATATCAATCATACGTTTCTGAGTCCATAACATATGAAATTAATACCACTCATACAACGCCGAGTCCATAGCATAGTCAATATTACTCTGAAAGGCTAATGCTTTTTCCTAAAGTATCATTGAAACCCATTTTAGCGTCTTACCAGGATGCGAACCTTGATTTGCTGTGTGTTTGCCGCACACCGTGTCTACCGCACCAGCGACGTCCAGACAATCATTCAAGCATAAAATCAAATAGCTGTTCAACACGATTTATAAGTGCCATTGTATAGAGGAATTAATGTATGACTACGCTTTCTCCCTATCTAAGACTCCTTCTCTCTATCGCTCTCTCTGTCTCTCTATCACATACACACTTTTCCTTTGGCACTCATAGTGTAATGTATGTCTTTTGTGGTTTTGTTGATTAAATGCTTTTGTTGTTAAGAGTTAAAACCATATGTTTGGTTTATTTAATGCAATTAGGCTATACTGATACAACTACACACACACACACACACACACCAGCCATTTAACACATTGTACACCTAGCAATACGACAACAATAAAGTACTCAGATAGAGAGAGAGAAGCATACACACACTGGCAAACAGACATCAGCCGATGTATTATAACGACAACGACGTCGAAAATTATATTTTAACAATGAAACCACAAAATATGTACAAATGTGAATGAACGAACAGCAAGGTACACACACACACACACAGAGACACTCAGACATTCAGCCACTTATGGCATATGTAGTATATTATGTAGGTGTGTAGGGCGAGTGTGTCGACACAATAACGCAAATACATTTGTAAATATGAACACAAGCCATCAACACCACTCGGAAATGAGAAAACTCCACCCACCGCACACACTTCTCTGGTGCTCAGGCCATGCAACTCAGTCGCTACTGCAACAATGCATAGATTGCCGTTATTGTTGTTACGTACGTTTGCGTACGTTTGGAATTCTTATTGGTATTTTACTATCACCCAATGCCTCGTCTCTCACCCACCCCCACCGCCAACACACGATATTGCGGGTTCACATTTTGTGATGGCAAACAAAAAGTAAACAAGCGGTAACTTAATTAAATTTCATACATAACAATGTAATTTTACATGTGTAATTTGCAGCTATTTTGTATCACCCCTGTTTATCACGGAGAGTGCATGTGTGTGTGTGTCTCTGTGGCTGAATGAGTGTCATATGGCAGCGTGGCGGTTAAGCATCTGTGGGCGAAGAGAGAAAAATGTGTGCGAATAATAAAAATTATTTGATGCGAGGGGACATCACTGGCCGGCGTGCGTTGGCACTACTATTAACAATTGTTACCGAACTTAAATGTCAAACGTGAAATGGCGTAGTGCATTTTTGTCTCGGCGGCTATGCAAACAAGCTAAACTGTTGCATCTGCGAATCGCAAAGCCAATGCATCCTCAAAGAGTGACAATTTGTTGGGGATTTTGGAGCGGTGGCAACATGGGTCCCTGTTTCCTTTGAAAATGCCACTTAGGTTAATGCTGACCTCTGCAGCGACATGAAAACCCATTTCTTTCAGGCCGAAGATTGTAAATATGAACTTGGACCATCATTGGTTTTGTCGGGTGGACACGCCAGGAAAAATTTGTTTTTTTTAAATCTGTAAAGTTGTGCTGGAAAGGTTGGGCCCATAAATTGTTCGTCGTCCTAACCTTCATTCAAAAAGTCACTGACAATAGTTTGCTTGTGACCTCCTGTTGATTACTTTTCATCATTTTTTCGTGGACTTTGTCTGTCCAACGGAGTTTAGGGTCGCTCATTTACCTGCAATTCAAAATTCACTTTTTACTTTTTTCTTCTTCTGAAAATGCTGTAAATCTCTTATTTAAATTTACTTTTGTTCTGCCGGCAATTATTCATACACATGTCAGGCCTCTATAGAATTGGGAAAACCCATAGCTGTTTCTGTCTTGTTCCTTTAACTCACCGCCTGAAATTGTTTTAAGACGGTCCATCCAATTTTTTTCTCAATGAAACCAATTAGGCTGTAGTTTGACCTCCAACAGCCCCCAACCCATTCAATCGTTATCAATCACTAACTACATAAGTATATAACTATTTGTTTTTCCCTTTTTATAAATCAATTGATTTCCTTTAATTGTTTATTGCTCATTTGTCATCATGGCACCGTAATGACTCTGAAAGATATCGCATTAAAGTTAATTACACCGTGGTCAGGTCGGTATTGTAAAGTAAATACCGGCAGCTATGTCGTAAACAATTAAATGTGTGACTTTTAAACATTCCAAAGAATTACAATAAGTGTGTGGCTTTTGTGTGTGTGTGTGGTCAGATGACAATAATTGCAGTCGATTTCTTAATTCTGTGATTGGCAGAATTCTCCTTGCCCCCAAAAATTTACAATAATGAAAACTAATATCGGGTTTTGATGTGAAATATTTGTTATCCATTAAATACATTTTTAAATAAAATTATAAAATTTTAGAAGACATGCCATGCTGGTGAGCCAGTAAGTAGGATAGTGATTTCACCCAGTGGGTTAATGGATTTGGTTGGGGAAACAAATCTGATCTTTGAATGGCCTGAATAGAAAAATGTTCGTAAAAACATAAGGTTTTCTTAAATTTTTTTTTAGAGATATTTAGATATAGATGAGTGCAGTAGGAAAAGAACCCAATGTTTCCCCAATCCCGCGCAGAAAATAGAAATGTGTTCCGAAGTGTGTTCCTATTGGCTGATAGTCAAAGTGGTTTCAATTGTAGGTTTGCCAACATAAGTTCTTACGCTGTGTTTCAATCTGAAACTTGTCACTCGTTGTACATGCAAATAGAGTTGGCAACCCTTACAAGGGACTAACAACGTCATCCGCATGGCCTAATCGTTCTTTCGATCATTCTTGGTACAAGCAGCTTTTCTCTATAAATTTAACTATTAATATTTAAATTCAGGCAATCAATTTTTGAATTGAATCATGAAAAAACTGACAACATGTGATTTTGCGTGGAGGGGAACAAGCTGTGCTCAATTTATATATTATGTAGTTCAATTACTTTTTTAATTAATTCAATACAACAATTTAATTCACTTAAAGGAAGTGGCTAACAGCTTTTTTCTATGCTCAATTAATATATTAGTGAATTTAAGTAAATTTTGAATTAATTTTTTGATTATTTCTTTTATATTCTTAATTAGATTAAGAAATACGAATTTTTCGCTGTCTGTTAATATTTGTGCACCATGTGCTTAAGGAAAAGTTCAACTGTGCTGTATTAATTAATCTAATTAATATTTTAATGCATTCGCTTTATTTTGTAATTGATGATGTAATTAATGTATTAATTAATTCAATTAATATTTTAATTCATTTGAATTATTTTGTAATTGAGGATGTAATTAATGTATTAATTAATCCAATTAATATTTTAATTCATTCACTTAATTTTGTAATTGTCAGTGTAATTAATGTATTCATTAATTCAATTAATATTTTAATTCATTTAATTTATTTTGTAATTGTTAGTGTAATTAATGTATTAATTAATCCAATTAATATTTTAATTCATTCAAATAATATTTTCAATTATTCAGTTAATTTTGTAATTGAGGATGTAATTAATGTATTAATTAATGCAATTAATATTTTAATTTATTCCAGTAATTTTGCAATAGAATTTAAACCTAATTTGCTAATTCCCTTACTATATTAATTAATATTTTAATTAATTCAATTATTTCTTTAATTGAATTGACAAAAACTGGCTAACTCTTCTTTTCTCTCACTTAATTAGGAGAACTTTCAATTAATATTTGAATTACTTCAAATACATATTAATTAAATTATAAAAAAACTTACTAATTGAGTTCTCTTAAGCTGTCGCTGACTAAATACGCCATCTGCCAGATAGCAATAACTGAGTTTAGTTCTTCCTTGTAGACTTCTCCATACAGTTCAGTCAAAAGAACTCGCTTTCAGTGGAGTTGAGAACATTTTAGGTTTCATTTCATTTAATTTTTCGTGCGCATTTCCTGTAATGGTGTGTTGCTGTTTAAGTCTCATTTCACTTTTTTCCTTTAAAGGGGGGGGGGAGTACATCCTATAAGGGCATTGCACAATGGGATTTAACTAAAAATAAATGACATTCCATTACTGAATACCCTCAACCTTTTTTTCCCCTGACATTTTTAATATATTTCGACGACCAACCACACCAGTGTGACGTATATTGTGTCTGTGTGTGTGTTTGTGTGAGACATTAAATGTTTTCAAATCGTTTCAATAATTATAATTGCTACAAGTAACAATTGCCAACTGGAAAAACTGTTGCATTCAGAACTCATGAACACCAGGCGAACGGGGTAGTCTAGTCACGGCTATGAACTGTTGTGTGCCTCCGAGCCGCAGACACTATTAAGCACCTGGGTCAACTATTACAGCTGCTTGTACTTCATGTAAGTGGAGGAAAATACACTCGACGAAAATGATAAGTTAATTGAAATGGAAATTAATCAATTACTTTTCTACGCTGAAAGGCAAAAGTATGTGGGCTTATACAGAGCACTGAGAGTATTCGTAATTTGTCCTCTGAGTGTATGGAGAACTTAGGGCATTCAGCCTTAAGTATATTGGCTGCACAGTTGTTAACTACACTTGTGTGCACAACCGCCTATAGGGTACACATTTTCTGGTGGCATAAACGTTTGCGTTTTAAAGTTAAATGCAAATTGGCAATTGTTACAAGACGAATATTCATATGTACGATTGTAGGGATTTGGTATTCCGTATGGCACAAAAATATATCAAAATCTATATATGTATACATATATGGGTAATTTCACAAAAAAATAGCTTTACAGCCAGATGCAGATGAGGCTGACGATCGAAATCTATGAAAGAAGACTGTACACTTCAAAGATCAGGGATCCCAAAGATCCCTTAACATTCCCTGAAGAAATAAACGGGGAACTTCTCCTATATCAGTGAGCTGTTCACGATATAATTCATATACTCACTATACTGTTCTAATACCATTTTTAGTTTTACATGACTTGGAGATTATTCTTCTACTTCATTTCCGAGGTGGAAACTGGAGCTGAATATCCTTGCCAGGATATGAATCTTGGTTTGCTATGTTATAGTCTCACGCACTGCCTATCACTCCGCGGCCATCCATTCAGTTAAATAAAGTGCAAATAGTTGACGATTCATTGGAGTAAAGAACTCCTGGTATTCTGGTGCGTATGATTGATAATAATTATACGTTAAATTAGTATTCCCTTACTAGCTTCGACAAAACCTTTGCGATTTTTCTAAAATGTGAAGCATATTGAAGAGAACTTTCGTGAGACCAGCACTAGAATGCTTAAAATAGGTTTTAAATAAGTTTTACCGCAACATTTAAAACCCAATTCCAGAGCCCCTTTTCACATCACCCACTTGCCTTGTCTCACAACGGAATTCTCCATTGCATTCATGAAAGTCTTATAATAAATTTCTGGTCAATTTAGTTTGGATTGGTTCAACTATCAAACAAACGAACAAAAAACACTAATTTACACATCGAATGATGCGAGTGAAACGTGACTCGTTCGCCTGACTGATTTCTATAAATTTATGCAAAAATTATGCACCACATTTTCTGTTCATGGAACACGATCGAATTGAAAGATCAGAGCAACTTATTTATTTTTTTTTGACGAAATTGATTTTTGAAATAAATTGCAAATGCAAATTTTTGTTTTTTCTAACTTCAACTAGAGAAAAAACAACCAAATGAATTCTAATGTGAAGTCGTGATTGAAGTTGGCGTCAATTGTGTGTTGCTAATTGAAGAATGAAGTTGGCGTTAGTTTACACTTGGCATTAATTATAAAATCATTTGGAAATAAAAAACACTCGAGTGACATTCGTATAACAAACCTCTCGATTGACATTCATATGAAGTCAATACCTTGGTCAGTAGGAAGGAAAATTAATTTCTTAGAAAATGTTGAACTCATGAAAAACTTTAAACAAATGTCAATTCGTGTGAATTTTGTGGTTGGGACGGAGCACAGTGGTCTAGAATCCCATCACATCGGCCGAAAGTCTTTAACATTTGATCTGGTAAACATTTCTTTCTTCTAATGCCAAATTTCATTCCAATAAGAGTAATTTTTTTTTAATGAAAAAAAAGTGACATTTTTTAATAAGAAAAAAATATATTTTTTAATAAGAAAAAAATAAATTTTTGATATGAAAAAAGTGAAATTTTTGAATATGAAATTTTTTGATATGAAAAAGTAAATTTTTTGATATAAAAAAAGTCATATTTTAATATGCGACTACGTCAAAATGTGTAAAAAAGCCTAAAGAAACGAAAAGTAATCAACTTTGGAAATATTTCTAAAATATATTCAATAGACCGATTTTTAACCTTAAAGCCTTAAAATAATCGCTCACTTCTTGCCTGCAATCAATTTTTTACACAACTCAAAAATGTTTAATAAATCAAGTGTTACAGACTTTTGGTCGATGGAAGTGGATTCTGGATCACTGGGCCTCATTACAGTCAAATGTAAACTAATTAAGTAATCAACTTTGAAAATATTTTGAAAATATATCGAATATTCCGATATTTAACGTTAAAGCCTCAAAATAATCGGTCACTCCTTATATACAATCGATTTTTTATAGAATTTAAAAATATTGACTAGATCAAAAGTTGCAGACTTTTGGTAGATGGAAGTGGTTTTTCGGCCTCTTTACAGTCAAATGTAAACTAATTAAGTAATCAACTTTGGAAATATTTTGAAAATATATCGAATATTCCGATTTTTTACGTTAAAGCCTTATATAAAATAATACGGTCACTCCTTATATAAAATAATTTTTTTATAGAATTTAAAAATATTGACTAGACTTTTGGTCGATGGAAGTGGGCCTCATTGCAGTCAAATCTAAATTAATTAAGTAATCCACTTTGGAAATATTTCTAAAATATATTCAATAGACCGATTTTTAACCTTAAAATAATCGCTCACTCCTTGCCTGTAATCAATTTTTTGCACAACTCAAATTTTTTTACTAAATCAAATGTTACAGACTTTTGGTCCATGGAAGTGGATTCTGGACCACTGGGCCTCATTACAGTCAAATGTAAACTAAGTAGTCAACTTTGGAAATATTTGAAAAATATATCGAATATTCCGATATTTAACGTTAAAGCCTTAAAATAATCGGTCACTCCTTATATATAATCGATTTTTTATAGAATTTAAAAATATGTACTAGATCAAAAGTTACAGACTTTTGGTCGATGGAAGTGGATTCTGAAACACTCCGCGCCGCATTAGAGTAAAATGTAAATTCAGAGAGGGTGGGGGTGAAGATTAACTATTTTTCTTGCTTAAAATAATTTTCACAAATTTCTTTAAACAACAAAAAAATCTTCACTAGACTTGAACACTTTATTAGAAGAATTTCCTGTGTTTTTTTTTTTCTATACCTCTGACAGTGATTGCCAGCCATTGAACTTCTTTTTTAAAGCGACTGCAAACAAGAAACCAGTTGATTTACAAAACCTGAAATTCAATTGTGTTCTTCAAACACTTGTGGCTGTCTCTGGCACATTCTTAACAATTTCAGGGGTCTTTTGCAAATGACTTGGGAATGAAAGTAAATTTGCTATCGAATCTATTTATTTAGTAATTGTTTTAGTCTGGACCAAGTAGAGGAGTTCTATTTTTAATGTCGTGAAGCCACCTCGCCCCTGATTGTATCCCACAGCTAAAGACACCAAAGTGTTTCCTCATTTAATAGATTGTGATGTGTATCTTAAACGAAGATTAAACTCAACTTATCGTTCATGCAACATTTTTGCAGCTGTGCCGTGGCACTGCCACATTATTAATCCTATGGCCAAGTACACTACACCTAACCAAACACTTCTCTCCGTCTCCATCTCCTCGTCGACTCGGCCATATGTCTGCCCCATAGTTTGTGCCGCAAATCTGGTTTTAATGTCTCAGCCCATGAAGACGATACTCAATCGTGTTATTAATTGAGATTCCCATAAATCATATGCAGACTTTCAAGCAAGCAACCAACCAACCGAACTGACTGACTGACTGTACATGGCCATGGACCGAACGTATGTATGACATTAAAGTAGGGAAATAAATGCTATGGAATGGGTGCAATCAAAGTGGTTGCAGCTGATGTGACGGAAAAGAAGAAGAAGATAAGCTGATTTTAATTACATGAGAAATATAGGGAATCTGTATGTGGATCATCGGAATGACAGAGTAATAGAGAGAGAGATAGAGAATGATAGAGAGAGAAAGAGATATAGATATAGAGAGAGAAATATATATAGAGAGAGAAGAGATATAGATATAGAGAAGGAAATAGAAATAGATATGGAGTGAGAATGAGAGATAGTGAAATGAAGAGAGATTGAGAGAGATAGAGTGATATAGAGAGATAAAGAGGGAGATATAAAGAGATATATATAGGTAGAGAGATGAAACAAACACCACAGCTGTATTTTTAACCTTCCAATCTAAATTGTTTTTTGTTTCAAAAATAGTTGAATAAAAAAGCAATATAATTTTAAGGACTTCTTCTAGAATTTTTAATTATATAAACAAAATTGTCTGACTTGTAAAGTGTTTATTTCATTTGTTTAGTTTTGTGTATCACATTCAGATACAATTTCGTTACTCCTGGAAATCCTTGTTCCTGGACGTCCTTTATTCAAAGGACTGGTTTTATGCCAAACAGTCTTTTGTCCACCTCTCGCAATTCATAACAGTAACAAGAATAAAAAAAAAGCCCTTGAGTATTGTATTATTACACCGTATCCTTTTTCGTTCTGGACGAAAGACAACACAACCTTTTTGGTTTTTTTTTTTTGGAAATTTGTTTAATAATTTTAATTAAATTAGTAATTTTTGGTTTTCTAACCCGTTACGTTTTTTTCTTCTCTGCGGTCGAAATGTGGAGGTAAAGAAAAAGAAAACACATTAAATATGAAATATTCTGCAAAGCGGTGATGGCCAAACGAATATTAGACAAGGAACTGAGACGGTTTTAAGATTTAAGGACGGACGGCCTAAAGACAACGATTGGTAGGCCAACAAATATATATATACATATAGAGATAATATAATGGAGAGAAAGGGGTAGGGAAAGAGATATATATATTAGGGTGGAGTGAAAACATGCTTTTTTTTAATTTGAAAAAGTTAACCTCGGAAAGAGATGTAGTCTGGGGTCCTAATGAGGGGAAAAATAAAATCAACGCCAAAATAGCGATAATTTCCAAATTTCGAGGGAGTGGCGCGACCCCTAAACATTTTTTAAAATTGTTTTCTTTATTTTTCCCCTCATTAGGACCCCAGACTACATCTCTTTCCGAGGTTAACTTTTTTTTTTTGAATTTCACTCCACCCTAATATATATATGTATTTATATAGAGATAGAGTCGGATAGAGATAGATTGATATATTGATAAAAACAGAGCAAGAGTGAGAAAGAGAGAAAAAGAGATAGAAAGAGAGAGAACGAGAGAGAAAACCAAAGAAAGACAGAGAGAGAGAAAGAGAGAGAAAGACAGTTAAATAGAGAGAGAGATATATAGATAAAGATAAAAGATAAGATACAAAAAGAGTGAGGACGACATATAAAGAAAGGGAAAGAGAGAGAGACAGAGAGATAGAAAGGGATATAGAGAGAGATAAATAGAGAGAAAGAGAGAGAACGAGAGAGAAAGAGAGAGAAAAAGAGAGAAAGAGAGAGATAAAGAGATAGAAAGAGATAGAAAGAGAGAAAACGAGAGAGAAAGATAGAGAGAAAGAAAGAGAGAGAAAGAGAGAGAGAAAGATAGAGAGAAAGAGAGAGAAAGAGAGAAACAAAGAGAGAGAAAGAGAGAGAGATAAATAATTCTTGTTATTGCTGGTCTGTAAGGAATTTCTTTCCATAGACTCAATAAATGAAATGAAATGAAAGAGAGAAATATAATTTAATATCAACAAAATTTTAAGAAGAATAACAACGACTTTAGGGATATTTGTACTCTGGATATTTCCCTTAACAGGCCAACGATCTGCCCGCGCCGCCTTCGTTTTTTTTTCATCGATAAATCTTCCATACATTATTTAGGAGAATTTCCAGAATTTTTTTGAGAATTTTTTCATCTATTTTCTGGGAGTGCTTCTTTTGGCCCGTTCGTATTTTGTTGGTATATTTCCCAACATGCCCTCTAGGAACTACACCACTGAAACTGTGCCTTTGTGTTAGTTCTTCCTTTTTAGATCACCTCACACTTTGTGAATAAGGTAATCGAGAGCGTGTTCAAAAGAAATTTATACAACAAATTAAATGAGAGAGATATAGTGGTGAATAGAGAGAGAGAGACAGCAACAATTTGAGAAGTTTCAAAAAAGAAACTACCAATAACTATGTTAGAGATATCGTTACCAAGTAATGCAAATGGTAATGTGATGTTCATACTGAGTTTTGGTGGGCATGAATATATGTAATGGGTCTGTTGTGATTCCAAACTGGTCATGTCAGGTCATGTCAGTGGGTACTTAAAGCTGGCATATTGAAGTCAGGCAGACAGGCAGATCACTAAGGGATCAACAAAAACCTATAATAGTGTATTTGTTCCGGTGGATGGCCGTATTGTTTCGTAGAAATTAAAATATTCCTTTCTTGGAGTTAGTAGATTGAAAAAACAACTCTCACGAAATAAATGGGCGATGCCATGTCCCTTAAGGTTTAAGGTAATACCATGGAACCTCATAATACTTTGATAGAGTATTGTGTCCTCTCTTTACAACTTACAACTTTGGGCGAACATATGTTTCCTATTGGACCACATCAGAGGCAAGAAGAGACACCATTATGGATGTTCTTGGATTGACTTTGTCCATGAAATGTATCTTTACAAAATGCCCCACAGTTTGTTCACTCCAGCTGTCCGCTGTAAACAAAATATAACCCAGTGTTGCAATGTTATTGTTGTTTCGTTGAAAAGGTACATTTGTGTATGTGTGTGTGTGTTTGTGTGTTTGTTGCTAGCCAAGTAACCCCTTCGAGCAACACGTGTACATTTTCCCTGGACAATTAATGCCTGGAGTGGGCAGCGGTGTTAATGTACATATGTACATACTTTTAATATACTATACTATATTGTACAATACAAACAGACAAACACACACGCACACACACACATACAAATGTGTATGTAAAGCATCTGCACATGTATACTAAAGTTTAATGTTGACTTTTTTTTTGGTTGGTTTTGCAAAACAAAACTTTTTCCACCACTGAAGGGAAAAATTGGATTTAAAAGTATTTGATGGCATTACCCATTACCACCGGACACTGTGTGAGTATGTGGCATTGGGGAGCAGCAACGGGACAGTCAGGTGAGAGAGCAATGGGGCTTTAAAAGTATACTGCGACATTTTAACTGTAAGGGTTTTTTGTCTGTCCTTTTTTTCGTTGTCTAAGAGTTGGGCCAACTTTGTGTTACCTGTAGATGTGTGTACATACATGTGCCGCTATTACAGCAGCTTTTGGCACACACTTATACGTACATCATATGCTATTTTACTACAACAACAGCGTAAGGCAAGCATGTATACAAGAAGAAAACAACATAATGTTGACGACAAACGAACGACGACAATGTTGCTGTTTACGGCCAATGTTATTACACACACACATACTGAAGAGGAGACATGAGATTGATGTGTCCTGTTGTACACACACACGCACACACTCTTACTCATAAAAAAGCATTCGAATTATCTGTCTGTCCAACAGACCACCAACAACAACACCATCATCCCACATCCCACATCCCCCCCACCAAACAGACCCAAATTAACCTACAAATTGTTGACAGCTGCAGTAAAAGCAAAACTTTAATACTTTCATTCTCCACTTCATTCTCGCTCACTCTCCCTCTCTCTCTGTGTTTCATTGCTGTTGTATTTCAACAGTAAAAATTGTAAAACTGCAGTAGTTAAGCGTTGGGCGGAGAGTGTTGAATTGTTTGTTTATATCGGTTTTCATTGCTACACATTAGAGTGACATTTTTTCCCCGTCGATTTTGAAGAATTTCCCTGAGGATTATTCTGATGTTTTGTATGAGTTTTCCATAAGGAAAGTTCAGGGGAAAGAATCTGCGAAGGAAATTAGGCCTTTGATGTAAATGGAAACAAAAAATTGAGTTGTTTTAACTCGGGCACTTGGAAATAATACTGAAGAGCGATGGCCGATTCCAAGCTTTATGTTTTGTCGACAGTTGGGAGGAACGCCCAACGGAGTTTAACAGGTCGAATGCCTGTATTGCCTTGCCTAGTCTGCACTTAATATCTTCGAATAAATCACCTGTTTTGGAAAATGTGCAAACCCAGATTTCGCTAGGTATTGGAATAGGCAAGGTTCTGCTGTGCTGTTGTAGCGATGGGCATCGTTTTGGTTTCCCTTGCGTTTATTTTGAGACTCACTCTTGTGGACCTTTCTTCGGTCATTCAGAAAAGTTCAACAGACTGAAATTATCAAACAGGAAATTGTAATAGACAATTAGATAAAAAGGACAATCAACAACTTGCAACGATAATATCTTTCGAACTTTTAGAGGCAGAAAGAAAGGTGCCCTGGGCGGAGAAGAAGGAGCGATGGAAGGCCTGTTCCGAAAACAAGACAGGTTTGGACAATAAAGACCTTGACACTACCTTTCTACTCATTTATTTGTCTTAATATTCTTCTTTATTAGAAGATTCATCAGAGTGCGGTTGCTGTTGGTACTCTGGTGCGTATCTTCTTCATTTTTAATATATATTTACCCTCGACACTGATTCACTGACTCTGTCACGCAGTACGTAGGAATTTAAATAGGCATTCTATAATTTTCTATAAATAATAATAATAAAAAAAATAATATTTTTTTTTTGTACAGAAATTGGTTTTTTTCCAATTTTTTTTTTTTTTAAATTTTTTTTTTTACAAAAATTTTTTTTTTTACAAATTTTTTTTACAATTTTTTTTTTTTACAAAAATTTTTTTTTTACAAAATTTTTTTTTTTACAAAATTTTTTTTTCAGCGAAAATTTTTTTTTTTACAAAAATTTTTTTTTTCCAAATATTTTTTTTCCCACAAAAAATTTTTTTCCAAAAAATTTTTTTTTCCACAAAAATTTTTTTTTTCAACAGAATTGTTTTTCCATATTTCAACGGGCGCCATAGGAGCATTACAACTTACTAGTGATTGATAATAATTATGACTTCAGTTAAAAGTTATCGGTAAAATAACTTAAAAACAGTTGTATGGATACTGCAAAACACTCATATCCGAAAGCTTACTTCGCTACATCCCCAGTTCGAATCATGCGGTTGAATTCCGTGATTGCCTACCAACCGTACCTCCCCCACTTTTGCAGAAGAGGAAGACTTATAGGAAATGTCTCAATTGGCCGCCCAACACTCCTTCAGACTCAATGAAACAAAGTGCTGACAACAACAAGGCCTCTCTATTGCAACTCAACGGCCGTACATCGCATTAAATTTACAACAACAACAAAACAATAAATACAAATGAAAATGAAAACAAGAAAAATGTGTTTAAAAACAAAATTATGTAAATTACATTAACACCAACCAACCAACCAGCACACACTGACAGTTAAAACTCTTTCACTCACCAGCAATGCCACAAAACTGATAATGACGTTTTACAGATGAAACCTTTTACTCTTCCTTTAATGCCTTAATACATTTATGTCATGGCCTGCTTGTTAACACGAGTGCGTGTGTGTCTGTATATTTCTGGAAATATGTTGTCAAAGTCTGCCGGTTCTTTTATTTAAAAATTAATTTTTATAGCGGCGACTTCTCACAACTTTTACTGCCGTCAATGTTGTAATAACGTCGCATAGCTAATGATGCCGAAAGGTTTGCGGTCATCAACTGTGGAGAGTAGGGAGAGACAGATATACTCACTGTGGGAGAATGACCAATGAAAAAAGTGCAAAACGTGATAGTTTTCTCTTTGGCATGTGAAAGATCTTAGGTGGTAATTTTAGTTGTTTCATAAGATCTCTTTGGGGATGTGTAAGGAAATTTTCATTTCGTTGGTTTGTGTTTAAAATGACCTCGTATTTAGGCCACTGGGGCCTTGGTGTGTGCGAGTATTAGAAAACAATCTTAGGTTGGTATGTGGGTAAGAAACTCTTAAGATTTTCCCATTCATAAATGAAGATTAAGATAAATTCTTTACAATCCCACTTTTTTCTACCACACTCCTTCCACCTCGGCCATTCTTTAAGTAGCAACCGTCTATGGAACCGCATATATCTCGAAACTTGTTGACTGCTTTTCAGTTTTACTGTTTCTCAAAATCCCGCACTAGAACTTTGTCTCTTAAATGAATGGCAATCAAGTGCAAAACACAAACACAAATCATTTCATCCACTTTAACGTTTTTCTCCTTCAACTCGGTCTCCTTCACTGTGACATGTGACAACAATGTCCATAACCCTTTAGCCATGGCCAAGAACACGACAAAAACAATGATCGATAGTGGAAATTTCCCTGCCAACATATCAATCCAAACATGACATTCTTACCAGTCTGGCTGACACTAGAAAACAAAAAAAAAACAACAGCCATAAAACCGAAACACTCAAAAACGGATTCACTACAAATACAACGAAAAAAATGAATGACATTAACAACGAACAAAAAAATACAAAAACAAGGCGGAAAAAAATGTGGTAATAAAAATCATGCAAATCACTTAAACAACAACAAAAACATAAAGAAGCACGAATAGAGAATAGAACGGAGCGTATAAAAGCCGGCAAAGAAAAACAAATCACAAGTGAAACATGAAACACAAGAAACTGAAATAAGTGCACAAAAAAAGAAGCAAAGCAACGGCAACAAAATCTTGACCACAACAACCAACTTCTTGAGCTCCAGTTTCAGACATACCGTGCCAGACGCACCAACATTCTCAGCCAGAAAATGGCCAACAAACATTTGGACGAAGGGTTGGTGGGAAAAGAATATTGCCACTTTTTGTGGTCTGTTGTCCGTGTCAAGGAGGGAGGACTACATTGGAAACGAGGGTGTTAAGTTCTGAACATACATAAACGATGAAGGTTACATGAACTCACCCACAAGCAAATACTCTGAATGTATTTCAGTTAAAGGCGAGGAATGGGGGTGTAGGTCTATAAACACTGGGAGCCGCATGATAAGTTCAGTGTACAAAACAAAAAATGTTTGCTTATAAAAAAAACTTCATTTTCAATATATCCAATTAATATTGAAGAGTGGATTGGCTTAAACCGATATCGGAATTGTTTGATGACATCCAAACCTATGGTGAACGACTACCAAACCACGACTTATTTTATTTTGAATTAACCCAACGAATATTTCCTGTCCTACGGGGATACGAGAGAATGAGATGGTGAGATAGAGAAATGAAGAAAAAGCCCACTTATTGAAAAATAGCTTCTGCCGGTGAACACTTTGTGAGTGAGACAATAAGATGGTGAGAAAGAGAAAAGAAGAAAAAAAATCACACTTATAGAAAAATAACTTCTTCGGTGATCACATAACATTCCGGATAATAGGATCGAAACTTACAGCATTTTTTTTATAAAACGAATGGAACTTCGCTTTGTTCGAATGTCATCTACAGCAGCCGATCCATGTACCCATGGTATCCACCACCAGGTGTTTCGTTCTCCATGAAGTAACACCTACAAAATTTGATCAAAATTATTTACTAGCTTTTCCTTCGGCAGGAACTTCGCATTCATTCGTATATAGACAAGACAAGAGCTGAATACTTGACGTCCTCCGTCATGTTTCTTCTGATGTAATACAACTCATCTAAAATTTAACCCTCCGTCCCATAACCACCCTCGTCAGCAAATACTAATGGAATTGCATTCTACAGGAAAATCGTCACATACTCGTAGTCGGAGAAAAATGAAACGAAACGAATGCCAAAAAGGAAGTGTGAATATTTGTGGATATTCACATAAGTAAGAACAGCAACAATGGCCAACTGAAAAAAATTCCAGAGAGGAAAGCAACCGAAAGGAAAAGCAAAGCGCTTGGATAAGAAGACGAAGAAAAAACTCAACACATTATTTGCATACGACATGCCAAGACCATAAAACTTGAAAATGCAAATTGTCTAAGGAAATATTTAACACAGAAATGACTTTTTAAAACGTTTTTCAAAACGAGCAACCAACCAAAAGGAGTAGGAGAGGTGAACATCAGCTCGCTCTGGTCGAAGGACATAGAGAAACCCGTTGGTGGTGTGGTTTTTTAGGTGTGTGTGTGTGTGTAATGGGTAATGGGACCAACCATTGTCGTCCTCGTTGTTGGTCAGTCGGTGGTCGTTCATTTGATTCCTTGGTTCAATGTCAATGTAATGTGAAGAGCAACAAAAACAACAACAACAACAACCGAAATGCCATCAAGTAAATAAGTGAAAAGGTGCCTTAAATGTTTCCGTTGTCGTTTTTTCTTCTCTCCTTTTTATATTTCAGGCTGAAACTGTTGATGCCTTGTCGGTGCAGGGAGAGATGAAGGGGATTTATGTGTATTAGGGTGTAGAGAAACAAAATTCTCACATTAAAAAAAATAAATAGTAATAAAAAAAAGATAAATACAAAATTTACCCCACAAGAAAAACAAAAACTTTTAAAATAAAAAAAATAAGTTTTTATTGATTTTTTATTAGTATTAGTATTAGTATTAGTATTAGTATTAGTATTAGTATTAGTATTAGTATTAGTATTAGTATTAGTATTAGTATTAGTATTAGTATTAGTATTAGTATTAGTATTAGTATTAGTATTAGTATTAGTATTAGTATTAGTATTAGTATTAGTATTAGTATTAGTATTAGTATTAGTATTAGTATTAGTATTAGTATTAGTATTAGTATTAGTATTAGTATTAGTATTAGTATTAGTATTAGTATTAGTATTAGTATTAGTATTAGTATTAGTATTAGTATTAGTATTAGTATTAGTATTAGTATTAGTATTAGTATTAGTATTAGTATTAGTATTAGTATTAGTATTAGTATTAGTATTAGTATTAGTATTAGTATTAGTATTAGTATTAGTATTAGTATTAGTATTAGTATTAGTATTAGTATTAGTATTAGTATTAGTATTAGTATTAGTATTAGTATTAGTATTAGTATTAGTATTAGTATTAGTATTAGTATTAGTATTAGTATTAGTATTAGTATTAGTATTAGTATTAGTATTAGTATTAGTATTAGTATTAGTATTAGTATTAGTATTAGTATTAGTATTAGTATTAGTATTAGTATTAGTATTAGTATTAGTATTAGTATTAGTATTAGTATTAGTATTAGTATTAGTATTAGTATTAGTATTAGTATTAGTATTAGTATTAGTATTAGTATTAGTATTAGTATTAGTATTAGTATTAGTATTAGTATTAGTATTAGTATTAGTATTAGTATTAGTATTAGTATTAGTATTAGTATTAGTATTAGTATTAGTATTAGTATTAGTATTAGTATTAGTATTAGTATTAGTATTAGTATTAGTATTAGTATTAGTATTAGTATTAGTATTAGTATTAGTATTAGTATTAGTATTAGTATTAGTATTAGTATTAGTATTAGTATTAGTATTAGTATTAGTATTAGTATTAGTATTAGTATTAGTATTAGTATTAGTATTAGTATTAGTATTAGTATTAGTATTAGTATTAGTATTAGTATTAGTATTAGTATTAGTATTAGTATTAGTATTAGTATTAGTATTAGTATTAGTATTAGTATTAGTATTAGTATTAGTATTAGTAGATATAATTTCATAATAATCGTTTTTTTTTTGTTCAGTCTACCCTAAGGTTTCTGCAAGTATGTTAGTTGTGTCAAGGTCTCCAGGGTTTCTGTCCAGGGACATTCAATTAGTGTTTTTTTTTTCTTTTTTCTGCTAAATAAAGGAGACATAAATTAATTTTTTGTAAAAATTCAAATGGCCAACGATTTCCCAAGTAATAAAAGGCATAATTTATGTCCTCGAGAAAGAACTCCATTCAACAAAGTCATTGTTGGTCTGAGGATCTTGTGGGGCCATAACTAAAGTAACTTTCATTTAGCAAAATTTCCTTAAAGTCCGTCTTTAGGCCAGCAATTTCCTTTACCACACTGCCAACAACTTTATGGCTAACCGAGTGTTCTTTTTCTTTTTTTCTTCAAAAGAATGCCCATAATCTTTAGTAAATGGCCTACAATTTATGTGGCAACTAAAGATTTCAATGCAAGTGGTTTTGTTTTGGGTCCCACTAAACCTCAACGTAGTTTTAGCAAATATGTCGGTTGGCATACATAGCCAAACCCTTACCATCGATGTACTAGACGGTTTGTCCTTGAGTTGTGAAGGGAAATACTCAACTCGGTGTGGAAAGAAATGCTTAAAAGTTTATTGCATGGCAAGAAGTTGGTCTGCTCATGTCGTCGGCAACACCTGCATAAATAAGGAAATATGCAATTAATTTATTATGTAAACACTTATGGGTACTAAACTCTTTCGTTCTCTCTGTGTTTCTCTCTCCTCCTAGAAACACTCATATGTTTTGGCCAACATATGCGTACAGTTAGAGAAATCCGTATTTGAACATTCACAAGGCACTACACAGAATTTTAGACCACACGAATTGAATTGGCCAATTGCGGCCTTTGGATTATCAAATGAATAAATGAAGTGAAAATGAAAAGCTTTTCTTCAGAAAATATATTTTTTTCAAGCAAGCTCATTGTCCATTTCGGGCTGCTCTAAGGCCCAAACTGAGAAGCGATAATGAAGCGGATGGTGGATCAATTGGATTTCGTTAGAGAATAATACGAGGACTTGGTGCAAAGTTCATATCAGTCTGGTGTGTAAAATGTTAAGTTTGACAGATCGATGGTGAATCGGTATTCCAAGTTTGAGTCGCACACTCTCGGTTTCGGCGGCCACAGTCTCCTCTGATGGCGGGGATCATGAGGAATTACTCGAATCCTCCTTCTTGATGAGTGTTTGTCTCGAATCTGCGTTTTTCCGACACACAGCTTATGGATGAGTCTTTGTCTCGTTGGTTGGAAAATGTTGTAGGTGGTGGGATTTCGGTTGGACGAAAACGTGAACGACTGGCAAGTTAAGTGAGAGGCAAGATGGAGGCCTGGATTGGTTGAAAATGGAGACATTTCTTATATTGTTGTATGGCCTAATTGGAGCTTAAACCCAACAGATTCGGCGTTTAGTTCAAAGAAAGGACAGTTCATTTCTTTTTAATAGAATCTAAGTACGTGTATATGAATTTGCAAGACTGTACCTCTAAATCTACCAGCAAATTTGTATATTTATATGGCACACACACACACACGCATACACACACATTCGCATAAATGCACATGTCTGCCTTCTTAAACTTTTTATTTCCACAACAGTTCATACATGCTACTAAATATGTACGAAATGGTAATGCTCTCCAGAAACGCACCAAGTAGCTCGACTTTTATGAGTTTTCCCTCTTCTTTTTTCTTGCTGCCATACAAATTCCTTGTTTTTTTTTTGTGAGGGTGGGGTTTTGGGTTGACTAGATGTAAAGTCATAAAATTGAAATGCGAAGGGAAAAAAGTGATTAAAATGAAGGCCAACAGAAGATTGTGGGACTTGGGGGGGAGGGGGGAGGGCATGCATGTGTAAGACCTTGAATTGACTCAAATTAAGGAGTTTAAATCATAGAGGTAAATTGCTAAGTAAAAGGGCCTGTAGGGGGACTCTCTACTTAAGCTACAGATTGTGGCCCAAAAGTGGATTAATTAATTTTCCCTTTCATCTTCTGGTAGTTGAAACTCTCTATCGGCCCGATCGTTGTGTGTATGTGTGTGAATGTCCTTCCAAAGGACATCAATGTTTACCAACTAGCACTGGCAACAACCGAATGAAACCCAAAACAAAACTTTGTTGTCTGTGTGTGTGTGTGTGTGTAAGTGTGCGTTGAGAAACTTAAATATTTACTCAAGTGTAAAACGACATGACCTAAGTTGGATTTGCTCATCTCAACCATTTACCAGGAGGAGATCATCCTTTTGTGCTCTGCTGTGCTGTGCTGTGCTCTCTGTCCGTCCGTTCATTCATGCATGTGTCTGGGCGATGAGCAGAAGGCTACATGTTTAAACACATATTTACATATTGTTTAAATACATGACTTACATACTTACGAACAAAAGAGTAAGTGTGTGAGAAAGTCTGTGTGTGTGTGTGTGGTTATCTGTGTTTGCCTTGCAACAACAATCAGCAAAAACCCTGGCATCTGTGGTTTAGCAGCAATTAAAGAACGACCACTGCCTACGTCTGTCCGCGACGTATTTTTTTTCCTGGGTTAAGAGAGCACATACAGTAGGGTGGAGTGAAAACATGCTTTTTTTTTTAATTTGAAAAAGTTAACCTCGGAAAGAGATGTAGTCTGGGGTCCTAATGAGGAGGAAAATAAAGAAAAAAATTTTAAAAAATTTTTAGGGGTCGCGCCACTCCCTCGAAATTTGGAAATTATCGCTATTTTGGCGTTGATTTTAGAAAATTCCTAAAAATTAACGACTTAACTTATTCGAAATTTAAAAGTTTGAGCTTGTTCAGTGCCCAAACAAAAGTATTTGAGGCAAATATGAGGATAATCGACTAATATTTGTAGCTTTGGTGGCGATTTCATTGTTCAGTCAATTTTCTGAAGAAGGGACGATTTGACTTATTTTACTTTTTGAAATTTTTGAACAATGAGAAAATTTTTTTTAAATTTTTTCATGCCCTTATTTCATTGTTTACGCTATTGCAAACATTTATTGACATAAAACTTTTTAGGATTTTTCTAAAATCAACGCCAAAATAGCGATAATTTCCAAATTTCGAGGGAGTGGCGCGACCCCTAAAAATTTTTTAAAATTTGTTTTCTTTATTTTTCCCCTCATTAGGACCCCAGACTACATCTCTTTCCGAGGTTAACTTTTTTTTTTGAATTTCACTCCACCCTAACATACAGCCTTCAACTTTCAACTTTACAACAGCCTCACCGGTAGATAGTGGCGCCCCGCGATTGGGCAGGGGAAGCTGTTTTATGGCACAAATAACAACTCTTAAATATATGTATCCGCAAATGAGTTTGCCCTCTGCAGTGCGATAATGAGAGATATGCGAGGCGATTTGTGTTTGCCCAAATTAACGAAAATTCTGTCATTCACGTAATAATCTTAATATAGTAAAACAACAACAACAACAGCAGCCAAGGTAATAACATGAATATGAATAATAAAATGAAGTAAACTGACCTTAATGTATGCAAGAGCATGCCCCAAAGTATACTTTTGGCATTTCACCCACAACAGCCTACGCGTAGTGCCGGTCCGGATATGTAGAATCCCAATGTCAAATTCCAGTTCGGAAAATCTGTCAACTCCTTCTAAAGGGTGTTTTTTATTGAGGTATAGAACTTCGAATTGAAATAAAACACAAGAAAATCGTTTTAATGTCCATCAATTTGGCTTTATTGGAAGGATAATTGTATGACATTAATGTTCAAATATGATTTCGGGCATGTGGCCGCCGCGGCTGGCTCGAATAAAGCCAATTCTACAGGTCCAATTTTCAACCACTTGTTGGAACCACAACTCATCCACATTCATGCCATCCAATTCGGGAACAAAATAGTCGGTTATCATGGCTCTATACCGGTCTCCATTAACGGTAACTGACTCTCCAGCATTATTTCGGAAGAAGTATGGCCCAATGACTCCACCAGCCCATAGAGCACACCAAACAGTCAGTTTTTGTGGATGTAATGGCATAAAATGGACGGAGCTTGCGGTGAACTTCGCGAACTGAACCATTACTTTCGAAATAAATTTGCACGATTTGGAAGCGTTGTTCTTTTGTCAACCTGTTCATGATGAAATGGCAAACCAAACTAAATATTAATCACTTGACAGCTGACAAAATGGCCGCCAGTTAAAAAAGTGATGCCAACTTAAAGTTCTATACCCCAATAAAAAACACCCTTTATATCCTGCTTCTGTTGGGGTGGATATGAGAAATTATCGAAAAGGTTAGCAATAATCTACCGCTTTCAATTTCAGAACTGCCTGAAAGTATGCAGGGCTTGACAATTAAATAAAGGGTTTCAAAAGACCACTAAATTGTAATCTGTTGCACTGGAAAATTGTCTCCAATTGGGTTAAAATTTGGCCTTAGGAGAAAGGATATTTTATCATCTACTCAAGCCGACTTTGGACTACCTTTCCGATTTAAGCCCAATGTTCATACACTGCCTATCTCTTAGAGAATTCCTTGGCTGTATGACAAGAACCTCGTCTTCTTCCTGGCAAAATATTTATCTTTATCGATCAAACACCATAAGATTCCCATTATTTCGTCATATCCGACAAGTTTACTGTTTATTGATGCCTACTCTGGGGAGTCATTTGGGTTTTAAAGAAATCTTGCATACTTCACAGCAGACTACACCACCCACATAATTGCTGAACGTAATTTTCTCCCACACCCAGAAAAACGGCAATTTCTCCAATTGACAAATTTCTAGTTACTGATAGCAAAAAAAAAAAACAACAAAAAAACAGAAGACACCAAAGTAAATGACAAATGGCCCACATTACCCTGTCTACCCTTAAGGAGCTTCTCTGCGAACTTTATGAAATATGACCGTTATTACAATGTTGGTTTATTTTGGAAAACCTTTATGACTTGGGACATTTTTGGCGAAATATCGGTTATATATCATTTGATTATTTACAATTTCTAATTTTTACGTGTAATTTAACCAATTTATCAGTCTGCATTGCATATACTCCAGCTGGACCTTAACGAGCAAACTAAGCGTCCGTCCGTCCGTCTGTCGCAACATCATAATATCAATGTGTTTTTTTTTTTTTTTTTTTTTTGTTTATTAGATTTCATGCAAATGTTGCCACATTGAGGACCCATTCAATACATTTTTTTTTTTTTTTGTGTAAGGGCAACAGCAACAACAGCAAAAGTGATTTGTAAGTGATACACAACGTTGAAAGTCCCGACCACAACAATAACTTGTATTCATATAGCTTGGCGTTACCGAATACACAAACAACAAAATGATTAATGATTGTCACAACAGAAATGAAAGCGACGAGCGAAAGCGAAAAAGGCAATTTGCAGGCCGACATTTTTGTAATAAAACATTTCATTTGCGTTCTTTTGCCAAACAAATTTTGCAATAAAATTCGTTCGCTTTATTTTGTCACCAGAGCGAGAGCGGGCAGTGGCAGAAGTGGGAGAGCACAATTGAAATGCTTGCCACATGTGGTACCTACACGTGTTGGTATGCAGGCTGGCCGGGGAATGTGAGCTGTGCGATTTAATGGAGTTTTATTTAGTTGAAGCAGGATTTCGTTTTTTTGAATTTCCGTTTATTTAACGGAAATTACAAGTTTTTTTTTCTGATTATTAATTATTCAATTTCCCAAAAAAAATGCTGGGGATATAAATAAATGTTGGGGGGATGGTATGAAAAGTGGTGAAATGGAAAGGACAAGAGAACTTTTTTTTTTTGAGAATACTTTTTTTTTTATTTACTGCATAATTTGGTAGTCAAAGTGTTATACTACTGACACTTAAATGTAAATTTAAAACAGCTCTCGTCTGTTCTGTTTATAATAGTTTGAGAGTCAAACTGTTATACATATAACAGTTGAAGACTTAAGCTGTTATTATAATTCAATAGTACAGTTGTTCCTACACATATACAGGTTTAACACACAATATGTCCATAAAATAGCAGCTCACTAAGATAACTGTTTTGTGTGTTGCGGAGAGTGAGATTCAAACTGTTACTGTTATGCACTGTTATGTGTATAACAGTTTAATATGTTCACTATTATGTGTATAACAGTTTAATAATTTCACTGTTATGTGTATAACAGTTTAATAATTTCACTGTTATGTATATAACAGTTTAATAATTTCACTGTTATGTATATAACAGTTTAATAATTCCACTGTTATGTATATAACAGTTTAATAATTTCACTGTTATGTATATAACAGTTTAATAATTTCACTGTTATGTGTATAACAGTTTAAAAATTTCACTGATATGTGTATACAAGTTTAATAATTTCACCGTTATGTGTATTACAGTTTAATAATTTCAATGCTATGTGTTTAACATTTCAATAAGTTCACTGCTATTAATAATTACACTGATATGTGTATACAAGTTTTATAATTTCTTGCTATGTGTATAACAGTTTAATATTTTCACTATTATGTGTATAACAGTTTAATAATTTGACTGCTGTGTGTATAACAGTTTAATAATTGCACTGCTATGAGTATAACAGTTTAATAATTTCACTGCAATGTGTACCATTCAAAAAGGTAACACTTGAACATTTAGACTGTTTTGTCTGTAGAAGTTAGTTTAACTTGTCATATAACAGTTTCAAACTTTAAATATCTAGAAACTCAACTCGAACTAAGAGTCTCAGTTTGAGAATATAAATCGTCTGAAAAAGTGATTTATACACATATAACAGTTTCTGATCGAAACTTACAAGTTCAATGTTTGGTTATCAATCTGTTATACTGATAAGATATTGAGTCGTAAACTGTTATGCAAGGAGCTCTTTGGTTATAGGTAGACCAGTTTTTCATAAGTAACAGTTTTCAAAATATAACAGTTTCATGCTAAAACTGTGCTCTATATGTCACTATATACAGTTGAGGTCTCAACTTGTATAATGGTTTGATTCAAAAACTGTTATACTTAAAATTTTGCTCATTTAAAATAATTTTAAGTCTTAATGGTAATGTAGATTGGTAATTTTTTTGATCAAACGCATCCACTTCCAGTAGGAAGTGCGGCTTCAGTCTACACCTAAAATTGTTACATTTTGTGCACTTGATATGTTACACGAAATATAACCAATTTTATGCCTAGTTATATTAGATTTAAAACTCAGTCTTTTCTGTATACATAGTTTTAGTCGCATATCTTTCTACACATAACAGATATAACAGTTTGTGATTAAAACTGTTATACAGATCGAAATTGTAATAGAAAATGCCATTTTCATACTGAAACTCTTATACATACATATAACAGTTTAGAACTGAAACTGTATATATATATATATATATATATATATATATATAAATATATATATAAAACTTAAACTGTTATACACTTATTTTTACAGTTGCAATTGTTTGAGACCAAAACAGTAATACACGACTTTGGGACTGCAACTATTATATAACAGTGTGGAGATAAAACTGTTATACACTCAAGAGATTGATTGAAAAACGCATAAAGGACAAATTGCTAGTATAAGACCACAACTGTTATACATATAATAATTTGGAACTAAAACTGTCATACATATAACAGTTTCAAATTAACGCTATTGTTAATATCCCGAAACTACCACACTTACAGAAAAAGCCGTTTACACTTCAACTGTTATACATACAATAGTTTGGGCCTGAAACTGTTATATGCACATATTGTATAACATATTATTATTTGAGTACAAATAAAAATATGATTATTTGAGTAAAACATCGAGAATTCAACTCGTATACATTTAAACAACTGTTATAAATACAAGATTTCAAGATAGAAACTCTAGTAAACACAAGAGTTGCAGTGTTAAACTATTCTACTTGCGGATTTTATAAAGTCCCCTTTGAGGTTGACGAGAGACTTAACCCGGATTGTGCACCAACTTACAACAGAATTTCCCCCCAGCCAGCGTTAACCCACCGCTTGCTTATGCCAAGTATTTATTCATCAAAATATATACCCAAAATTGTCTCTGGTTGTTTTTGTTGGGTTCTTGGTGTTTTTGTTTCCTCTGAGTGGAATAAAAATATCTTAATAATTTACCAGTATAGGATTATAATGAAAATACACCCGCATTATTTATGGCTGCTTTTGAAGTTTATCAAAGAACCAAAAAAACAAAACAAAAAAAAAACAGGAAACAGAATTTTCCTACCAACAAATTGTCCGTGCTAGAATAATACGAATAATACGCTAATAAAAAAAAGCTCTTATGGCTCATTAAATATTTATCAGGCAACAAAATATGCAGCGTTTTTTTTTTGTCACAGAGTTGTTGGCTGTCTTTTTTGCGCGCCAACTAAATGATTGTATTATGGCTTAAATGTACATATGTGTATGTGTAAGCATCACTTAGGCTTTATTTTTCAAAAGCCAAAAATAACTAAAGCACAACAGGGTTGGCAGGGACAATGGACTAAAACTGATTTCCATAACACGCAGACACAAGGGCGTGTGAGGTGGAGGGCATTTCTGCAAAATTTTCAATTTGTATATTTACATTTATTGACCTTTTTGCGGCATCGTTTCAATGACATGACAACAAATTATTAAATTAAATTGATGGCTGCCCGTAAATATATAAAAACCCGCCGAACACACACACAGACACCAGTAGATGATGACAAATAAGAGATTAGTGGATGCTTTCATTAAATATTCAATGATTGGTAAAAAGCTCCTCTTGGCCGCAACTAAAGCGACTGTGAAATCGGAGAAGAAAAAAACAAAAAAATAAATATCAATTTGTTTGGTCTTAAAATAGGCAATCAGTTGTTATTTAATTTAATGCTGAAATTTATACTCAACAAAATGAAAAGAAAGAAAAATTAAACAGACAACAAATTGGATCTAGTGAAAATAATATATATGATGCGATTAATGAGGCAGTAAACGTTAGAGTAACGACCACGAAAGAGTTTTCCCTTCACTTACTTTGGAGACTTTTTGTCTTTTTAATGACAAAAGGTCAAAGGTCTTGCCAAAAGGCAACAAGGACTTGGGTAATGGATTCTAAGAAGAAGGAAAAAGAAAGGACGAAACAAAAGTCCATTTTGTTATCAAAATCAGGAATAGCCTTCGAAGGATCTCTGTTGCAGAGGGGGATATGTCTGCGATATGTTTTGCAAAGGCGGAGTAGAAGTTAAAGGTATTTAAAAAACGGCCAAGTCAACGATTGATGTCAAAGTCGGATGAACCGGAGTACTGTTCAACTAAAATAAGGCATCTCAAAACATTACAATACTAGAACGGCTCAAGGAAAGTAGAGACTTAGTATTACCCAATAGTTGAATGTCGTACACTAGTAATCCAAATACCCAATTTATTCTTGGATTTTCCCCTGATGAATGTCATGCACTGTATTAGCGATAGGAAATAAGGGTATTGGTGGGATGAAAGATGGAGTAGTGTTCGTTAACGTTTGACTTGAATTTGGCAATGTCATAGCAGGCAGACAAAATTAATAACTATTTGAACTAATTTATTTGTTTTAGGATTTATTTTTATTTTTATTTATTATTATTATTTTGATTTTTGAAGCTAGTATATTGAAATGGTTCCTATCTTTAGTTTGGGCCAATTAAATATCCCTCAAAGTAGGCAACAAAGATACTGTTCCCACAAGTATGCTACAATTTTCCAATAAGTGTGTTAGACAAAATGCAATTCGGCTCACTACGATTTCTCGTCGTATAATATCCGTGTGCCCAAATTCATTTCAACTGAAAACTCGATTATGGCAAATGTAACCGGATGGCAAGCCATTTAACAGAGTATTTCCTACGGATAAACCAATAATTGCAAAACTCATGGAGACACCAGGAAAATCTCTACTAAAAACGCATTACTCGGCTATTTCTGTACCTGCGTCTGTTGAGGGCGTAAGTAGGCCATTAACAAATCAATTCAATGTTAGTGCCTTATCGCTCTCTCTCTCTCTCTCTCTGTCTCTTTCTCACAATTTCAGTCAATTAAATCGTCTTCCTTTCTAATGCCGACTGCTACCAAAACTTGTCATTATTACAAGAAGTCGTCGACGACAAAGAAAAAACAAAAGTAAAGTATACAATTAGGCTTACCCAGCACCCCAGGAATACATACAGACACACATGGAACACGTCTGTACGAAAGTAGTAACAAACACATATCATCGTAATAAGGACCGACAGACGGGCATAGACGAGAGACAGACCTACTACCGACAGACAACGTATGTAGAATATACTGGCAAACAATTGACATACATACGTATGTATGTATGTATGTATACGTTATTTATACACACATGCATAGATACATATGTACATTTGAAGGATATAAATAAAAATTCAACACAAACGACAGCACTTAAGGCTCAATGTCAAAAACAAATTGTTACCAAATCGCAGCAGCAGCAGCAGTAGAAAATCAGAAAAAATGACTAGAACAAGAAGACGAATTTTTAACAGAGCACACAGGCACACACATTTACGCTTGTAATTTGAGGCCGGCAGTTGAAAAACATCAAAACACACACCCATTCACAGGCAGATGGTTGGTGTGGGAGAGGAGAAATTTGTGTGTTCAAATTTAAGCTCAACATTTTATTTTGTCAGACTCGTGTATACACACATACACACAGACTACCATTCACAGGTTCAATTTAAGTTTAACATGTAACAAACAATTGGATACATGGAGTACCCGCCATCTCACCCCTGCCCAAATACACTCATCTGTACTACTCCCATTCACCGCAGTGTACCGGCACAATACGGAATAAATCCATTGTGATACTTTAAGAGAGAGAGCGAGAGGGAAACAGAATATGTGTGTGTGTGGAAGTCTGGCCACTTGACAGCAAGCGTATGTGAGCGGGTGTATGTGACTTTTTGTGTGTGTGTCCATGAGTCCGGACTCAATGTTGTCTGTCATAATGTTATGTTGCCCACTAATACCACCGTCATCGTTTTCGTTATTGTCGTCCTTGTGTTGGGAATTTTTGCCACTCCATCACCACACTCTCTCTGTGATTTCTCCAGTGCTTTGCAGTGGTTACAAATGCCCAAAAATGTGGGTCACCAAATAATAATTAACGAGTGGACAAATCATACGTAAAAAAGAGTTTTTATGGGCCGAATGAAAGGTGCTTTTAAATATGAAGTTGACAGTCTTGGGGGGAGATGGTGGATTGTGGAGGCGAGTAACACAAATGATGTTGGTGTTTTGAAGATTGTGTAAATTTCAGTTTAATATAGAAGATGGCGAAGATGGATCTGCTGGTGAATGGTCGAATTATCGATTATTTTCACAAAAATAATTCAAATAATCGACTTTTTTTTACAAAAACATGTAACATAATCGAATAATCGATTTTTTTCAGTAAAATAATTCGAAAAATCTGTTTTTTTTTTTTGGTTTCACAAATGATAATAATAATCGAAAAATAATTCCAATACACGATTTTTTTTCTCACAAAAAAAATAATTCGAATAATCGATTTTTTTTTAAATAATAATTTGAGTAATCGTTTTTTTTTCACAAAAATAATTCGAATAATCGATTTTATTTCAGAAAAATAATTCGAAAAAATCTAATTTTTTTTCAGCAAAAACTTCAAATAATCGATTTTTTTTAACAAAAATAATTCGAATAATCGATTTTATTCCAGAAAAATAATTCAGAAAATCAAATTTTTTTAATAATCGATTTTTTTCTTTCACAAAATAATTGGAGTAATCGTTTTTTTTCACAAAAATAATTCAAATAACCGAATTTTTTTTTACAAAAAATAATTCAAATTATCGAATTTGTTTTTTAAAAAATAATTCGAATAATCGATTTTTTTCCACAAAAAAAATTCAAATAATCGATTTTTTTCCACAAAAAAAAATTCAAATAATCAATTTTTTTTTTTCACAAAAATAATTCAAATAATCGGCCTATTTTCCAAATAATAATTCCAATAATAGATTTTTTTTCACAAAATCTAATTTTTTTCAGAAAAATAATTCAAATAATCGATTTTGTTTACAAGAATAATTAGCATAATCGATTTTTTCTTTCACAAAAATAATTCGAGTAATCGTATTTTTTTCTACAAAAATAATTCTAATAATCGAATTTTTGTTTTACAAAGAATAATTCAAATAATAGAATTTTTTTTTGCACAAAAATAATTCGTATTATCGAATTTGTTTTTAAAAAATGATTTTGAATAATCGATTTTTATCCACAATAATAATTCAAATAATCGATTTTTTCTTTCACAAAAATAATTCGAGTAATCGTATTTTTTTTCCACAAAAATAATTCTAATAATCGAATTTTTTTTTTTACAGAAAATAATTCAAGTAATCTATTTTTTTTTATTATATTTTTTTCACAAAAATAATTCGAATAAACGATTTTTTTTTCACAAAAAAAAAAATCATAAAATCGTTTTTTGTTCACGATAACAATTCGAATAATCAGTTTTTTCCCAAAAAATAATTTCAATAATCGTATTTTTCACCAAAATAATTTGAATAATCTGTTTTTTTTTCACAAAAACCATTCGAATGATTGACTTTTTTTTTTTAAAAAAATCGAAATGTCGCCTTTTTTTTTTACAAAAATAAGTCGAATAATCGATTCTTTTGCTTGACAAAAAGGATTCAAATAATCGGTTTTTTTCACAAAAACAATTCGTGTTAAAATTCTCTTTCCCTTTGAATAACTCCATATCGGCCCCTGGTTCACACCCAGAGCCATGGACAATTACAATTTACACACATCCGTGTGATCCGAGTCTATCGTGATCAACCAGTCAATTCAATAGTTTAGTTGTTCCACTGTACACGATGGTGGACCCCAAAAAGTCAAGAGAGACCCACTGAGTGACTGACAATTACTAACAGAAATTGTTCCATAAGCGGTGATTAAAATTTATGGGGTCCAAACGAAAAACGCACACTAACACAAACACATACCAGAGCACTTTCACTTGTATTCACTCGTTTATACGGCCACTTATACCATTGTCTATGTGCGTTCAAATACAAATATAAGTGGCCGGGTTCGTTTATATATTTTTTTTTCTCCGGTCGGTCGGAATACTCCTCCGTATTCCACTTTAGAAACCCCAAAAACGTTATTTACAATTTTCCCTCAAAGTTGCTGGTGTGGTTGTTGTTGCTATCTGTATAGTTCTATCGAGGGACAATGTGTTGAGATTATTACTTATGTATGTGTGCGTGTTTGTTAAACAGTTTATGTGCGCGTGTGTGTGTGAAAATGGCTGTTGGAACGGATGGCGGTTGGGATATGGAGGATTTTATGGTATATTTACGGTTATAAAAGATAATCAGCCATGAAAATTTATGGTAAGTCTATGATTTTCTATGCTTAACAAATACACACTCACCGACTCACACACCCTCCGATTCACAGCAGCTAAATGCAGCTAAATGAATTTGGGAATCTGTTTTTGCGTTAATTTCACCCCGCCGCCTCCATCGTTATTAATGGAGCCCGCCCTCACCCCCCGTAAATGTACACGCTGTATTGGCAAATTGTCCCCTACAAGTATGCTACATTCAAAAAAAAAAATTGCAAATTTTTATGAAAGTTTAAAATATGCCAGCTCCGGGTGATAAGCAAACATTGAACAATGCTTCATTGTCGCCCCAAAACTTTTAGGCCATCTGTTGTGATCACGAATTGATCAATGATAACAAACGGAGATGTGCCCAAAAGTAGGCTATAATATTTTGCCTACATATTTACGGATATTTTCTGTTAAATAATGTATTTGTGTGGTGACGGTGGGCTGATGAGGATATTAAATTAAAATGGTGGGTTGGAAAATAATACATGATTTTATTTCCAAAGTGCGAACGGAGAAGTCACCTTTGTATGGAATAAACAGATGGCCAACAATTTTGCATACGATTCCAAGAAATATAATAAAGCGAAAACCGAAGATTTCTAAGGCGTTCTAAGAACCAACTAAACAGGGAAATGATTTAATGGATGTAACGCACGTAATTTCCTTAACACGAAGGAACCGACGGCGAACTTCTCTCAAATCAGTGGGCTGTGCAATTTATAATTTGTAAATTCACAAACGGCTAATGCTTTTTCTAGAAGAGTTGTTCTTTAGGGAGGGGCAATTTCTATAATTCGAACAATATTTCAACAAGATACCATGGACCCGAAAAAAAATTCTCAGCTCGGCCAAATTGATTTCGTATTTTTTTTTTAAAAATTGATTTTTTTTTCAAAAAATTATATTTCTTTTTTATATTGTCATTTTTTTCTAAATGGTTTTTTTAAATTGATAATTTTATAAAAAACTCAAATTTTTAAAAAAATTTATCGTTTTTTTAAAATTGTTATTATTCAAAAAAAAATATTTTTGAAATTGTATTTTTTTTAAAATTGACATATTTTTTTTTAAAAATTTATACTTTTTTTAAAATCTTAAGTTTTCTAAAAATGTATATTTTTTTAAAAATTTATTTCTTTTTTTTAAATTGATTTTTTTTTTAAAAAAATTATATTTCTTTTTTAAATTGTAATTTTTTTTAAATTGATACTCTTATAAAAAAAATTATATTTTTTAAAAAATGTATTCTTTTTTTAAAATTGTTATTATTTAAAATTAATATATTTTTTTAAAAATGTATATTTTTTTTTTAAATCGTTTTTTAAAAATTTATTGATATATTTTTTTTAAAATTTTATATATTTTTTTTAATAATTGATTTTTTATATATTTTATAAATTTATATTTTTTAAAAAAATATTTTTTTTTTTAAAATTTGAAGGAGGGTCAATTTCTATAGGTGAAAAAAAATCAACAAGCTTTGATATATGTAAACTACGGCAAATTCGAAAAAAGTTCCCAGTTCATATTTTTTTTTTTTTGAAAATTTATATTTTTTTATAAATTTATATCTTTTAAAAAAATTTATATTTTTTTAAAATGATATTTTGTTTATAAATTAAATTTTTTAAAAAAAATTGATATTTTTCATATTTTTTTTTTAAATTGATATATTTTTTAAAATTTGATATTTTTTCAATAAAATTTATATTTTTTTTAAATTGATATTTTGTTTAAATACTGATATTTTTTTTATAATTGGATATTTTTTAAATATTAGTATATTTTTTAAAAACTGATATTTTTTAAAAAATGATATTTCTTTTTAAAATTGATAATTTTTTAAAAAATATTAGGGAGGGTAAATTTTTATGGGTAAAAATTAAACGTTGCTATACGAAAACATGGGTGCAGAAGAAAGTTCCCAGCTCGCGCAAATAAATTTTGTATTTTTTTTTAAATTCATATTTTTTTCATTTAAAAAAAATTGATGATTTTTAAGAATTGTAATTATTTTTTTTTGAAAATTGTAGCTTTTTTTAAAAATTAATTTTTTTTTAATAATTGTATTTTTTTTTTAAAATATATATTTTGGTTAAAAATTCATATTTTTATTAAAAATTTATATTATTTTAAAAAATCTATATATTTTTTTAAAAATTCATATTATTTTTAAAAATTTATATATTTATATTTGTTTTTAAAAATTTATATTTTTTTAAAAATTGGATATTTTGTTTTAATTTTTTTTTTTAAAAGTTGATATTTTTTAAAAATTAATATTTTTTAAGAATTGCAGTTTAAATTTTTTTTTAAATTGTAACTTTTTTTTAAAAATAATTTTTTTTTTAATAATTAATTAAAAATATAAATATATATATTTGGTTAAAAATTTATATTTTTTTTAAAAATTCATATTTTTATTAAAAATTTATATTAGTTTTAGAAAGTGATGTGGTTTTTAAAAATCGATATATTTTTTTAAAAATTGATATATTTATGTTTTTTTTTAAAAATTTATATTTTTTAAAAAATGATATTTCTTTTTTGAATTGGTATTTTTTTTTAAAAACTGATATTTTTTTACAAATTCATATTTCAATTTTATATTTTTTTTTAAAAATTTATATTGTTTTTAAAAAATTTTATATTCTTTTAAAAAATTATATTTTTTTAAAAAATGATATTTCTTTTTTTATATGGAAAAAATCCAATTTCGTGTTTAGATTGGCTCGAAATTCACATTGGCCGACTCAGGAGCTTTCTGGAGAGCTCAGGATGGTTCAACGGAAGAACCAGGGCTAACACTCAGGTGATGCTGGTCTATGTGACGGAGTACCAATGTTAGCCGAAATTTTCTTTAATTGAAACTTCTTTTCTCAAATCCTTAGGGTTCATTTATCCCGTGTACAATTTCAGCCAAAGCTTGAAATCACCAAAGAACTATCACTCATTAGTCTATTCTTTCCAGGTGAATTTCCAGTCCCACATCACATCCTGTGATGTTCACTAAATCTGCGAAATTTAATCAAATCAAATTCAATCGAAATAGCCTTTGCCTACCTTTAGTAGACATAGAACTCTGCATACTTTTAGGGAGGTCAGCTGAAATGTAGTCTAGGCTTCGTCATCAGCTTCTGCTCTCTCACCACAAGTAATGAATAAATGTCAACACATTGCTGACGTCTGTAGTTTGGCATTTATAATCCCCTTTCACAAAACTTTAAATATATTGATTTTCATTTTAGAAACCCCATAAGTATGCTAGATATTTATGGAATTTAAAGCTGCTGCATATTTATAGCATGTACAACATGTAGACGTTGTGTGCACAAATCAAACATTTCGAAATCGTTAATGCCAACAAGCGCCAATGATTATTGATGACGTTTGTAATGACATGAAAATAAAGTCATGTAGCAAAAAAAAAAAAAAATAACATAAATGTGATGTAAATCAATGCAGGCATGTATTTGTGTTTATTCTAGTGGTTGTTGTTGTTTTCGAGATTTGTATTCAAATAGCCCATGCATTGTGCAAACACTTTTTTTTTTGAAAACTATTTTAATCCTAAAAGTATGCTGGAGAGTTGTTATAATTTATAGTTTTGCTAAAAAAAAACTAGTTGAGCGATTGTAAAGGGCTACCCACGCTGTAACATTACAATTTTTATGGGCTCTTCACTCAATTAAAAAACGATTATTTCGTAAACTTTTCAAATTGTAACTAATTAAATGAATCGCTATTGCATACTTTTAGTACACATAAAACTGGGCATATTTTTAGGGAGCCCAGGAAATTATCTGCATTAAAGTGATAGCAGTAAACGGCCAAATAAATACGATAACCAGTATGGGGTGGACCAACTCAATGCTGCTTGGTGATAATTAGTCTCTCGGCGAGATTTACTATCATTTGCCAACTATGGTGGGCAAAGTGGTTTTTTTTGTTGTTAGTTTGGAAGTTTCAATTACTCCTATATTGTGTGTGTGTGAGTGTGTAATCATGTTACAGTGCCACTGAAATTAGCTCCCATTGGCATACTTATTGAAGTTAATAAACGGGAAAACAACATTTGCAAATTGCCAATTTGATGGCATACTTTGGGGCTTTACATTTTGACAAATGCGTAGACATAATAATGATAAAGTTTCGTAATGGAATTTCGCAATCATTTATCAAAGATTGTTGTCGACGCACATTAAAATTATGTTTTTTTCTGGGGAGGGGGGGCGGTAGAAAATAAAAAATTACAATTAGCATTTTGATTGCATACTTTTGGGGATGCAGTATTTTATATTCAAAACTTTTAACTCAATTGTACTTGAAATAACACAGGGAAATATGTCCAGCATGGCAACAACGCCACTTTCGAAATTCGTAAAAAATATTTAAAGGTATTGGCTCTTTTGTGAAAATGGCGTTTTTTTTTCGACAATCAGCTAGATCAATTCAATTCGTACTTTTAAAATTATAAAAAAAATTTCATTCCTAAAAAAATTTTTTTTTTTCTTTTTTGTTATTTTTTATTTGGTTTTTCTGAAAATAGAGGAAGACAATGTTTGTAAAAAAAAAATGTTCTTCTTTTTAAAAATAGTGGCCAATTTCCAAAATTTTGAGAAAACATTTTTAAACATATTTTTATTGGAAATTGTTTTTCTTAGCTTTTTAATCGTTCTAAACAACATTGTTTTTTTATTGTTATTTTTGTAAAATTAGCTATTTTTCGACAAAAACGTTTTTTTTTATTTAATTTTTCTGAAAATCCACCTCACGCTCTGCAGATGAACACAGTTTCTGTAAATTTTTTTTTTTTTTTTTTTTTTTTTAAAAAAAAAATTATTTTTGACTATTTTTTTTTTGGAAATTGTTTGTCTTAGCTTTTAAGACATTTTTATTGACACTTGTGATATTGGTGATATTTCGAGAAAATTGTTTTAATTTTAATTAAATTTTTTCTAAAACGTACCTCAAGCCAATTTACAAATTATTTTGGTTTTTGCTTAAAAAAAAAAAAAAAATTTTTAGCTTTAATTTAAATTGAAAGATTTTTCGAGAAAATTGTTTTTTTAATTTTATTTTTCTGAAAACCCACCTTACGTACCACAGATGGAAAAGCTTATGATTTTCCAAAACATTGTGGATTTAAAAAAAAAAATTTTTTAGCTTTTAACTTAATTTAAATTGAATGATTTTTCGAGAATTTTTTTTAATTTTAATTTTCTGAAAACCCACCTTACGTACCACAGATGAAAAAATTTATCATTTTCCAAAGTTTCGAAAAAAAAACAATTTGAATATTTTTTTTTGGAAATTTTTCTCTATAATAATTTTTTCCCTTTATTGACACTTTTGTGAAATTTGCGATTTTTCGAGAAAATTGTTTTCTGTTTAATTCACTTATCTGGAAATGGCGCTCACATACTGGAGGACACATTTTCTGTCAAAAAAATTTATCATTTTTTTTGTGGAAAAATTTGCCATTTTTCAAATTTTTTAAACAACAATTGTGGCTATTTTTTTGGAAATTGTTTTTCTTAGCTTTAAAATCATTCGGTCGGTTTTCTAAATTCGCGATTTCTCTATCCTGTGCTTTTTACTATTATTTTTTTTAGCTTTTAACTTAATTTAAATTTAATGATTTTTCGAGAAAATTGTTTCTCATTTTCTGTCAAAAAAATATATCTTTTTTTTTTGGAAAAATTGTTGATTTTTCAAATTTTTTAAACAACAATTGTGGCTATTTTTTTTGGAAATTGTTTTTTTTAGCTTTAAAATCATTCGGTCGGTTTTCTAAATTCGCGATTTCTCTATCCTGTGCTTTTTACAATTACCAAATTGATCTCGTTTGCATTGCATAAATTAAAATGCTATTTGTTTTGCTGAGTGTCATAACAATTCATTGCATATTTTCAGGATTAAGAATTATATAGAATATATTTTTTTTACAGGATTTAAGTTGTTGGGAGTGCTTATGTTTTGTTTATTGAAATATAACCCAAAAGCCAACAATGGCTGTAAAATAAATTCATAAACAATCATTTTCCGATTTCACCCCTCATAATCGTGTATAGCATGCCTTTAGGCTTAGCAATACTTTTCGGGGAGGGGGTGGACATATTAAATGTCTACTTTTAGGATTTGTACATTATGGCCAATAACAATCAATATTTGTTTATGCACACTTTAAAGTCAAGTAAAAATTCATAAATTTGTTACGTAGAAATTTCATTTGACAACAAAATGACAAAGAAATCTTTTACAAATGGGAATGAAACAAAATGTGCGTACAATAAAATTAAAATGAATACAAGTGAATACAATATTCATACTCGATTGCATATGTGTGTGTGTGTGAGTCTTTACAATATGCGTGTTTGTCATTAGAAACGAGTGATTTTATTTTGTTGTGCTGTCTGTCTTTCTTTTAAAAATTTTATAATTATTATCAATCCTTCATTTGGTTGCCAACAATTTGTTGCATTCCATTGTGTGACTGATGTCTGTGGGATTTTCACACAACTGTGTGACATCTCTAAACCACACACACACACACACCCGTGCATATGTAAATACTTATACATGTACAATTGCCATTTTCAGTGTAAATATTTTGAATGTTATATAAATTGACACAGTGTGAGCACTCACACTCACACACTATGTTGGAAATATCAATATACACATACGCAAATACATTCAACTACACAATCATAAATAAATAAATAGTGACCCCCAGACAGTGATTTGGCAATGTGTTTTTGGGGGTCTCTTTTGTAAAAGCTTTAAAATGTCGTAAATATGTCTTTAATCGCATAGTAAGATTATAATTTATAGGCCGAACTGTAGGATAAAAATAAAATGTAAATGATGTAAAGTAGAAAAGCCTTAAAGGAAAAAATGGAACGATACAACGCCTTGAAATTATTAAAATTCACTACAGAAAAGCTGAAAATCTTGCAGTCTTTGTTTCTAAAAAAAATTCAGAAAAAAAACGAAAGCGTCAATTTTACGTTATCATAAAGCTACAATTAAAGTTAAAATCGCTGAAGGATTTTAGCTTTTCTGAAGGTCCCTCCTGGAACCTCGGACATAAGCTATGTATTGGGTCATGAATCTCGGAAAGTAGTCAGATTATTTTTTGATTACTTTTGATTCTTTTTGATTATTTATAGCAATCGCAAGTAATCCTGATTACTTTTAGATTTTTTGTAATCAATTACACCGTGTTACAAAAAATAGATTTTTTTCTGTCCTATAAACCAAATGCACATATTCGGAAAGAGGGGAAAAAATAAAAATACACGTGTATCGGCGATTTTCATGTACACGTCAGAATTTTTTTTTTTAAGTTTGAAGTATAAAGCTCGTAGTGGCCTGTGTGAAAGCCTTTGGACCGATTTTTAACCGTTTTTCAGTGATCCAATCGAGCTGATTTTTGGCAGGCAGACTCGTGGAAATGTCTGTATCACGTCAAATTTTTTAAAAAAAATTTTTATCAATTCTCAGATTTTCCTAAATTTTTTTAAATGGTTATCGTTTTTTTAAAGTTTCAGTTAAAAAAACATTTTTTTTCGTAACGCTTAAGTTGTTTAAAAATTGGGAGTCTCTTCAAGTTATGCTAAGAAAAGTGAAAAAAATATTTGTTTTTCAAAAATAATAAAAATTGGGGAAAATCTGAGAATTAATCGCCGATACACGTGTATTTTTATTTTTTATCCCCTTTCCGAAAAAGTAAATTTTGTTCATAGGACAGACTGTGTGTAACACGGTGTTATAAGTCCTGAAAAACAGAATATAATCATAACTTTAATTATTACTGGACCTCTGCAAAAAACTTAATTTAAATAGTAATTATTACGATTAGTAATCATTGCTTAACAGCTATGGTTGTTGGTCACTTGAGTGGAAGTTACAGGAGGGCGAGACATGAAGTCCAGTACAAGTCCAGTACAATGGTTGCTGGTCACTTGAGAGGAAGTTACAGGAGGGCGAGACATGAAGTTCAGTACAAAAATTAATTCTGAAATCAACGATAGCTTTCTTTTTGTAATCGACTTCATATGTCTCCGGTTTACTTGGAACTTCATTAATCCATTCCTGCCTAATGGGTCTTTAAACACCTAAGGAATCATAAAAATCATACGAGCAGCTGTATTGGGCAGGCATTTATAGGTTAAAGGGGTCCAATGAAATATGCCCAAATTGTATGACTTGATTTCTGTTAACTTCCTCACAAATTTTACCATGACGTTTGTCATTCAGCCTAACTGTGAGAGAAAAACGTTCTTACATTCACTGTAGCACACATAGAAAGGTGCGGCAAGTATTCGCCAGCACATCATCATCCTCCTCATCTGCATCAGCCTCCTCGGGGATCAATATTTGTGCAACCAGAACAACACTAAAAATATCAAGTCAATGAACGGCTGAGTATGTGTGACATGAACGAATGTTGCAAATTTTTATTGACTTTTGCATAAATACATGCAAACATTTTGTAAAATATAAGTGGGATTCACATGCACACACACACACACACACACAGACATATGACAACATATACTGTAAATTATACATTCATAAATATGCATGTATGCAAGCACCAGCATAGACTCATACTAAGGCAGACACCCGGTATAAGCAGGGCCGGACTAAGGGAGGATGAACTCTGAAGAGAGGCATTCCTGCAGTTACATGACCAGTGATAGAGCAAAATCTTACAAATATCTTGAAAGCAGTGAGAGAAAAAATATGAAAAAATATCGAGCCCTGACCATGAAAAAGACGCAAGCTCCAAAACGAAAATTTCACAGTAGTGAGTATTTTGTGTGGTCAAGCAAAGAGGCGTGTGAAACTTACGATACAATTTTACAGTAGGGTTTTTTTTGTGTGGACAGAGGCTAACAATACAATTGAATTTGCTATATCTTTGTAAATATACATTTTTAATTTTTAATATTTTGGAATTAAGAGCATTGTAGCATTTTCTATCGTATTTCATTAAAAAGTGAGTTTCGGAAAAAAGAAAATTTCACAGCAGAGAGTATTTTGTGTGGTCAAGCACAGAGGCGTGTGAGGCTTACGATACATGTGAATTTGCTGTATCTTTGTAAATATACATTTTTAAAATTTTTGTTATTAAGAGCTTTGGAGAATTTTCTATCGTATCTTATTAAAAAGCGATTTTCGAAAAAAGAAAATTTTGGAGTAGGGTTTTTTTTTGTGTGGACATAGGCTTACAATACAATTGAATTTGCTATATCTTTGTAAATATACATTTTTAATTTTTAATATTTTGGGATTAAGAGCATTGGATCATTTTCTATTGTATTTCATTAAACAGTGAGTTTCGGAAAAAAGAAAATTTCACAGTAGAGAGTATTTTGTGTGGTCAAGCACAGAGGCGTGTGGAGCTTACGATACAATTGAATTTGCTGTATCTTTGTAAATATTAATTTTTAAAATTTTAATATTTTGTTAGTAAGAGCGTTGGAGAATTTTCTATCGTATCTTATTAAAAAACCATTTTCGAAAAAAGAAAATTTTACAGTAGGGTTTTTTTTTGTGTGGACGGAGGCTAACAATACAATTGAATTTGCTATATCTTTTTTAATTTTTAATATTTTGGAATTAAGAGCATTGTAGCATTTTCTATCGTATTTCAGTAAAAAGTGAGTTTCGGAAAAAAGAAAATTTCGCAGTAGAGAGTATTTTGTGTGGTCAAGCACAGAGGCGAGTGGAGCTTACGATACAATTGAATTTTCTGTATCTTTGTAAATATTAATTTTTAAAATTTTAATATTTTGTTATTAAGAGCGTTGCAGAATTGTCTATCGTATCTTATTAAAAAACGATTTTCGAAAAAAGAAAATTTTACAGTAGAGGGTTTTTTGTGTGATCAGAGGCGTATGAGGCTTACGATACAATTGAATTTGCTATATCATTGTAAATCTACATTTTTAATTTTTAATATTTTGGGATTAAAAACATTGGATCATTTTCTATCGTATTTCAGTAAAAAGTGAGTTTCGGAAAAAAGAAAATTTCACAGTAGAGAGTATTTTGTGTGGTCAGAGGCGTGTGAGGCTTACGATACAATTGAATTTGATGTATCTTTGTAAATCTTAATTTTTAAAATTTTAATATTTGGGGATTACGAGTATTGGGAAATTTTAATTCGAATTTTATCAAAAACGAGTTTCGAGAAAAATTGTCACTCACGTCTTAACCCATTCACAGCCAGCGATGCCATATTGCACAGAGAAAAAGGATTTCGTAAAGTTAAAAATGTCGAAATTTTTTTTTTATAAAAATGGCATTATATATATTCAGGGTTAAGTTTCAACCAGGAGGGAACGGTTCTTCTGAAGGGCACAGCTGATTGGGAAATAACCAGCGTCAGACTTTTATTTTACACCGAAAAGAAGGAATTCTCCGTCCCTTAGGTGTCCGCTTATGAGAGAGTACACTGTATTGCATTCTTCTGTCCAATGAAACGAGGGCCTTCTCCAATCCGCGACCATATTCCACTGTAGGTTCTATGAAACCCACATCCCTGAAAATGTTAGCTCGAAAAAGTATTTTATTTAAAAACAAATTTCAATAATCAATACCCATTGTCTTCCGCTTGACTTTCTAAATTCACAAATAATTAGAAATTCAATTTCTGGCATGTATTTTGGAACACCCTTTTACACACACAGCCACTCACTCACATACACTGTCTGACTGTCCAACATTCGTTTTGTTTTATTCTATGAATATGCAAGTGTAACATTTTTTTTTGCATTGCTTTGTTGTTTGTTTTTTTTTTGTTCCTCTCACAGTTTATTTCTGTATTTGTTTGTAACAGAAAAACAAAAACAATAAAACGCATGCATCTCGAAATGCAAATGTATGCAAAGTTGGTATGTGTGAGTGTGTGAACGTACATTAATATGCATGTATGTGTTTATTGATATAAAGTTGTCATATTGTCAAGTTATTTTTATTTCAGACAAAACAACATATTTTTATAAATTTTAAAATAAAATCACTATCTGTAGGTTGGTGATAACATACACACGTACATACATACCCTATGGGAAATGTCAATGGCGGAAAAGTACAGATTTTCTATGGACTGTGTCACCAGTACGGCGATCTGTAAATAAAACAAACTCTGACAAAAACTTTAAATTTGCACAAACGGCGAATATTTAAAATAATTTTGTGATAAATTTTTTAAAATGTATCTCCAAGTAATCAGACAAGTCGTTATCGAGTTAAGTCATCCAAAGTAGTGGACAAAAGTGTTGATGGTTATTTCCCCTACACATCACATCTACCTCGTTTATTTGCATATTCAAAATAAAATAAAATAAAATAAAATAAAATAAAATAAAATAAAATAAAATAAAATAAAATAAAATAAAATAAAATAAAATAAAATAAAATAAAATAAAATAAAATAAAATAAAATAAAATAAAATAAAATAAAATAAAATAAAATAAAATAAAATAAAATAAAATAAAATAAAATAAAAAAAAATAAAATAAAATAAAATAAAATAAAATAAAATAAAATAAAATAAAATAAAATAAAATAAAATAAAATAAAATAAAATAAAATAAAATAAAATAAAATAAAATAAAATAAAATAAAATAAAAAAAAAAAAAATAAAATAAAATAAAATAAAATAAAATAAAATAAAATAAAATAAAATAAAATAAAATAAAATAAAATAAAATAAAATAAAATAAAATAAAATAAAATAAAATAAAATAAAATAAAATAAAATAAAATAAAATAAAATAAAATAAAATAAAATAAAATAAAATAAAATAAAATAAAATAAAATAAAATAAAATAAAATAAAATAAAATAAAATAAAATAAAAGAAAAGAAAAGAAAATAAAATAAAATAAAATAAAATAAAATAAAATAAAATAAAATAAAATAAAATAAAATAAAATAAAATAAAATAAAATAAAATAAAATAAAATAAAATAAAATAAAATAAAAGAAAAGAAAAGAAAAGAAAATAAAATAAAAAATAAAAAATAAAAAATAAAAAATAAAAAATAAAAAATAAAAAATAAAAAATAAAAAATAAAAAATAAAAAATAAAAAATAAAAAATAAAAAATAAAAAATAAAAAATAAAAAATAAAAAATAAAAAATAAAAAATAAAAAATAAAAAATAAAAAATAAAAAATAAAAAATAAAAAATTAAAAATTAAAAATTAAAAATTAAAAATAAAAAATAAAAAATTAAAAATAAAAAATAAAAAATAAAAAATAAAAAATTAAAAAAAAATATAAAAAACAAAAAATAAAAAATAAAAATTAAAAAAAATTGCTTTGATTTACACATTTACACATTTTCGTGTACCTTGTCTGCAATCAAAGCAACACAAGCTTGAAACCTTTTTTAAACATATCTATTTTTGCAAAGTAATAGAAATAATAAATAATCTCGAACTCGACTAACAGAAACAAAATTGCATGAAGAATATAGATCATCAATACATAAACAAAATTATAAAACAATATATATATATAAATATATTTACCCTCGACACTGATTCACTGATACACTGATACACTGATTCCCTGATTCCCTGATTCACTGATTCACTGACTCTGTCACGCGTACGTAGGAATTTAAATAGGCATTCTATAATAATTCTATAAATAATAATAATAAAAAAAAAAATATTTTTTTTGTACAGAAATTGTGTTTTCCCCAAATTTTTTTTTACCAAAATTTTTTTTTTTCCAAAATTTTTTTTCTTACAAATTTTTTTTTTTTACAAAAATTTTTTTTTTCCAAATTTTTTTTTTCAAGAAATTTTTTTTTCCAAATTTTTTTTTTCAAGAAGTTTTTTTTTTCAAAAAAATTGTTTTTTTCCACAGAATTTTTTTTTTCAAGAAATTTTTTTTTTCCACAAAATTTTTTTTTTTCAACAAAATTTTTTTTTCAACAAAAATTTTTTTTTCAGCAAACATTTTTTTTTTAACAAAATTTTTTTTTTTCCACAATAATTTTTTTTGTCAACAAAATTTTTTTTTTTCCACAAAAATTTTTTTTTCAACAAAAATTTTTTTTTCAACAAAAATTTTTTTTTCAGCAAAAATTTTATTTTTAACAAAATTTTTTTTTTTTCCACAATAATTTTTTTTGTCAACAAAATTTTTTTTTTTCAAACAAAAACTTTTTTTTTCAACAAAAATTTTTTTTTTCTGCAAAAATTTTTTTTCCACAAATTTTATTTTTTTTCGAAATTTTTTTTTAAAAAATAGTTTTCTCAAAATATTTTTTACAAAATTTTTAAAATTAAGTAACAAATACTTTCTCAAGCAAATTAACGGGCGCCATAGGCGCATTACAACTTACTAGTATTAAATAAAGGATTATATATTATACAGTAAAAGAAAGTATAGATTATTTAAATCGATGGAGTATTTCTGATTTCATTCAGACTTTAGTGTCTACCTCGAAAATTCTTGGTGATGTGTGATTTATAAAACAAGCGATTTAGTAGATTTCTATGGAAGATTCCAGCCCTTCACTAAAGTGTGGCTAAAGTAGAAATTAAAGCGTTTCCAATCCACCTTATTGTCGATTTTGCAGAAAGATCTTGGTTTGCTGGCTTTTAAAAATCAACTCTAAAATTACAAAAAGTCTTACTATTAAAATGGAATACATCACATTGTTGGCAACTGTGAACTGTGAATGTCACTGTCATTGCCACTACCGTGCCAAGTCCATGATTCTCCTTAGATTCAATAAATTCACTAAGTTTTCAGTTTAAAAATAAATTGCTTTAAATGTCACCCGTTCAACTCAGACATTTAATGTAATTCTGTATAATTCTAATATTTTTCATGACATCCTTTCAAACCCCCCCCAAAAAAAAAGAACGAAGCTAAATCTCTATTCAGACAATCATTAAACCAAGCAATGAATTGGCTTGCTGGACATGTACTCGTATAATTCCTGGTAACACACAAACATTCACTCTCCTGTGCCCAACAACCCAAACAGAATTGTCAACGCGAAGCAAACGAGAGCGTTAAACCCTCCCTACCAGGGTAACATACTTAAGTGCACTTGACAAAATCAAATTGTACATGTCACGGAAATATGACACATTTTTGTTTAGTTTTTTCATTTCCCACATGCCACACCATATCCAAAATGCACGGCATGCTACTGCCTCAGCCCTTCCGTTGTCCGGTCTCTCCTGCCGCCGCGGCCGGGCAGCCATTCAAGTCGTGGAGCTTAAATACAATTGCTATCGTCAAACGGTAATGGACGGTGTAAACAGCCAGTGAGAATGTAGTGATGGTTGGGGAGGGGCCGGTGTGAGGTAGAGTATCCATTTGGTAAATTCTCACTATCGGATCCTTGATCCTTCCGTCCGCCAGTGCTTTCACTTGTCACTTAATAGACAAAGTTATAAATAAATCGCTTTTTTTTTCCAAACAAAACGAAAAAGAAAAACATCTACATGAAGAGGTGGTGAACTTTAGAAGAATTGACGTTGTTGTTGTTGTTGTTATTGCCTCATAAAATGTTGTCCTTAAAAAAATAAAAAAAGGATTGCCTGATGCAATGTTGTTGTGCCATTTGAGTTTGTTGTTGTGGTTTTTTTTTGTTTTGTGTAGCCTCCATTCCATTTCCATTTGTTGGAAAAGGTGTGAAAAGCAATTTCATGGAATTTTAATTAAATTGAAATTGGAATGCAAAGTGGTCAAGTGTTTGTTCGTTGCTCGAATAACACGGATATTTGTGAATTTTGTCGCAACTGCAGTTGGTTTGTGTGGACTGGGTGCAGCTGGAAATTATGTATTATTTTTCGGTTGGTCATTTTGTGAGAATGTCAACAATTTTCGGTGTAGTTGATTTAAAAATGTAGTTGGCATTCTGTTGGATTTAACAGGATTAGGGAGAATTGAAGGCAAATGTTCTCCTAGAAGTGGTTCGTGCCTCGGATGAGCTCCTAAATGTAGGCCGTGACTAAATACCACTGAAAAAATAAGGCATTTCCTTTAGGTCCGAAAAAATGGAAGTTGTGCAGGATTATGCGTTTTTCGAAAATTGACCGAGATATTTCGAAAATACTTTGTGCCGTTTTTTTCTCGAAAACTGAAATTTGTGAATTTTACGAAAATAGTCTGAAAAAAATTCCAATTCTCAGAAAAATTTTAATATCCATTTGGCACATTTTTCGATCTTTAAATTGACTTTTTTGAGAATTTTTTGGCCGAGATATTTAAAAAAAAACGAAAAAAAAGAGCCAAAACTCCAATTCGTTTTTCTAAAAAAAAGGTTGTGCTAATTTAAAAAAACAGAAAATCGACAATTTCAATGAAGCATCGCCATTTGTTTTCTTTTTCGCTGTGTAGAGAATTTTAGATAGTTGTGACGTTTGCGAAAAAATTCGAAAAGAAATTCCAGTTCTCAGAAAATCGCCAATTTCCATTTGGCACTTTTTTCGATCCGCTATGTGCTTTCGATCGATGTGCTAACAATAAAATTCGACGAAGGTTGTTGTGCCATTTTTGAAAAAAAAAAATGTATTTATGAAATTTGTTTTTTCCATTTGTCACTTTTTTTCGATATAAAAAAAATGTAAACACACAAAATGTTTCTAAAGTAAAAATTGTGCTGGATTGCCTTCCTGAACCGAATTTTGGTAATTTTAATTGCAAAACCTATTTTATCTCAAAAGCTTTGAAATCAAAATATCTTTAGATGACTTTTCTGAAAATTCGAAAAAGTGCCTACACCGTTTTTTTTTTCTGGAGAAAACTAAAAATCGTTCTGAAAAGAGAAATCGATAAGATTGTGTTGTGTATTTGAATAACAAAAATTTAAATAAAAAAAAATTACGAACGAAAAAGCATAATTTTCAATTTTTGAAAATTCCTAAATTATCTCGAAATCTATAAATATTTATAAGACATATTTAAATAAATTAAATTTTTTGAAAACTCGAAAATGTGTCAGTTTCCTGATTTTTTCAGTTTCAGTTTATGGAACTAAAAATTTTGATTTTAAACGAATTTTCGAATAAATTTTAAAAAATTCCAGTTCTGATAAAATCTTTTATTTTCATTTGGAAATTTTTTTCAATATAAAAAAAAATTGAAATTTTTTTTTTTAAATTTAAAAAATTTCCCGAATTTTTTTTTCGGAAACTGATTGTGCTAATCAATGAATTCTTCCCAATTAGTTGTGATATTGTAAAAAAAAAATCCAGTTCTGAGAAAATATTTTCCTTCCATTTGGCACTTTTTTTCTATGTAAAAAAAAAATTGAAAACCCAAACAATTTTAGGAAAACTTAAGATTGTCCTTCCAATGAATTCTACCTAAATAGTTGCGCCATTGTTGAAAAAAATTCATATTTCATATTTTTATAACAGAAGTTAATCATATATCGATTTTTTTTTGTATGTTGTATTTTTCATAAATTGTTTGGGTGATATTTCAGAATTATTGAGGTAACTTTTTATATAGGGCTTTTGGGGGGATTTTTCATTTATTTTGGGAAATTCTTCATCTCATAATAAATTGGGGATTTTTTTTTTTTATAATTTTTAGGTAACACTTCATTGTATGGTTTTCGACAATAAAAAAATTCCTAGTTTTTTTTTATTTTTGTGGAATTTTTCGTTATTTTTTTTAGGACAGACAATCATATAACGATTTTTTTTTTAAATTTTGTTTTTTTAGGTTATTTTTCATAATATTTGGAGGATTTTGCATTGGTTAGTTGTTCATAAATTATTTGGGGTATTTTTTTAAGAATTTTTTGTGGAAATTTTCATCATGGGCTTTTGTGGGAATTTTTCATTTATTTTGGAAAATTCTTTATTTTGGAAATATTAATTTTTTTGGGGCATGTTTCATAGAGCCAAAAAAATTCCTGCAACTTTGCGAAAATTCCAAAATCTGAAAGCTGTGAAAACTTGGCTTTTTCTTCTTCTTATGTCCTTTCGTGCCGGGAGGAGCACAAGACCTCAACAATAGGATTATCTCTTTCGATCTTTGCTAAATTGTAATTTCTTCTGCACAAATTTTGAGTTTTTTAAAAAAAAAAACAAAAAAAGCTTAGAATTTTTTTTAAAGTTTTTTTTTTTTTTTTTTTTTTTTTTTTAAATTTTGGGTTTTAAAAAAAACTTAAAAAAATAAACAAAAAAAATGCTTTGACTTTTTTAAGTTTTTTCTGTATTTTTTTTTAAAGTTTTTTTAAATTTTTTTTTTGTGTTTTTTGAATTTTGACTTTTTAAAAATTTGTTTTTTCTTGTTTTAAAAAAAAACTTTAAAAAAAATCAAAAAACAAAAAAAAACCTTAAAAAAATGCAATCTTTTTTTCCAAAACTTCAAAATCTGAAAGCTGTGCTAAGCTCGCTTTTTCTTCGTCTTCTTCTTATGTCCTTTCGCGCCGGGAGGAGCATAAGACCTCAACAATAGGATCATCTCTTGCGATCAGTGCTAAATTCTAATTTCTTCTGCACAAATTTTGAGTTTTAAAAAAACAAAAAAAGCTTAGAATTTTTTTTAACTTTTTTTCGTATTTTTTTTTAAATTTTTTTTTTTTTTTTTTTTTTTAAATTTTGGGTTTTAAAAAAAACTTAAAAAAAGAAACAAAAAAATGCTTTGACTTTTTTAAGTTTTTTCTGTATTTTTTTAAAGTTTTTTTTTTGTGTTTTTTGAATTTTGATTTTTTTAAAAGTTGTTTCTTCTTGTTTTAAAAAAAAACTTTAAAAAAATTCAAAAAACAAAAAAAAACCTTAAAAAATTCAAACTTTTTTTCCAAAACTTCAAAATCTGAAAGCTGTGCTAAGCTTGCCTTTTCTTCGTCTTCTTCTTATGTCCTTTCGCGCCGGGAGGAGCATAAGACCTCAACAATAGGATCATCTCTTGCGATCAGTGCTAAATTCTAATTTCTTCTGCACAAATTTTGAGTATTAAAGCTTAGAATTTTTTTAAAAAAAATTTTTAAAGTTCATTTTTAAAAAATTTTGAGTTTTTTTTAAAAAAAAAAAAGCTTTGACTTTTTTTAAGGTTATTTTTTTTAAAGTCTTTTTAAAAAAGGAAACAAAAAAAAAATTTGACTTTTTTTGTATATATTTTTTGTTTGTTTTTTGTATTTTGATTTTTGTTAAATGTTTTTTTCTTCTGTTTTTGGAATTTTTTTTTTAATTCAAAATCAAAAAAGAATAAACAATTTTTTTTTAAAAACTTTAAAAAAAAACTTATAAAAAATCAAAAACTTTTGTTCTTCAGGGATCGTAGCACATTGGATTTTCATTTTTTTTTTAAAGTTTTTTTCTTCTGTTTTTTTTATTTTTTTTAATTCAATAAAAAAGAAAAAACTTTTTTTTTAAAAAATTAAAAAAAAAAAATTCTAAAAAAAACTTAAAAAAATCAAATTTTAAAATTCAATAAAAAAGAAAAAATTTTTTTTTTAAAAACTTTAAAAACAAATTCTAAAAAAAACTTAAAAAAATCAAACTTTTTTGTTATTCAGGGATCGTAGTACATTGAATTTTTACGGATTAATTATAGCAAACACAATTTTTTTGTGGCAAAGTGTTTATACTGCATTGTTAAGTAAAGTATATGAAGACAGTTGGCTCAATAACCTGTTGTTGGTGTTGGCCTGTCTAGTGCGCACTTTCTAAAATTTAAGAGATTTGCGTGTCTTTTCCCAGTTGGTCCCGTCCACCGGAGTCTCGGTTTTCCATATCTATGCCTTCCATGGTAGTTGTTGTCCAACAGTTTTCTGGTTGGAGAATTTGGCCATCGCAGTTGCTGTATTTGAGCTTAAATCCGCTCTTATCGGGATTTAACTCACACAGCCTGTTTGACGTCTATGCTCCACTCTAAAACAGATGGGCCCATAGATTTTGCAAAGGATTTTTCTTTCATGATGAAAATCTGTTTTCGTAGCGGATTTTAGCAGAGACTCTAAAAATCAATGTCTTATCTAATTTAGATGACCTCAAGTACTATGTGAGTAATTGCAAGACTTAAAGAAATATGTATGTTGGTATGCACTATGGGCAACATTAAAACCACACACATGTGTTGCATACATTAGGGCCTCCGATATAATTAAAGAAATTCAATTATAATATTTTAATGTCAATTCGAACGATTATTAATTAATTTACCTTGCAAAAATTCATCATTATTAAGCAATACAAACACACGCACACTTACATGGCCAAATCACTCATTTATACACACACACACACACACAAGCAATCATGCTCATCCATAGACATATGCAGAGAGAAAAACACACAGAGCCAAGCACACTCGATTTATCCTTTTATCGATAAAAACTGAACCAATATTTCTTTTAATTACACGACAACTCACACACACACATGTAAGCACAAGTATATACTCGATATATGTATTTACGTGCTTGATACATAACATTATGGTCACCAAGCAAAGGACATGCAACACACACACATACACACAAACGCACAGACATATAATTGCAAAATTGATGATTACGAAATTCAAGGAGAGAGAGAGAGGCTTGCAATGTGGCCCCGAGTTGCAGTCATTCCTGTTGATCTCGCCCTCTGTAAAGGTGAGCAAAAACAGAACAAAAAACGGGGGAGGGGAAAAAAGTGGAAACAATACGACAAAGAAGTGCAAAAACAAAAGAATGAAGGATATGTGTATATGGCGTAATAATTAAATATTTAACACACTGCGGACGCACTCATGTATTCGTTCGACAACGGCATCATTTCCACTTTTCTCCGGTCTCAGGTGTTTTAATGCAGTAAAAACGCACAATGAGCTTCATAAAAATAATCATATTTGATACACACAAATGTTTATACACACACACACAATTTTATACAGATGCAGACATTTACTTTGCTTGCATATACCCACACACACACACAAACACACACACAAAGAGTTTTTTAATGATGGAAAACTGTGTTTGCTATAATTACTGTGCTTAACTTGGGTGAATGTCTTTCAATTACTTTTGACGAGGCTGGTGTGATAAATGGAGAAGTCGAAAAACATATCGGGAGGACCCTGATGTGTTTTCTTTTCAAACATCTCAATGACATCTCTCAAACCCTCGATATCATATCTCCAATGAATATCTTTAAGCTTGAACATTTTCAATGGCCCACCCTTTAGTAGCGAGCAGGCTTCCTTAATGGCAAAAACTTCTGCCTGGAAGACGCTAGAAGACATTCGGAAGACGCTAGTATTGTTCCTGGTTGGCTTCCCTCGACAAAATTCCCGAGCCTACTCCGCAGGGTAAACATTCACGTCGAAGCGGAACAGAAGACATCCACGGACCCATTCCGCTTTTTGGAGGATGTAACGGCGTCCCAACAAGGGTTTTTGGATTTTCATTACTACAAATGCGACAATTTTGTTCATTAATTTGCCTGTTCAACCAAAAGTGAGTTTTACCGCTGAACAAAATGTTCTTGTAAAAATCCGTATCGGCGGGCCATCTCATTTTGGGCCCTTTCACTGAACGTTGTTCCGGAGTTAGTCCATTCATTAGGAAAAGGCAAACCAAACAGAGTATAAATAAACAGAGCGAAAAAAGTGTGGCCAGATTGAAAATCACACGTCTAAAAACACACCCATTGGAAGATGAAAGTAGAAGCATACATAGAAGTAGAAAAATGCATTTCCGCTACATTGTGTTTTTCATTCAGGGCCCGTGCATTTCAGTCGATTTATTTCGTTGGACCACCGTTCACAGTCTCCCTGGCTTTTCAGTGCTTTTATTAAATTAATAAATCATTTGAGATGGCGGCAAAACACCATAGCACCGACTTCTGTTGTTACAAAACACATCTGCCAATTTATTACACCGACCGCAAATTCCCCGGTCAATTGAATGGCTGTGTGAGTGTGTGTGTGTGTGTGCGGGATCGTCTGTTTTGTATGTGAGTGTGTACATGATTCCACAACATTTTTTAATTATTGAATGTCATTTAAGAACTTTCTTACATAAATTTTTATGAGCTTGGTTGGACAGTTTTTTTTTTTTCGTTGCCAGCAACATCTCTCCATCGTGACAAGAGACGTTAATTAAGAGGAATAAAGGCAGCAGAAGAAGAAAACGAACAGCCACAAAAAAAAAAACGGTTTTAAATTTCAAAGAAATGAGCAATAACACAAACGAAAATACAATTTAAGTAGAAGAATTTATTTAATTTAAGAAAGTTTCTTTTTGGCTTGCCAGTGTTTCCAAGACGGGCCGACAAACAAATCCTGTCATAATGTTAAGAAATCATGATTTATTCATGACAAATATTAACATTTCTTCTACAAAATGAAAATTGAAAGAAGTGAAAAAAAAAACCAAGTGTCGTCATGACAAAAACATTGTCTGGGGGTGGTGATGATGATGAGGTCGAGGTTTGTAATTATCTGGGAGAGGCGTTTTTTCAATTGGGTGTGTAAGAAAAGTCCCCATTTAGGGGTTTCAATACAAAAAAATCTCAAATAGGAGATCACAATCAATGCAAATGTATGCTTATATTTTCTTAATCCTCACAGCGTGTTTGTATGACACTTTGCTTGGGCGGATTTCATTGCTTTGGCAAATGTCGTATGAAACACGTGTTTTATTTAACTCAAAGTTCGAAACAGTTCGAGGGAGACTGCCGGCTTTTAAGTCGGATAAATCATGGAAAGGCACGTAGAAATGTGAAGAAGGAATTGCAGTGTACAGTGAGGCGATAGGAGAACGGAGACAAATTATTTCCTTTAGATCGAAGGAAAAATACAATTAAAACGGCTCCCTGAAAAATGACCCCAAAAAGAAAATGAAATTTCTTTTATTGGGGACAACCATATTACTTCACCAGCTTGGGAACATTTTTCATTAGAAAAAATTACCCCAAATTTTTGGAAACTTTTTAAATCTTTTTTTTACTCTTTTTTGAGGACAACCACATGAAAATTTGGGGCCTTTTTTATTAAATTTTATTCGTTTTCTTTTTTTTTTGGTACAAATTTTCGAAATTTTGGGTTCTTTTTATAAATGAAATATTGCCCCCAATTTTACTAATAATATCAAATTTTTTTGCCATTTTACTTCTCTAATTTGGGGCAATTTTTCATTATAAAAATTACGCCAGATTTTGGTTTTTTTTTTTTCTTTTTCTGTCATTTCGCATAAGAAAAATTTCTCCTAAAGATTAAATTTTTTTCCAAAATCTGGGCTAATTTTTATTAATAAAATTTTTTGGAAACTTTTTTGATTTGGTGTCATTTTGCATAATGAACAATTTCCCCAAAAGGTTAAAAAAAATTTCCAAAATTTTGGGTAATTTTTATTAATGAAAAATGGCCCCCCAATTTTACGATTGAGGACAATAATATGAAAATATAATTTGGGGCAATTTTTCATTATAAAAATTACGCCCGATTTTGGAATTTTGTTTTTATTGTTCTCCTTTTTCGCCATTTCGCATAGAAACATTTTCCTAAAGATTAAAATTTTTTCCAAAATCTGGGGTAATTTTTATTAATACAATTTTTTGGAAAATTTTTTCCTTTTTTTTTGATTTGGTGCCATTTTGCATAATGAAAAATTTTCCCAAAAGGTTAAAAAATTTCCAAAATTTTGGGTTCTTTTTATTAAAATGGCCCCCAACTTTACTATTGAGGACAATAATACGAACATTTGGGGCCATTTTACTTCACTAAATTGGGACAATTGTTCATTATAAAAAGTATCCCAAATTTTGGAATTTTTTTTTAATCTTTTTTCGTTTTTGGGCCATTTCGCATATGAAAATTTTCCCCAAATAATTTAAAATTTTTACAAAATTTCGAAAAAAATGTATTTATCATTTCTTGAGTTGGGTTAACCCAGCCACCCTTCCACCTTTCCTAATCAAAATTTTCATTATCAAAATTACCCTAAAATTGGGGCTATTTATCATTTCTTGTGTTGGGGTCTTTTTGTATTGGAGTAACACTCGGGAGTAACCCTCCCCTTTTCAAATCAATATTGCTTTGTTACATTACTTATATTTTTAGACCCACTGTGCCCCACATCTTCCAAAAAGCCTTACCACCAAAAGCAAACAGAAGAACATTTGTTAAAATTTAAAAACTTTTTCCAACATTTCTAACATCTCCTTTCTCCTCTCAAACATAATTTCGTCATTGTTGCTATGACGGGAGCGGCATGAAAGAAATCAGACAAACAGAAAAAAAATAATAAAAAACACATGCAGAACATTTCGTAAAAAAATTTTTTAATTAATTTTTGATTTTGCCGTAGCACAGTGGTCCAGTATCGATTTTCATCGGCCCAAAGTTTTTAACTATTAATCTAATACATTTCTTCTAATATCAGACAGACATGTGTAAAAAAACCTAACAAGGAAAAATATAAAAAATTGTTTCCGCCCTAAAATGTAGAAACACAAAAACTAGTCAACTTTGAAAATATTTCTAAAATATATACAGACTTGGAAATGAATTCTGGGCCACTGTGCGCCGTTAGCCAACAAACACCTGAAAATATGCTTTAATTTGTGCTCACTTTGAAACTTATCAGCAAAGTATGCAACATCAGCAGCAGCAGCTCATGCCAAGTTTAATTATGTCACCTTTTGTGAAAAGTTCTGCTGCAGCAGTCAGTCATTAACTTTTTGATTTGGTTTTCTTGGAATTTCTCTCAATATTTTATTGAGAAATTAGAATTGAACAACTGACGTTTGTGGGCTAATTTTGCCTTCCCCCCTCACACCCAAGGTGTATCATTGTTCAATAAACCAAAAAAAAAAATGATTTCAGATTTTGTTGAAGTTCTTGTGTGTTCGTTAAACTGTTCCGTTCCTTGGAGAAATGTTAAAAAGTTTTGACATTAGCAGACCAACTCCATTGGCACAAAAGCCACCACCACCGGAGAAGTCACCGCCACCACCTGCTGGCCATTCTACGGAGATTTATTTTGTAATGCAATTGTTTTGACATTTGCCTGGTATGAGTTCATTGATGTGGGTGGGCCGGTTCGAGTGGTGACTCTAAATTGATAAACTTCCCTCTTCGGTGTTGCGGCTCAGTTTGATTTGATTGTCGGAAATAGTCAGCGGTGGCATTTCTTCTAAGCGGGTATGCGTAGCAGTGAGTTGTATTCCCCCTAAGATGAAGTACTAAAAGTAGTGAAGTTTTGCTAAACACCGGAAAGTTCCAGTAGCTGTCGAGAATGAGGAAGTCCCAATAAAGAATGAAAAAAAAAACTACAGTGTCGAGTGAAACTTATCAAAAGAAGTGTAACCCCCGTATTCGTAGAAATTTATAACAGCTGTATAAACCTTTGTTAACTTTTCTTGACTACTTTTCGTATTTTCCCATTTTAGTGATTTATTATATTTCACTTTATTGACAGCTGTCACTTTATTGACATAAAAAATTTCTTACGTAAACAAAATATTTATAAAATAAAAAATATTTATTAAAAAATTCTATTTAATTATTTTTTTATTTTTTTAAAAAATTAAAAAATTCTATTTAATTATTTATTTTATTAAATTTTATATTTTATAAATATAATTTTATTTTTAAAATTTTTTTATAATTTTTTATAAAATAGAAAAAAAAATTAAAAATGTTTCATAAATAAAAAAAATTTAAAAATGTTTTATAAATAAAAAAAAAAATAAATATTTATTTTTGCGCATCAAAATATTTAAAAAATAAAAAATATTTATTAACAAATTGTATTTTATTATTTTTTATAAATATTTTTTTATTTTATAAATTTTGTATTTATAAAAAAATTGTTACATAAAAAAAATATTTATAAAAATTTTTTACATAAAAAAATATTTATAAAAATTTTGTTACATAAAAAATATTTATAACAAATTTTATAAAATAAAAAAAAATTTAAAAATGTTTTATAAATAAAAAAAAATTAAATATTTATTTTTGCGCATTAAAATATTTATAAAAAATGTATTAACAAATTGTATTTTTTATAAATATTTTTTTATTTTATAAATTTTGTATTTATAAAAAAGTTGTTACAAAAAAAAAGTATTTATAAAAAATTTTTTACATAAAAAAAAATTTATAAAAAATTTTTTACATAAAAAACAATTTATAAAAAATTTTATAAAATAAAAAAAAAAAATTAAAAATGTTGTATAAATGAAAAAAAAAATTAAAATATTTTTTTTTGCGCATCAAAATAATTATAAAATTTTTTATAAAATTAAAAAATATTTGTTAAAAAATTATCTTTTACAGGGTCCCCCAAATATTTTTTTTTTTTTTTGAAAATTCTAAAACAAAACTACTGGATATTTTCTCAAATTTCTTTTTTTTTAATTGAAAGTACAATCCTTCCGATTAATAATGGAAAATAATTTCATTCAAATGGCTGCCTCGGCGTCATACCAAATTCGTCTCAATGATGTCTTCGAAATGTTCAATTGTTGAGAACGACGGTGAATTGATGTTGATGGCGCTTCACGCACACTTTCTGCCACAGCAGCAACATTCTCGGGTGTACGCACTGTTTTGGGCTTTTCACGCTTTGGTTTATCGATGAGGATGCCAGTTTCTTTCACTTTTTTTTTTCGCAAGATAACGAACATACGGAGCTGACGGTGCTTCTATACTTCCCAAATCCGTAGGCAATTTTCGCACACATTCAGCAACATTACCATGACAACATTCCCAGCGTTGTTCAAGCGTATACACAACCATATTGGTTCAGCGTTCAGGATAAAACTAATTATCTGTCAAATCAGACATGAGCTAAGTGTTACCATTCACGAAATAAGCACTAGTTTGGAAAAAAAACGTTAGATGGCGAACCCTTTATTCTTTAAAAACAAAAAAATAAACAAATATTTATAAATAAAAAAATATTTATAAAAAATGTTAGAAAATAAAATTTTAAAAAAGTTTTATAAAAAAAAAATTTGTATACAAAATTTTATAAATAAAAATAAAAGTTTTAAATATTTATTTTTGCGCATACAAATATTTATAAAAAAATTGGTTTCGTAAAAAAATATTTATAAAATAAAAAAATATTTATTAAAAAATTCTATTTTATTATTTTTTATAAATATTTTTACAAAATTTTATAAATAACAAAAAAATTTAAATATTTATTTTTGCGCATAAAAATATTTATAACAAAATTTGTTACGTAAAAAAATATTTATAAAATAAAAAAATATTTATTAAAAAATTCTATTTTATTATTTTTTATAAATATTTTTTTATTTTATTAAATTTTTTATTTTATAAATATTTTTTTATTTTTATAAATTTTTTTTTATAAATTTTTTTAAAAATATTTTTTTTATGCTCATAAAAAATATCTTTAATTTTCATAAACATATCTAGTGTAACGTTTATCCTTAACAATATATCGTCATAGTTTTTCGTACAAAAAAAAAAGTCCACATAAAGTCGCAGCCGACAGTTCATAGGGCACCCCACAGGGTGGTGAGTCATTCATTATAGACGGACTTCGAGTTGACGACGAATGGCCACAATTTGTATCTGGCGAGGTTGAGAATAGATGGGATTTCGATGAGGATGTTGAAGGACAACTTAACTCTGACAATTCGAATAGTATCCGAAGCCGGTTAAATTAGCACGTTGGCCGCGCTACTGAAGCCAGGCAACTTTGCCAGCAAAGGTGGAATCATACAGCCCAATATCTTTACTTTCGGCAGTAGCCAAGACATTTGAGGTGCTACTCCTTTCTAGCCTCAATAGACATTTACCAGTGGCTGGACATAAAAACGGGTACAGTACGATGAACCGCAGCAAGCCGAAAGATAAAACGGTTCTCGTAGCGCTCGACCTACAGAAGGCATTCGATACATGGCCAACATGTCACTTATAGTCTAATTCATGACTCATGATTCAAATTTATTTTTACCACAATTGGAGTTTGTTTTTCTCCTTTAAATATGTAACATTTTTTAGTCTGTAAAAAGCTTAAGTGCCATGAATACCACCAATAAAACTGAAAACAACAAAATGTATTCAAACCATAAACAATTAAAACTATATTAAAATTAACAAAAAAACACAATTATCCAAAATTACTCATTTCAAATCCAAGCCCTTTCTTTCGATATCTGTTATCAGTTATGACAGAGATTATCCATCTCGTAGCCCCCCCATTAGCAACGCTTAGTAGTTTGCTCTGTGCTCCACTGACTGGGCTAGCAATTACTTAAATTATTTTGAAATTAGCAATATCAATTACACAGGGCAACAAAATGACAGAGTATTTTGTAATGTAATAACAAGTCGGCAGATTTGGCCATACGGAGGGCATGTGTAAAAAATAACTTAAAACAAAAAATATAAAATTTTTTTTTTAAAAATTTTATGTACAAAAAAATTTAAAAAAAAAAAAATAAAAAAAAAAATTAAAAATACATAACCTATAATTGAAATATACAAAGTGGTTAAATTTGGAAATATTTCAAAAATATTTTCCAATTTTAAATAATCACTTACTGCTTGTGTGCAAAAAATGTTGACTAGACCAAAAGTGACAGACTTTTGATCGTTGGATTGTGGATCATTGTGCCATAGTGTAACAGATCATCGATTTTTTTCAGTTTTAATTTTTGGGTAAAAAAAACCATTAACATTCATTTTTTTGTAAAATATTAGAATTTTTTTTAAAATATATTTTATAAAGAAAATCATGGGAATTCCCGGGAAGACGTTGAATTCCGTATTACCAGTAATTAACAAAAGGTCAGGCAAGTAAGTTGTTGAAAAATGGCAGGAGTTGTATTCTAGAAATGTTGGTTGGAAGTTTGGGTGAAAAAAAAAAACACTGACCAAATTTCTGTTGGCTAAATCTTAATCTATTGTGTGTGTGTTTTTTTTTTACCGCTGCATGTGTGAATTTGAATTATTTTTCATTTAAAATACGAGCTGTCGGCCTGTGTTACAAATGTCGTAACACTTATAAGTTAATTAACTTGGAAATCATTTGTTTTTGTCGGAATTTCGGATAAAATTATCGTGGTAACAGCAAATTGCTATTAGTTTACAATATGAAATGTCTTCGTGTATTGCTTATGTTTGGGGCTTTTCCAATTCTGCTCGAGGCTTCGATTCGATTTACGAACATTAAGTGTCAAGAATATCGGCCGGAATTTGCGACAATTCCCCTGTGCCGCCTTAAGTTGGTGCGACGTGGAGTGGTCACCCTAAATGTGCATGTGAAGTTATGGCAGGTGCCGGCGACAAATGTGACGGTAAGTTGCTGATATAAATATTCCGATAGGCGACAAAAGTGCAAAATTTTTTTTTCAAAAATATGTGTCGTTTTAAAAACAAAAATCCAAATTGTCTAAGCTAGAGTAAACAATCTTCCTGTGATAATTTCCATTCTGAACTCATGTTGCTTACTTTCTTTCTATCATTTTTTGTTGTTGTTGGATACAGATCAATTTGTCGCTCCACAAGAAGGCCAACGGTTATCATCCCTTTCTGTACAACATAACTGTGGACTTTTGTAAATTTATGGCGAATCGCAAACAACACCCGTTTCTGAAGTTCTACTTTGATGCTATACTAAAGGAGTCAAATATTAATCATACGTGCCCCTATGACGTTCGTATAATTCCCAGCATTTCCGATTGTCAATTCGTTACTAACTTTTAATATCATTTCTATTTTCAGCACGACATAATTGTGAAAAACTTAGTTCTTTACGAGGATACATTCAGATATTTACCGCTGCCAAATGGTGAATATATATTTCAACTGAAGGTGGCCGCCTACAATGACTGGAAGGCAAACGTCGAAACTTACGTTGAGCTGAATAGAAAGTTCGGAAATTGAATTTTCGAAAAAATTATACGTATTCTTATTTGTTAATATATTCGTTTACTTTGCGAAAATAAAGGTTTGTAGCTTGGAATTTTAGAGTTATTTTAAATATCAATAATAGGCAGACTTCTACGAGGTATGTATAGTAGGGTGGAGTGAAATTCAAAAAAAAAAGTTAATCTCGGAAAGAGATGTAGTCTGGGGTCCTAATGAGGGGAAAAATAAAGAAAAAAATTTTAAAAAATTTTTAGGTGTCGCGCCACTCCCTCGAAATTTGGAAATTATCGCTATTTTGGCGTTGATTTTAGAAAAATCCTAAAAAGTTTTATGTCAATAAATGTTTGCAATAGCGTAAACAATGAAATAAGGGCAAGAAAAATTTTAAAAAAAATTTTCTCATTGTTCAAAAATTTCAAAAGTAAAATAAGTCAAATCGTCCCTTCTTCAGAAAATTGACTGAACAATGAAATCGCCACCAAAGCTACAAATATTAGTCGATTATCCTCATATTTGCCTCAAATACTTTTGTTTGGGCACTGAACAAGCTCAAACTTTTAAATTTCGAATAAGTTAAGTCGTTAATTTTTAGGATTTTTCTAAAATCAACGCCAAAATAGCGATAATTTCCAAATTTCGAGGGAGTGGCGCGACCCCTAAAAATTTTTTAAAATTTTTTTCTTTATTTTCCCCCTCATTAGGACCCCAGACTACATCTCTTTCCGAGGTTAACTTTTTCAAATTGAAAAAAAGCATGTTTTCACTCCACCCTAATGTATAGGGTTATTCATTTCGTGGTCTCAAAAGTATAGGGCTGGAATTTGACATCTGTCAAAGTAAGTTGTTATACCAATTTTGGTTTCTTTTCAGTTGGAAGTTTGACATTGACGAAAATGAATCGCTTTACTATCACAAAACGCGTACAAATTATGAAAATCTACTAAAAAAAAATGGTGACTCTGGCACAGCCACATATCGTGCTTCGAGAGGAGATTATGGTTTATAATTATGAATAATAATAAACAAAATTCTCGTATTTGGAGTTCTGAGAATCCTCAAGTAATTGAAGAGATGCCATTACATCCACAAAAAGTCACCGTTTATAATAACTTTATAATAATAAAGAAATATGATGGAAAAACAAATATTTTATATGTGTTTTATTTACGTTTACTTTTGAAAACGAAAAACAGATTAAACTACACTGGACTACAAATGTGCCAAACATTTTTTGTTTGCAATCATGGAAGCTTCCTGCGGTCCAACCCCATTATTCCCTTCATCGCTTGGCTTACTCGCTTCCAAGGGAGCTTGGTAGACATCAGGCAGACATCAATTCTGTCAAAGTCTAGACGGTCGTATGGGTCTGCAGAAGGTTCTCCAGCATGTGTCATCTTGCTGACGACAAGATGCCAGAACCATCTTCTTGTCCCTTCAATCGGTCAGGAAGAGATTACAAGCCAAGCTGAGAATGGCATAAAATGGACATATCCCATAATCTGTTTGGCCTTTGGATTGGAGAATTAAAAAAAAAAGTCATGGCAAAAAGTCATCGTATAAAATGGGATCATCTCTTTTTTAATTCACTTCACCCTACTAGATATGGCATTTAATATCTAGTAGGGTGAAGTGAATTAAAAAAGAGATGATCCCAATTTATACGATGACTTTTTGCCATGACTTTTTTTTAATTCTCCAATCCAATGGCTTCCAAAAGTCATAGAAATGTATAACCTAACTTTTTGCTTGCGACTTCGTTTGAGTTTCTTTGACATTTATATTTCAGTCGGGCCGATTTGTTAAAGCAAAATGTTTCAGAATTTCAGAAAGAAATTTCAAAGAAAAAAAGAACACATATTTGTTCTTTTTTTCTACCGCGCAATTATTTGAAAATTAAGCAAAAGGTCATCGTGTAAATCGTTTCAAAATTAATAAAGAACAATTTTGGTGAAATTTTGAAAAAATCTCGAAAAAAAAAATTTATTAAAAGACCTCATTTTTTTTTAAAAAAAATTCAAAATTGTGGTTTGTGACGTTCTTTTGAAATTTGGAAAAATGGTGAAACAAATTTTTATTAAAAAACCTCAGGTTGTGTGAAGTCAAAAAGAACCCTTTTTTTTTAAAATAACTCAAAATTGTGATTTGTGACTTTTTTTTGTTGGAAATTTGGAAAAATCGTGAAAAAAAATTTATAAAAAAACCTTAATTTTTTTAAAAATAACTCAAAATTGTGATTTGTGACTTTTTTTTTGGAAATTTGGAAAAATCTCGAGAAAAAAATGTTTATTAAAAAACCTTAGGTTGTGTGAAGTCGAAAAGAACATTTTTTTTTAAAATAACTCAAAATTGTGATTTGTGACGTTTTTTTTTTTGAAATTCTGGAAAAATCGTAAAAAAATGTTTATTAAAAAACCTCAGGTTGTGTGAAGTCGAAAAGAACATTTTTTTTTTTAAAATAACTCAAAATTGTGATTTGTGACGTTTTTTTTTTTGAAATTTGGAAAAATCTCGAAAAAAAAAAAATTTATTAAAAAACCTCAGGTTGTGTGAAGTCAAAAATAATTTTTTTTTTAAAAAATAACTCAAAACTGTGATTTGTGACGTTTTTTTGACCTACATTCTTCTCTACACCTTTCGCCCAGAGACTTGAATATCATGATTTTAAAATCAAGCAAAAACTCATCATGGAATTTGGGCAACTTAAAAATAAGTAAAAAAAAAAATTAAAACAATTTCCTTGATATCTGGAAATATTCACAATTTTTTTTCAGAAAAATTTTATTAACGCGGTAATGTCCACATATGAGGACACCCCTTTTTATAAAAAGTGAACAATAAATTTTCATTTTTTTTTATTTAAATCTTTTTCTTTAGTCGTTACTGAATTAATAAAAACCCATAAAATCAATTTTTATCCGACAGTTTCATTCTGGGCGTTAATGGGTTAATTTAAAAAAAAAAATCCGGTCAATTTTACAATTTCACCAGAAAAAAGATGTATGGTCGAAAAAATTAAAAAAAATAACCCAAATTGTCGCCTTTTTCAAAAAATTTTAAAATGTACCCTAAGTAGCATAAAACGGAATTAAAACCCAAATTTCTGAGTTTTTTTCTAACCCGCAATATTGTCCCGCAATCTTGTTCAAATCAAGTTGAAAATCAAGCAAAAAGTCATGGAGTTTGATATTTAATAATAAGGAAAACATTTTTTAAAAAAAAATTCCTTGCAAGAAATCCCAATATTGTTGTTGATAACAAAGAATATAAAAGGGAAATTATAAAAACAACATCAGATTGTCTGTATTCAAAAAGACACTTTTAAAAACCAACTCAAAATTTGTATTTGTGACTTATTTTCTGCCCCGCACCCACGTACTTGAATATCATGATTTTAAAATCAAAACAAAAAGTCATCGTGTTAATCGGGTCACGGAATTTGGGCATCTTAACAGTAAGGAACAAATTTTAAAAAAAAATTCCTTAAAATCTGGAAATATTCACAATTTGGTTTCAGAAAAATTTTGTTGGAACAAATTTTAAAAAAGAATTTCCTTAAAATCTGAAAATATTCACAATTTGGTTTGAACAAATTTTAAAAAAGAATTTCCTTAAAATCTGGAAATATTCACAATTTGGTTTCAGAAAAATTTTGTTTGAACAAATTTTAAAAAAAAATTTCCTTAAAATCTGGAAATATTCACAATCAGCAAATTTCAGAAAAATGTTGTTGATTTCACAAAATTTGTTTTTTCTGGTCAATTTATGTTAACAATTTTAATAGCAATCAGATAAAATTTAAAAAAAATGTATGGTCGAAAATGTTCAAAAAGTTAAATAATCCAAATCGTCCCTTCTTTAAAAAATTATTTGTTTTGGCCTCAAATGCTTTTATTTTGGGTACAAATCAAAATGAAACGTGTACATTTTAAATAAGTTGATCGGTACTATAAATATAAGACCGGAGAAGATCTTGTTGTGCAGTTTAATCATAAATCAAATCAAATCGAAATTAATTTTCAGGGTTGGTTTCAATCATCAACACCGAAATAGGAAAAATTTCAAAAACCTTAAATTTTTTGCTAGAATTTTGGGAGACATTTTCACAATTCTGCATTTTTCAAAGAGTCACAAGGATTTCGTCAGTCCCTTGGTATTGACTGTGGTACGCTCGGCACTAATCGGTTGTATAGGACCAATGCCAAAGGAGATACCGGTAGTACACCGGCCACAATGTTAATACTCTTCGAGAGCTTAAACTTGCGAGCCCCGACAAAGCTGGCAAATATTCAGTTTGTGAATACTCGCATGCCACGCGGTATCAAAAGCCTTGGCAAAAATCAATGCCCAGAAGACAAATTCGGAGAGCACCGTGTCTGATAAAAGTCTCTCTGAGACTGTACAGCAGAACATTTTCCAGATGCTTACCGAACGCCGATAACAGAGACGTTGCATTCGATTGACACTTTGCATGGGATCAGCATCCGGTATGAGTATGAAAATTTCCCCAACAATTCTGAAAAATTCTCCAAACAATTTATGAAAACCAACGCAATGTAAAATCCCCCAAAGAACAACATTATAAAAAAATCGATATATAATGGACTTCGGTTATGAAAATATCCACCCCCCCCAAAAAAAAAGGAAAAGTAAAATAAATGGGAAATTTTTCATTGTCCGTTTTTTTTGGGACATTTTTAGTTTTTTTGTATGATATTTTTAGAGAGATATCATAGAGCCGATATATATTTCGTATAATTTTACGAATCACCGCACAGTGGTCCAGAATTTAATTCCAACGGCCCAAAACTTCTGTGATTTTCTGATCTGGTCAACATTTTCATGAGTTCTGTAAAATATTGGTTGTTGGCAGGGACTGTGTGATTATTTGAAGGTTTTCACATTCAAAATTGGACAATTGAATATATTTTTAAAATATTTCGAAAGTTGACTACTTTTTGTATTTGGCGGTTGTGTGTGGTTTCTTTCGACATTTGATTGACCAAAATTGCCAGGTTGGCAGATTGAATAGATTGTTTTAGTTTTTTTTTTTTTTTTCGAAATTTTGGTTCATTGATTTGTCTTTTTTCTTTTGGATTGGATAGATTTCCGTTTATTTTGCCTGACATATTATAAAATATGCTTTTTAATGATTTTATTTCATTTTTCATATTTTGTAAATTATATTTTGGTCATTGTACATGATAATCACTTATATAAAAAAAAATACTGAGCCAATTTAAAAACAATTAAGGCTTACTTCGAAAAATCTATAGCTTCGATCGCCGGTGTCAGTTGCGTCAACTCGCCTCCATATAATGACCATTTCGTATGCTCCACTGACTGGGCTAGCAATTATTTAAAGCATTTGTCACTAAAACTCAAAACACTTAAATATTTATTAGCTTTTATTTAAACGGTTTAGTCGGTGGTTGGCGGGATTTCTGATAAAATTGTATTGAAAGAGGTAAATCGCTATTAGTTGGCAAAATGAAATTTATTGGTTTATTGCTGATATTTTGGTCTTTTGCCAATCTGCTCGAGGCGACAATACGATTTACGAACGTTAAATGTGACGAATATCATCGGGAGTATGCCTCAATTCCACTGTGTCGCCTCAAGTTGGTGCGACGTGGTGTGGTCAGCCTAAATATTCATGTGAAGTTGTGGCAGGAGCCGACGACAAATGTGTCGGTAAGTTGGTGGCTACGAAATGGCCAAGTCCAACGTCCCGTATTATGCAATATATTGTAATTTTTTTGGTTTTAAAATCTATTTTTTATTGTTGCTAACAAAAAAAAAACGCCTTTTTTTCTTCTTTTTCAGATCAATTTATCGCTGCACAAGAAGGCCAGCGGTTATCGTCCGTTTCTCTACAACATGACTGTGGACTTTTGTAAATTTATGGCGAATCGCAATCAGTACCCGTTTGCGAAACTCTTCTTTGATGCCGTCCTCAAGGACTCGAATATAAATCACACCTGTCCCTATGACGTTCGTATACTGTCTGCCATTTGCCACTGCTAATTCTGTATTAACGTTTTACTTGCAGCACGATATAATTGTGAAAAATTTAATCATCAACGAGAATACATTCAAATATTTGCCATTGCCAAATGGTGAATATATGTTCCAGCTGAAGGTCGCTGCCTACAATGACTGGAAGGCAAATGTCGAAGTCTACATGGAGCTGAATACAAAGTTCGGACTCTGAAGCGATGCGTGTGCTAATCGTCATTCATTAATTGTGTTTAATTTCATGAAAAATATTTGTTAAAAAGAATCAGTTGCACGGATTTTCCAGCATTCTTGTTTGACCGGTTTTGGGTTTATAGTCTTTTTTTTTTTTTTTTGGTGTAATCTCTTTTGTTTCAATGTGTAAGTCTGAAGCTAAAAAAATTTATTTTTATTTCCTTAATTTTGTTTATGTATTCTTGATTTATTTTCTTCATACAGTTTTGTTTCTGTTCGTCGAGTTTTTATTTCTGCTAAATAAAAGTTATTAGTTGTTGCTTTAAATATCAATAACAGGCTGAATCCTACAAGACGTCTATGAAACTTCACTAAACCACAAATCTTCCACTGGATTTTGTAATGCTATGGAAAACCTGGGCCAAATTTAACAGGCTGATTCCTACGAGACGTCTATGAAACTTCACTAAACCACAAATCTTCCAATGGATTTTGTAATGCTATGGAAAACCTGGGCCAAGTTTAACAGGCTGATTCCTACAAGACGTCTATGAAACTTCACTAAACCACAAATCCTCCAATGGATTTTGTAATGCTAAGGAAAACCTGGGCCAAATTTAACAGGCTGATTCCTATGAGACGTTTATGAAATGGACAATAAAAGTTGAATAATGAAATGAAACCAGTTGTTAGTGCCTGGTTATCATGGATTGCGTTCAGTAGTATCTGCTGAGAAAAGCTTAAGTGCCGACTCTGCACATTCTCAGCTAAAAGCAAAAGCGATTATTGAATTGCATTTACACTGGACGGTTAAGGTTCGTATCATATTAAGATTTTTAAAAAAATAATTTAGAATATAATACAAGGTTTACCAACAAGAGGTGTTTGGTATTAAAAGAAAAATGGAATTTTTGGAGTTAAATGATCGGATGTTTATTTTCATAATAAAGAGGAAGGCATGCCTTTAATAAGGACAAACAACACCAGCCAAATGGCCAACACGGCCACGCTTACAGAACCATATCCTTTTCATGAAATTGTTCATAACCAAATCGCAAAGTGGCTGCCCTATAGCCTCACGAATAATATCTCTGAGGTCTTGAATAGAAGCTTCAAAGGTGACAACTACCGAAATACCGGGTGATTCAAAATAACACCTCTTCTTGGTGAACCCTGTATACAAAGGCTCCTAAAAATCGTGTAAATCGAGGAATTTTATAAATCCCTCAATTTACACAAAACCCAAAAAATCGTGTAAGAAAAGTATCGTGCAAATTGAGGGATAAGTGTAAGGGCAGTATTGGTTATTGACTTAGCTTGCTTGTTGACCCTCTAGATCGACTACAGCTATGGACATATAATTGGCACAAACATAAATTGCGCACACATTTTAGTATTTTCCAACTAAAAATTTATAAAAATGCAAGTTTTATCCCCTCATGTTGTAGTTGAACAAGTTTTAGTCTCAACAGAGCTAAAATGTTCCTTTAAATTCTGCTTACTATTTACCGTTATCATTTTTTCGTAAACAATACTGAATTCAACTGGACACATAAATGGCACAACTTATTAAAATAAGAAGTACTCGCGGAATCTTAATATATATTTACCCTCGACACTGATTCACTGATTCCCTGATTCACTGACTCTGTCACGCAGTACGTAGGAATTTAAATAGGCATTCTATAATTCTATAATAAATAATAAAAAAAATAATATTTTTTTTTGTACAGAAATTCTGTTTTCCCCAAATTTTTTTTTTCAACAAATTTTTTTTTTCCACAAAAATTTTTTTTCAACAAAAATTTTTTTTTTAAGAAAATTTTTTTTTTTCTACAAAATTTTTTTTTTTCAACAAAATTTTTTTTCCATATTTCAACGGGCGCCATAGGCGCATTACAACTTACTAGTCATTTAATATTTTGCATAGTTCAAGGTGTGTAGAGTAAAGTAAAGATTATAAAATCAGTAATTCCGAAGATTTCCGTCAAATCATTTGATATTTTGCGTGGTTTAAAGAGTGAAATGGGAACAGGCAAGCATACCACCATTGAGGAAAGGCAGATCATATGGAAAATGCATGAAGATGGGAAAAAAGTGGCTGAAATTGCTACAGTAATGCATATTTCTCGCAAAAAAGTGTACAATGCAATTAAATCATGCGTTGAGAATCCCGATGTATTCATTAATGGCAAAAGTCGGAAGCAAAGACCTCGAAAAACAGATGTGTGTACGGATGCAGTTATTGTAAGAATGGTGAAAACTGATCCATTTAAGTCATCACGGCAGATAGCAGCTGATATTAATGAATCTTTGGACTTGGAAATATCAAGCAGACTTGTCAGGAGAAGATTAAATGAGGCAAATTTGTGTGGACGCATTTCCAGAAGAAAACCACTGCTCTCAAAAAAAAAATATTTCAAAACGAGTAACCTTCGCAAGAACCCATAAAGAAAATCCGATAAATTTTTGGAGAAACGTGTTGTGGACTGACGAAACCAAAATAAATAGGATAGGACCTAATGGCCGAATATTTGTTCATCGTCCTAAAGGCCATGAGTTCAATCCTCGGTACACTCAGAAGACGGTAAAACACGGTGGTGGCAGCATTATGGTTTGGGGTGCATTTTCTTGGCATGGCGTAGGTCCGCTTATAAAAATCAATGGAAAAATGGACAAGTTTGGGTATTTAGACATTTTGAAAAACCATATGGAGCCGTATGCTTTCAACTCTATGCCAATTAAGTGGACATTTACGCAGGATAATGACCCTAAACACTCCTCCAAAGTAGTAAAAAATTGGTTTTATAGGGAGAAGATCGATGTTTTGGATTGGCCAGCCCAGAGCCCTGACTTAAATCCAATAGCGAACCTGTGGAACAAGGTCAAGGTTGAAATCGCGAAAAAAAAAAATTACAAAAATATGGCCGAACTGTGGTCGGCCGCACAGGAAGCTTGGTATGCCGTACCCGAAACAAAATGTCAAAAACTCGTGGAGAGTATGGGTCGCAGATGTGAAGCAGTCATCAGAAATTAAAGATACAGCACTAAATATTAATACAAAAATTTTTTTACATAACAAAAATACAATTTGAATACGATTTTTCTCTCTTTTTTTTCTGATTGTGCCACTTATGTGTCCAGCTCATTTTTGTGTTTTTTTTTCTTAACGTTTTTTTTTCTTAATTGATGAATTTCAACTTAGGTTTATATAAATAATAAATATGAGCGTAAATTGGTCTAAGTGCTCTTTGAACTTCTCGAAACATTAAATATTTCATGATGACTTGTCGCAATCTTACTGAACAGAAATCTCAACACACTGGGACATTGCAGGCGGTTATCGATATTACCAAAGTTATCGATATCCAAACTTCTCATGCAGTGTGTACAAAAAAAAACACCCCACATTATCCACACACAATAAGGAATCTTTAAGTAATTTGCTGCTTAAGAAATGTTGACTTGCGAGTCCTTAAAAAGTCATAATAAAAATAAAAAAGAAGCTGGGAAATAAATGTCAGTACGGCGAAAGCAAACTCATTAAAAGAGGAAACACATACATACGCATAATGACGAAAACATACGATGATGATGGCGATGATCTCTCCACTAATTACCGTTATTAACGACAACGGCATGAATAAAAACCGTTTTATGAGAGAATCATGCACTTGATATAAAATGTTATTGTTACTATCATTACCATATTCTGAGAGTGTGCTAGTGCGTACAGACAGACATACATATGTACATATAAACTCATATGTATGGGTTTAAATACCCATGGGAATGGGAGAGGGTGGTAAGTGCGTGCGTGTGCGTCAAAGGAAGTACAACAACAAACACGACAACATCACCAGATGACAGGTGGGCATAACAAACAAAAAAAAAAAACAAAAAAACAGAAGAAATAAACGCACAAAATAACCAAATTTTACACATTTTCCACTAGAATACACACACACACCTATCACACAAAGGCCGACATACACAAGCAAGCGACAAGACAACAACAACAACAACAACACAAAACTATAACGGGAAGGAGGACATGCATACGCACATATAAACTCACACTCTTACTCACCTACATATCCTACGTACTCGTCGTACTCGTGTTCTTCTCTTGTACTTATTTGCCAGTAGGCCAGAGTTTAAATATAGCGAAGAATCATCCAAACGGAAGAAAAACGAAGACACTTTAGCTAACAAAAACAACAGTCACACGAACAACAAATAAAAAAAATAAATAAAAAAAAACGCACACAGAAAACTTATCACAAAAAACACTTTACACCAAAATATGGTCATAAAGAAGAATTTGTAATAATAAATGCCGGCACATGGCGGCAATGAGATGTTGTGAGAGAGAGAGAGAGCCCGTCAAGGAGACAAAGAGCATGAGCGTAATGTTGGGGCATTGCCAGTTGGAAAAGAAACTAACAACAGACTAAGGTAGGCCAAGTAATGAGATACCAAATCAAGGACATGAGAGTATAACATGATGGGGAAACTGAGAGCGTCCAATGAGTAGGAGAGCGGCAGAGAGCTTGTTCAGTGGGTTACAAGAAGTGAGCACCACATGTGCGCAGCCAACAAATGTAAGGCACAGAAAAGCTTTCACCCACATTTTGAAGCTTAGCAACAACAAGAACACGAGCAACAACCACAACAGAACGTAAACAAAACGAGACAATGATAAGGACATGTGCAGGCGTGTGTCTGCACTGTGCGTTTGACAAAGAGTTAGAAAATGAAATTGAAAACTGGAACATTGGCACGGCCAGGCACGAAGCGCCCGGCAATGGGGGAATCGAGGAAACCACCAACAACCAGCAACAACAACAAAACGTTTGGCAAAGAAAACACCTGCTGGAATATGGAACTTTGGAAATGTGTGTGCGTAAACGGCATCACATGTAAAACCAAACGAAGGAAAAGCTTTCGTCCACTTTTACAGCTGGCTGTGACAAGCTCTCTTTTGGTTTTGATTTTCTCCAAGGGAGCAGCTTCAACCATCATGATGACGACCAACGGAAAGAAAAACAAGAAGAAAACAAGGGAACAGTGAACACAAGCCGTAGCAGCAGCAGCAGCAAAGCATACTTTCTCGTGCCCCACCAAAAGGTGGTTGAAGCGAAACGAAACGGTTTCAGTGAATTCAGTCATGGAGTTCCAGTCGTCGGGTCAATTTGGAACGTAATCAAACGCTTAACGTCAGAAAACCACAACGCGTGTGTAATTCGCACAAGCAAGAAAGCAACAACAACAACAAAAAAGAAATTAAAAAAATAAAAGAGAGCAGAGAATGTATAAAAAAAAATTAAATTAATATTCAACCAAGGAATTTACAAAAAGAAAAAAATAAAAAGAATTTAAAATATGAAAAAAAGAAATGCTTACATCTGCAACCAAAAATAACGGAAAATAGAAAGTGAAACGTGGAGGAAAAAAAGTGAGAATTAAAAGATAAAGAAAAGAAAAATTACGTTCTTTTGTGTGTGTGTGTGTGTTTAGAAATGATTAACAAAGTTATCCTAATTCTTGATTTATTTTGGTTTCTTTTCAACGCTGTTTCCGTTTCTCTTTTTTTCTTCCATTTCGCTTGCTTCTTCTTGTTCTATAACGTTTCTTAAGTTACTGGGCTTTTTTTGTTGTTGTAAGGAAATGTAACGCGTGGAGAAATGGGGGCGAATGGGTGGGGTGGAGAGAGAGCGCAGGGGGAGGAAAAGCTAAACTCACCCTCAAGTGCGTTTAAGGTTATTTCGGCACGGCCTGTCATTGACGTTGAGGGTGCTGAAGCCTACGTTATTGTTATTGTTGTCGCTGTCGACGGTTTTACCGCTTGCCTGATGACGGCTGTAAGGTTTTTGTGAATGCCACCGAAATATTTGCCTTCATTTGAATTTAAATTTGAATATGGCTGTGGTAGACTTTAATAAGTTGGTAAGGATTTTCCTTAAGTTCACACGCACCAGCCGCCCAGCACTTACTTACACATATACCCTGTTTTCCTACTCTCTCTCTCTCTCTCTCTCTCCCTCTCTCTCCCTCTCGCTTTATCTGCCATAAACACTCACACATACACTGACGGCTGTAACTTTTCAAATTGTATTTGATTTCTTGACATTTCGGGATGTGTGTAAACGCACTCAAGTACTACAACAAAGAAACAACAACAACAACAACAGCAACAAATAAAAATAAACAAAAATAATACAATTTGTTTGTAACAATTTCTATTGTTGTTGTTGTTGGTCTCTACACAAAACGATTACCAACAATTACCGGGAATAAAAAATTAAAGCTTTTTCAGTTGAGCTCATAGCTGCGAGAAGTTCGGGGGGGAAGGGATGGGGGTCATTTCAAATAAAAGTCACTTACTTTGAAAATGTTCACTTGAACATTTGTTAAAGTTTAAATTTCCCCGCCTTTGTGTTGGCCTTTAAAACGAAAAATGTTATCAAGGACTTTTTTTTTTTACGGAAAGTAACCCAGACTGGATATTTTTTTTTCTTCATTCCTTTATTTTCTAAGAATGAAAATGACATAAAAAAAACCCAACGATTTCCCAATGTCAACTTCAATGAAGGCAACCTCATCAGCTCATGGTTACAACAGCTTACATAGAAAAAATGTCCGGCAAATTTACGTTGGATTTAATACAGATTTCTACCACATTAATGTTAAAATGATATTTAAATTTTATAGAATTCTGGGTAATCAAATGTATGTAGTAAAACTGCCGCAACCATTCCACATCAACGGGCAGAGTCTAAAGAGTTTCTGGGAAAAGGTGCCTGGGAGGATTTCCACAGAAATATGGAAGCTTTTGTGAAATGTGTTACAAAAAGACTTGAGCCTTTTCGATATAATCTTTACCACATAAATTCACAAGGATTTCTTAATAATGTTTTCTTTTTAAACTCAGAAATTTGGTCCAAACTGCTTCTTTCGTATTTTATTTTCTTTCGAAAGTAAGCAGTGGCACTGTAAACATTTGAATGCAAATTGGAAATATAATGTAATGATAAATTAAGTATTAGGGATTTGTGAAGATTAGAGGTGTTTGAGCCTTGAAAAGCTGGGCTGGATTTAAATACACAAAAAGTTCTGTGCGACGAGTCCCTCATAGGACACTGAAAAGCAGGGCTGGATTTAAATGGATAAGTAGTTCAATGAGACTTTGTGGAAATAAAGTTATGAGTTCCCTCGTAGACAACTGAATTAAAACAGCCAACAAGTCCTTTAAGAAAAAAGCCAGGAGTTCCTGACGATTTTCGGACTAGTACCATCACGAGAACATTCCCAGCCCAATGAAGTGCTTTGTTATGAAATTAAATAATCCAGAGTTCCTTTCCAAGTCTTCGGGTTATTTCATTTAAAGCTCCCTGAGTTCAGAGAGTCCCCTGGTAGACAACTGAAAAGCAGGGCTGGACTGAAAGCTCGCCTGAATTTAAACAGAAAAGAAGTCCTATGCGTCTTTTTGATGAACAAGTCCAGAGTCCCCTTGTAGGCCACTGAAAAGCAGGACTGGACTGAATGGTCGAGTGGATTTAAATGGAAAAGAAAGTCAATGAGACTTTGTGAAAAATGTCAAGAGTCTCCTCGTAGACAAAGCAGGGCTGGACTGAAAGATCGCCTGAATTTAAACATTCAACAACTCCTGTAAGACAAAAAACCAAGAGTTCCCTTATAGTCAACAAATGTTCGGACGATTACGATCACGAGAACATTCCCAGCCTAAAACAGCGCTTTGAAGTCTGTGAGCGAGTTTTCAGCCATTTATTTCGTATTATTCATTTAAAGCTCCCTGAGTTCAGAGAGTCCCCTCGTAGACAACTGAAAAGCAGGGCTGGACTGAAAGAATTTAAACAGCCTGTAAGACAAAAAGCCAAGAGTTCCCCTGTAGTCAACAGCTGTAGATCTTCGGACAATTACAATCACGAGAACATTCCCAGCAGAACATTCTTCTAATTTGTTCCCTTAAACCTACTTGAATTCATTATCAGCATCATGTCTGCAGATAATTTTTGTAAAACTCTTCCTTAAACCTCCTTGAGTTCGTTGTTAGACTCAAGTATACAGGTGACGTCTCTGAACCTCTTCCTTTAACCTTCATGGTTTCATCTTAAGCCAGAAGTCTATCGACCACTTCTCTAAATCTCTTCCTAAAATCACCTTAAGTTAAACTTAAACTTAAGCTCTAATCTCCAAATTTTCAAAAATCTATAAAAGAATGTGCCTCTATAGGGTTAAGTCTACTAGAGTTCATTCTCAGCCGCATGTCTAGATTTCACTTCTGTAAACCTGTAAAGAAGTGCACAGGTCCCTTCGCCAAACCTCTTTACCTCTTTAACCTTCAAGGATTAATTTTTAGCCTGATGTGTACGGGTTACTTCTTTAAAACTACAGAGATTTATTTTTAGCATCATGTCTGCGTGCTATTTCCTTAAACCTCTCCCTCAAACCTTCTGGGATTCCCTTCCAGCCTCATTCCTGCAGGCGACTTCCTTAAAACTCCTAGAAATCCTATCCCGCCTCAACTCTATAGTTGATTTCCATAAACCACGTGGCTTCAAGTTCTAGAGAAATGATTTTTCAAAGAGTTTTAAGCCCTTTACTGACTTCAGAATTAAAATTATTTTTCTAATCGGGGAAATGATTTTACAAAGACCCGAGAAGATGTTTTCATATTTTTATTAAGTATTTTTTATTAAAACCATGGAAATTAAATTTAAAGGACATGACAGAGATGTTATAGAGCTGAAAGGACTTTCGTAAAAGACATAGACTTGTTTTTTTAAATGAGACATTTCTGTCTCCTAAAATCGCCAGCCTTTACGAGTTGGCGGCAGTCGCTGAAAATTGTTAGATGGTCTTACTAGGTTGCCGACCTCGGTTTGCTGTGTGATAGTCGCACACGGCCGAATGTCCATGGGTTTTGATACCAAATTCCCAAAAATACGAAAGTATGTATTTTCTCTGCTGTGGCGTATGATTGATATTAAATAGGAGGTTGTTGGAGAGAAATACCCATAACTTTTTCGATATTTGAGTCAATCGTATTTTAAAAACTGTTTCACTTAGTTCGGGTAGTGGTATCATTGGCCCGGATGGCAAATATTTAGATTTTCTAAAAATTATAATGAGAAACTGTTAAGTTTATTTGAGAAAGCATTCCTATGTGAAGTGTGAACGGGCTTTGAACTGAACTCATTTATATTCTCATTTATTTAGAGTGCCTAAAAAAGTGTTAATTAGAGTTGATAATGAAATCTCAAGCATGATTATTAACATTAATATTCGATTGGTGGAAAAGATAATTGTAGCATTTTTGTATAGCTTACGACTTTATTTAGGCTTGAAAAACTTAAAATATTCAGAATTTCAAAACATTTGGCGGGAAATGCCAAAAATGAGTGTTTTCTTTGGGGGTGGCGTATGATTGATATTAATTAAGAGGTTGTTGGAGAAAAATAGTCATACCTTTAGAGTCCCTACAGCTAAATACATTTTGAAACCAGTGTAAGCGGCTCATGAAATCACATGTTCTTACGAATTACGATTGAATTATGTTAAGAAAATGTTAATGTCATTTTAGAAAGCATTTCCAATGTGGTGTTTAAAGGAGTTGACTTATATTAATTTTACTATTTACTAACTACTGCATTCTCCATTTATATCTGTGTATTGGTTTTTTTTTGGGAGAGACTTAAACAATTTTTAATAATAGTTGGAAGCCAAAGAATCAGATGTGATGTTCTATTTGGAGAGAATTTAGAAACTTTTTATAAAAGTTGGAAGCCAAAGAATGTATTAATTTATTTACTGAAATAATTTTGATAATTCCAAAAAGGAACAACAACTTCTGTTTCGTCATGAAATGTTAAAGAAATGTACGTCTATTTATTAATGTTCTAGAAAGTTGAGGGTATATCAAAATTCCAAGCATTTGGCTGGAAATACAAAGAATTGGGTTACTTTTGGGTGGCGTATGATTGATATTAATTAAGAGGTGGTTAAAGAAAACTAAACATAACTTTTCAACCATCAGAGGTAAAGACATTTTAAAAACAGTTTAAGTTGGATATGGTAGTGGTGCCACTGATCAGAGTGACTTGGACAACTTTTACAAAATTCGAAGAAAGAATGTAAACAATAAATGTTATTATTGATTCTTCTTAATTGAGAGATATAAAATAAGGTGTGCACATTTATTTGGGTTTCACAAGGTTAAAGGATATCAAAATTCCAAATATTTGGCCGGTAATATAAACAGTTGTGTTTCTTTGGAGGTGGCGTATGATTGATATTAATTAAGAGGCAATTGGAGATAAATGCCCATAACTTTAAAGCCCTAAAAGCTAAACACTTGTTAAAAACGGTCTACGTTAGAGGAGATTTTGCGTTTTAAATTAGTGGGCCTGACGAATTATTAACAAAGCCTTCAATGTGGATTTATCATAAAAGGTTTCAATGTAAATTATTTCTATGAAACTTGATTACACATCGGCGAGTGCCATTGACATTCTGAAGGGTATTTTCATTTACTTTCGATCTTTTTTTAATGACCATATGCTTTTATGAGTTCATGTTCAATGTTTTTATTTTACTGTTTCCCATTTTTTTTCTGTTTCTGTTTTGTTTCAGTGGCAATGGTTTATGTGCGCAAAAAAAAATAATTGAAATCGTATGAAAACATGCAAAATTAACATGTTTTGAGATATGGTTTAAATGTATCACCCCAAAAACCACAGAATATACACATACATAGTGAGTGTATCAAATGTATGAACGTGCGTAGCGTATAATAATAACAACAACACAGTTAATGAATGCAAAAATAATGTAATTAAACAACATCAAGAACAAACAAAAAAAAAAACAAAAAATAGAAAAAATACCGAATGGTGACGAAAATTACACACAATTCACATTTGAAACGAATGTGAAAAAAATTACAAAAAAAAGACGAGTTAAAACTCAGCGGCTAAGCCAAAAAGCCACACTGCCTCCACTAGCCAACCACTCACACTCTCTTGCCAAAATATGAATGCATGTGTGTGGATTCGTATATCGTATATGAAAATAATGAGCGGAAACGGATATGTAGTTGGTGGTCGACAGGCATAATTAACGGCACTGTAAAGAGCTCAAACGAAAATACAAAAGTGTGAAATGAAAGGCCACCCAAACAGGCAAAGTGCAGTGCATTCTCCATGAATGTGAAGTTGGTGAATGAAACGTGTCAAATTTCAAATGAAATACAAAGAAAACTGCTTTCGTGTGTTAATGAATGCATCTTCATCGGGAGTGTTTCAAATCATTGATCTGTGGGTCTGTGTGTTGGTTGAACAAAAAGTTTAGTCAAAACTCATTGTTGAAAACTTCGCATGCAAAAGTTCAGCAAATTCATTTAAGTGCAAAAAAATAAAATAAAATAAAAGCCTGCAGAAATCTAATAAGTTTCTTTTTCACTAATTAAAGCATAAGATAAGTCGGTAATTTAATACATCGCCATCGATGGCCCTCCAGTGAATATCGCTTAGTTAAAGTGCCGCATAAAGTGTACCGGTGTAACGGAGAAATTAATTACAACCTTTGGCAGAAAAGCAAAAATTTAAAGTGAGGCGCAAAAGTTTTCTACAAAAATAAAATAAAAATTTCATAATTGTGTGGAAAATACAAGTTAAGTGAAAAAGAAGAAAAAGTGAAAAAAGAGAAAAGTTATTCATTACCAAAAAGAAAGCCAACCATCTAAACTCAACAACCGTCATCATCGTCATTGCCCGTCATTAGCATCATAGCAACAACAACCGCTCAGCAGCTCAGCATTTCAACACCAGCCATCAACAACATCTTCTTCTTACAACGGAAACGGAAGTTGAGCTCACACACACCCAATCGTACTGGAATTAAAGTGCATCAGAGCCAGAGCACACACGTAGTGTTTTGCTGCCACTACTTTTAAACTGCTGTTCCTTGGCTGCAATTGCTGCTATCGGCGTCGCCGTGCTCCGTTTCCGGAACAGTTTTGAATTTCGCAAAAACCTCGTCGCCGTTATCCTTCTGGGTGCTATCGTTGACGTCGCTGTCCTCGTCGCCGCCGTCGCCACCGTTGTTCCAGTCGCTTTTCTTCGTTTATAACAAAACACAAAAACTTTCCAGCATACGTTTCAACGTCTTACAAAAAGTAAGTAATAGTTTAGTTTAAAGAAAGAAAAAAACGAAACAAAAACCCAAATGAAAAACTATCCAAACGAGGCAGACATATTTCTTTTAAAATTGTATAAGGGTGTCCCTTCTAAGATTATGAAATGCCCCATACAAATTTCTTATAAATTCCACAATTTATATATGAAACGGAAAAGAATCTAGAATTTATTATAAATTCCACACACAAATAGGGAAAACTGTAGAAAAAGAAACTACCCGACGTATAATTAATAATAATTAAGAGGTTGATACCGGAAATCTAAGGAAGGATATTTATTAAGATATTACAGTTTTTTTTCTTATGCAACAGAATTGATTAAAGCTTTGCAAAGTTTAAAAGATACCGACAATAGGGAAAATTACATTAGAAACAGAAAAAAACGTATGATTAACAATTAATAGAAATATGATTAATATATATGTATGATGAATAACTATATAGAAAATCTAATGCGATTTTTTAACATTCCAGTATTTATTTATTTTCCTAAACTACCGAATTTATTACAGCTTTACAAAGTTTAAAAGCGATTTTTTAACATTCTAGTATTTATTTATGTTCCTAAACTACCGAACAGCTTTACAAAGTTTAAAAGTTACCAAAAATTCCAAACATTTGGCCAAAAATATGAGAATTTAGTATTTTTAAGGGTGGCGTATGATTGATATTAATTAAACGGTGGGTATAGAAAAATACCCATAACTCTCTGAGCTAAAGACATATTTAAAACTGTCCGAGTTAGTTCGGGTAGTGGTGCAATTTGTGAAATACTCATATTTTAAAAACTACGATTGGAAAAATTCCAAACATTTGGCCAAAAATATGAGAATTAAGTATGTTTAAGGGTGGCGTATGATTGATATTAATTAACCGGTGGGTATAGAAAAATACCCATAATTTAGAGCCCTCTGAGCTAAAGACATGTTTAAAACTGTCCGAGTTAGTACGGGTAGTGGTGCAATATGTCATGATACATGATACCCAAATACCCAAATTTTCCAAAAACTACGATTGGAAGCGGTCCATTTAAGAAAGCATTCCTCTGTGAAAAGTGTCAAGGATTTGACCTGCAGTAATTTTACTGTCATATTTACCATTTCTTGTTGTATTTTTTGTTTAGAGTGAAAATTAAAATGGATTCTAAAGAATCAGCTGTCATTAGCACATCAGTGTTCATTTATTGGCATAAATACTTTTTATAATTCCAATGTTGAAAACCAACTTTTATAATATTACAAAAATCCAAATACGCAATTTATTTATCTTTTCACTTGAAAAAGATACCAAAATTCTTAACATTTGGCCGGAAATACAAAAACTTGTATTACTTTTGGGTGGCATATGATTGATATTAATTAAGAGGCTGCTAAAAAGAAAATCCCCTAACTTTAAAGTCATAAGTAAAAGCTTGATTTGGAAAATTGTCCATTGTTTTTACTAATTTTGAAAACCAACTTTTCTAATATTATAAAAAGCCAAATATGTAATTTATTAATGTTTCTACGGTTAAAAGATATGAAAATTCCCAACATTTGGCCGGAAATATATTATTTGGCCGAATATGTATTCATTAAGAGGTTGTTAGAGAGAAAGAACCGTAAACTTAAAGTCATAATTAAGAGCCTAATTTGGAAAGTTATCCAATGTTTTGATATTAATTCTAATGTTGTCCATAACTCTAAACACAACAGTTATAAAAATTATAAAAACGATGAAGCTTAAGATTTTTATCTTATAAATCAGAAAGTCTACACTTAGACAGACTTTGACAATAAAAGATAACATTCGAATATATTATTTACAACAGCGAAAAGTTCTAAAAAATCTAAAGACAGTGCGGAGATATAAAAACGATAGATTTTGTACCAGGTTACGTATGATTGATATTAATTCAGAGGTTAAAATGGAATATGGGCAATAACTCTACACACATAACAGTTAAAAATATTTTGAAAACGGATAATTGTGGCAGAGTCTTAAGACTTATTTCAATAACATGATATAGAGGCCCTGGAAACGAGAGTTCCAATAATTGTGCTTAAGAAAAAAATCTATGTATTTTATACAGGGTCCGCCAAATAACTTTTTTTTTTTTTGGAAAATTCTAATAAAAAAAACTACTGGATATTTTCTCAAGTTTCTTTTTTTATTTGAAAGTACAATCCTTCCGGTTAATAAGGGAAACCAATTTCATTCAAATGGCTGCCTAGGCTGGCCATGCAGTAGCCTACACGACATCAGCTCTGCGGCTGATAATGCGATCTTCAAAAACAGGGCGCAAAACATCGAGTGTAGCATCGGCTGTGTGGCACGTAGCGCCGTCCTTTTGAAAGCAAATGTGGCCAACATCCTCCTCTACAAGTTTTGTAAACAAAAATTCGTTCAATATGGCCCGATAACGAAATCGAAATAAGCACTAGTTGCAAAAAAAAAAAAACGTTAGATGGCGGACCCTTAATACCCTTTCATATATCCTTCATACCATTAATATAACAGCGAAAACTTTTCAAAACTCTAAGGGAAAAGGGGAACATTTTATGAAACGTACTTATTTAATAAAACGAACTTTGACAGTTGTTGGAATATCCAGGATTTAGGGGATAGTTAAAGAAGACCAGCGAAATAATTTGATATTAGGCTAGACAAACTAGACAATCTTTTGGAATTAAAAATAACACCCCCAAATAAAACTTCTCAAAAATCTAAAGATCATGTCGGATATAACAAAAGATTAACTGTGTACTGGGTGACGTATGATTGTTATTAATTCTGAGGTGAAAATGGAATATTGGCCATAACTCTGGACACATAAGAGTTAAAAATGTTTTAAAAACACTTAATGGTTAGCAAGACCTGTAGCTTTCAGGCAATAAATCATAATGTGTCTTCCTCTTTAAATAACACGATATCGAGACACTCTAATATGTGTTCCAAAATGTATACATATTTAGAAAAACCAAAGAACAAACTAATATTTTTTTCTAATACAAGAATATTTGTGGATAAAATTTAAAAAACCTAAATGTTTTACAAATTGCATGAGGCCAATACGAGATATCTTTAAGGAATTCGTTTTATTGGTGGCGTATGATTATTATTAACTCTGAGGTAGAAATTGAAATGTGTTCATAACTTTGGCCTCTCAGCAGATGACGACATTCGAAAAAACAATAATTTTGCGTTTTAGAAAACAATAGTAATTCTCTTCTTAATATTTGATATAGAAACTGTAAAATCGTCAATCTGTGAGATTTGAATTAAAATATTTTGTCCACATCTGAAATATTTCTCCTAAGAACAATGGCTCAACAGTTTCGTTGCTAAATAATCAGTTCGTTGTTTTCTGTGTGTTCAGATAAGCATTTCTTCTGTTTAATTCTGAATTCTTTAGTTCCACCAAAAACACGGCCTAACCCAGTATGTTCATAAGTACGAGTATATAATGTGTATACCAGAGAACGGTTTGATTGGCATATTTAATGCCTTTGAATGCAATCACAAAATATATGCATATTGTTGTCAATAGACATCATTATGGTAAAGCAACTCATGATACCATTCAGAAAATGTGAGTATGACGAATTCCATGCATTGCATTGCTTGCCTTCTGCTTATCATTCATACCAATCGCAAAAGCAACGAATATAGAACGATTGGTACGAATGGTCTGCATGCATATTGAAAAAACGTATTTTTTTTTTGACATAAATACGAAGATCAAACTTGTGAAATAAAACCAAATAAAGCAATAAATGGAACATTTTGATATATTTTCGGTTAAAACAACAACAAAAACAAAAATTGGAAAAAAAAATAAAGCATTAAGTTTTGCCAAAATTTCTTCACACTGCATACTTATAAACACACCAGAGCAACGAATACTAAGCGAATGGTGCGAATGGTGCGATTGGTTCTATGAGTGTGCATAAGACAATCAACAAAAACAACGAATGATAGCAATAGCATGGCAAAAGCAACGATTGTATGAATGCGGAATAAAAACGAATAGTCTCAATCTTTTCTCTGGTGTATACAATATATGTATATGACATTTTCCTTGCTACAATTTCCTTACAAGTTGAAGGTGTAACATTTACGATGCATGACTACTCTTGTTTTTCTGTCATGTACGCCTTTCATGCATTGTGTGTTTTTCTTTTAGTTTTCACCGCCTTTTGTGTCGTGACATCAGGTTTCGTCGGCATCTTCATCGCTATGCGCCTTAAAGTATGCTTTGTTCTCTTAAGCTGCTGCACAGTTATAAGATATGATAGTTAGTTAGGTGGGCTGGTTGAATGCAATTGTGTCTGCATGACTCTGTATGGCCTGAATGGTAATTGTATTTGTTTATGATGTTAGTCGGCGTCGGCGTGTGTGTTCATGTTTCCTGGGATATCGTATTAAGCACAAAACATGTTAATGGTCTTTATTGATGCTGTGTGTGTGTGTCTGTGGGGGATTTTCTATATCTGAGATAAAGGCACTTTTTGTGGGTCATTCGTTTGTAACAGGGGATAATTTATGGTGCATCGGTTATCTGGGTTTAAAGTGTTTATAAGTTTTTTGTTTGAATAATAGAAGTTTAGTAAATATCTCTGGAACAGAGGATTTCCTAGTTTAAGACAAAAAAAAAGTTATGGAAAATATCATTAATGAAGTCGCAAATCGTTAAAGAACCATTTCTTTCTGGTGGCGTATGATTAATATTATTTGAGAGGTTTGTTGAAGAAAATCCCTATAACTTTTTCACCATTGTAGTTGGCGAAATTTCAAAAACCATAATTCACAGCTAAGTGTTGGCTCTTACTTTAAACACTTCTTCGAATCTCTCCATTGTATTGAGATGGTCTATACTTTTTGGTACTTGCAATTTATGGCTTCCCATTCAAAATGTTTAAATATCCATGAATCTTAAAATTCCAGCTATTAAATCAATGGAAGAAATATAGCAACCTCAACATGCTTTATATTGATCATGTTTTCATCATTAAGAATATGTCCATGTAGTGGACAACTATTTTTCACATCGTTGACAATCTCAAATGTTATCATTACTCGCCTCGCAACAATAGTTCAGAGTTGTTTTTTTTTTTGCTTTCACCACCCGTAGTCTCTCTTCTTACCAATTTGATTTGTGTTAGGTAGCCAACCAGACCAATGGCGAAATGTCTGGTTTTAAAAATATAAATTTGACACCGATTGTTTTAAAATAAAACTTATGGCAGATTACTGCAAAGCGAACAGTGGTAAAAAAGTGAAAAAAAAATTCTAAAACTTTAAAATCAGAAAGAATTTGGAAAGATGAATTTTTTCCAAAAAATAAAACAGAGAAAATATTTGAATATTTTATTTGTAAAAGTTGTAAGTTCTTCAAATTCCATGAACTCACAAAAGAAAGTTTTCTCTGGGAGGAGGTGCGAGTATGATTAATATTAACATTATAAAGATAATGCAAAAAAAGTGTTTAACTTGGGAATGGCAACAGACTTTGACAAATGTCAAGTCTTAAGCCTTTGAAATAATATGCCTTGCAAAGATCTAGGGATTCAAAGACACTAGCGAAAGAAATAGTTTTCTTGGTGACGTATGATTGATATTAATTGTCAATTTGTTTATAACTTTGGTTTGTTGACACTAGGCTTTTAACAAGTTTTTAGAAATCCCCGATGTAATTAAATCGTACATCACTTATTGATTGAGAATAATCGGAAAAAGTCATAAGCTGGAATTATTTAAATGCAACATTTTTCAAAAGTCATTAGACAATGACCTTATAATTAATATTAATGATGAGGATCACATGTTGTATCACTCGCAGTGATTTAATTTTGAAGAAAAGAGTTTAACAAATTTAACAATTCCCTCAGACAACATTTCTAGCATAGAAGAATGAAATGCCTCCCAGGTGGCGTATGATTAACATTAATTATGAGGTTCACCTGGGAAATTGCCTGTATCTCAGGCATCGTAAGAGATACATCAATTTGTCAACACTTTAAATTGTGGTTCAGAATTTTATTTCTTTTAAAATTTATCACGAACATTTGATATAAAATGATAGCGCACTTAAAAAAAAAGCTGAGTTTAAATTAATTCCCTTCAACTAAAAATCATAGGTTTTTACTCTTTAAAGGAATGAATTATTTTTTCCTACCGTACATGCAAATGTTGTAGGAGCCGTGAAGCTAAAACAGACCTAGAATCTATGAACAGTCCATAAATCCACATATCAATGTCAATAATAGTACAGAACATTAAAAACGTGGGTTACATACTTTAATACGCTATTTCCCCTAACATTCCATTGAAGGAACTGACGGGGAATTTCTCTAGAATCAGTGAGCTGTATGCGATATAATTCCTATACTCACTGACCGGGATTGGCGATCTAAAGTTAAAGTTTCTCAAGGCTTTGAGTTGGAAACAGCCACTAGAAAATATGCGAACCTGGGTTTACTGAGTGATATCAAACCACTGTTGATCATACCACGGCCGACCATAGTAACAATGAGGTTCTCACCGAATAACTTTGGCATATTAATTTGATAAAGGAATGCCAATTTTGAGTAGGGCTTGAGGTCCAGACTAAATACTTTCTAATTTAGGCTTTAAAAGACAAATGAATGTTCGAATTTTTAGAAATTTTAATACTTTGCTGTTTGAAATAATTCAAAACATAATCGCAGTTTAAAACAAAATTCTTAAAAATAAAGCAAGCATTTCTAATCTAATTCTAATTTTATGATTTGTCCTTGGAGGCGTATGATTAATAGTAATTACGAAGTTCCCTTGGAAAATTGTTCATAGCTCAGGCATCGTAACAGATAAAAATATTTTAAAAACTAGGTATTGTAGGTATGACTTGAAGCCTTTATAAAATCATTCTTAAACACACAAAGTAGACGATTTAAAAGCCAACCTTCCTTAATGATTTGAAAAAAAAAAATAAAATAATTTTGCAAAAAAGAAATCCCTTAAAATATAAATAAGCGATCACTATGACCAGGTCGTAAAATTTACTATTCTTAATGTCTCTTTACATTTTTTTTTAAATAAGCGATCACTATGACCAGGTTGTAAAATTTACTATTCTTAATGTCTCTTTAGATTTTTATTTTTTTTAAATTAAAATAAGATTTTACAATAGTCCATTTTATCCGGCATATTATTGGTTTAATCGAAAGAGCAAACATTAGCATTTTTTTTTTATAGAAGACGATATATTTCAAGTGGCTGCCATGGCTGGCTTTGTAATAGGGCATTCTGTTAACCCAATTGTGTAGGCCTTGTTGATGGTTTCCGGCTCAAGAATGTCTTTCCAGAATCTTACGTGGATTGTTCACATAACATTCATGGTTCCCGAGGTGACTAATTGAGCTCACTAATTCAGCACAGGGCTGATAGCACGATTATCGAACTTGCGTTCTATGTCTATGTCTTGAATTTCCGGTTCTCACAAATGGTTAACCGAAAGGGAGTTTCCAGCATTATTTTCAAATAAAAATGGGCGACTGAAAAATCCACACAAAGTTATGACTCTCTGCATTGACTTCTGGATGATCACATACCGGTTTTTCGATCTCTAGCTGTGGCAGCTTCACTTTTTAACAGAGCTGTCCAGATGAAAGGGGCGCTTCACTAAAAAAAAAATTAATTTTTGTGTAATTTTTTTTTTTAATTTTGAGCTGCCTCATCAAGCTGTCACCCTCTGAGGTTACATTGTGTTCCCAATGATCACAATCTCCTGTTTTTTTTATAAACGGTTCATTTGTTGTGAGTTCTTTGAAAAACGCCAGTTTTTCTTTTTGTTTGTTGAAAAACCACTGTCGCTCACTGAGAAAAGACTAGCACAACAACCTTTAGCAAACTTCAAACACATTCATAACCCTTCTGTACACTTGAACATCTGAACCGGAGACACTGTGAGGGACCGGGCCAGAGGAAGAGATTGAGTGGATGATGTGTTATTTGGTACGGAACAACAATGACCTCTCATTATTCACTCACACACACACACACAGACACATCTCACCGACCCACTATTACACGAAGACATCATAGACATCATAACTGAACGTGTCTTAACAGACATAAAAAAAACATCCACCCACACACACACACAGCGATAGTTAGACGGTCGCCCTCCTTCTCATTTTCACACACACACACACACACATGCATGCAATGAGTACATGTATATGAGAATTTCTCTGGTTTAACATGGTAATCATCAATTAAAGTTGGATATTAAATCGTACATGCAACAGTATCACAACAGATTCTGATTTATCAAACACGGACACAAATACTCAGCGTACGAACACTGGGCCAGGCACACACACAAGTATTCGAGGGCGGAATGTTTGCTGTTATTTACTGATGAGATTGTGGGGTTGGTGGGTGGGTGGGTTTGCCCTATGCTGGAGTGTGTTGTGGTCTAGGGTTGATGTCTGGCATTGGTGTGATGTGCTGATGTTGTTTCTGGCTGTTGTTATGAATACCAATAAAAAAAAAAGAGTGTAACAACGTCGATGCAAAAAAAACATCTATAAAAAAAGATAGAATATTACATAATGTATAACAAACACATAATTTACAATAAAAATTATTTGTTGTCGTGGTACATGTAGTCATCAAGCACAACACCAACCAACTCTTGTAATCCGGACTCGGTCGGCTTCACTTCTCCCGAGTAACGTAGCACTTTTTATAACACTTTTTGATGCTGTTGTCAGCTCTGCCTGACAATAATGATGCTGTTGCCTGACTGCATGCCGGCCAGCCTGCCTGCCGTTTGTTGTTGTTGCTGTTGGTGAGTTTTTACTGCTCTTGTTGTTATTATGGCCATTAAATATAACAAGAGTTTTTAATATTAACTGCGCATTATTTTTTCTCAACGCCATCACCTCCCTCACCAATACTTTTACAACATTCGCAACAACAAAACAAAAACTGCTGCGTTATTGAGGGGGATGGCTTATTCAGGCGGACAAACACAAAATAATCACCTATCTTAGATAATATTCAAATAAAAGAAAAGCAACTGCTTAAGATAAAAAAATGGGCAATTGGGACGACAACAATTGTATTTTTAAGAACATGGTTGGAGAGTCGGTTCATGCGGAAATGCCAACCGCGGTATGGCCAGTAGTGTGTGCGACTATCACTCAGCCAAACCAGGTTCAAATTGTGGCAAGAGTACCAAAAACAGTTTTCAGCGGACCTTTGTACCAGTGACTTGAAGACTAAGACAGAGATAGAGAGCGAGAGAGATAGATATATATATATAGAAAGAGAAAGAGATGTATATATATAGAGAGAGAGAAATAGAGACAGAGAAATAAAGAGTTGGCAAGACCAAAACCAGTTTTCAGCAGCCGTTTGTACCTCGGACGTTTGTACCAGTGACTTGAAAACTAAGACTAAGAGAGCGAGAGCGAGAGCGAGATATATATAGAGAGAGAAATAGAGATAGAAAAATAAAGAGATAGAGAGTGCTAAAGAGATAGATAGAGGGAGATAGAAAGAGATAGATAGAGTAGAAATAGAGAGAGAAATAGAGACAGAGAAATAGAGAGGGATATATAGAGAGATAGAGATAGAGAAAGAAAGAGAGATAGAGAAAGAAAGAGAGATAGAGAAAGAAAGAGAGATAGAGAAATAAAGAGAGATTGATAGAGAGAGTAGAGATAGAGAGAGAGAAATAGAGAGAGTAGAGATAGAGAGAGAGAAATAGAGACAGAGAAATAGAGATAGAGATAGAGAAAGAAAGAGAAATAGAGAAAGAGAAAGAAAGAGAGATAGAGAGAGAAAGAAAGAGAGAATGATAGAGATAATAAAATATATACCGAGAGATCGACAGAGTTATAAAGAGAGAAAACGATTAGCCGCTTATAGACGATTTACACTGCAGATCGTGGTCACTGTCTATAAAAATATGTCCGAAAAGCAGCCACAGCAGCCTTATTAACCCTTTCGGTGGATTTGTCAAATATATTTGACAATTAATGTACTCTACTTCTATAGACTTTTGCAATATATTAATTTACAGTTATTAATTTTTTTTTGTTTTAAATGAAATGCCGATACTTATGCTATTTATAAATGTTATCGTAATAGGTCTTCGCTTTGTTTTGTTATTTTTAAACGAATTGTTAAGAAGTTGACACTTTGTTTGTAAAAACAGCCAAATTTTGATATTTTTACAAACACAAAAAATAATATATTGAGTCATCGAACGATATCGACCAGTATTAATAGCATTGATAGAGGTATAAAAAAATGTTTTCTAAATAAAAAATTAAAAAAACATAAAGCGGGACCTTTTGGTGGTTGTTTTTCGGTTCTCGACATTTAGGATTATCATCCTCTAAAAGCCGCTGTGACCACCAAAAGCAAAAATTATTATTTTTCCCAGCATCAGCGTCATCATATTACACTAAATTCAAATTTTCGCCTTGTTAGTTCGACTAAAATTTTTTTTGACACGGAAAGGGTTAAATTAAATTAATAAAAGGTGTTCTGTGAAGTTTATATCCCTTTCGAAGGCGGTAGCATTCGTCTATCATGAGAGTCAGCTATCTGGCCCCGGCAGTCATACAGTTCTGTAGCCGTTCTTTACCTTTAGAAGATTCTACAGATGCTCTGTCATAAGACGAAAATTAATGAGGTTCTTAGAAAAGCAAACTGACAGTTTAAATCTACGACTGGAGGCAACCATAGTTATTTTTCTCCCCTGAATAATCATGATAGCGATCATTCTGAAATTGGGAAAATGTCTTTATTTCTCATTAGTAATTGTTAATAAAAACATTCGTAATAGACAAGAAAAAATTCTTCCTGGTGACGTATGCTTGATATGAATTACATGATTCTTATCCTGTGAATTGTTGTGAAACTTCATAAGGACATTTTAAAAACTATAAATTGAAGGCTTAATAAGACTTGCTTTGAAAGACTTGCTTTCTTATGTAGTCTAAATAATTAATCATGAGAAAAAATCGAGTTTAGAACAAAATTCTTTCCTAGGAGACACCTGCCTTCGGAGGACAGCTCCCCGAAACGGACTCTTTTTTTCAGTAGCAGTCCGCTTGAGTCTCAGTTGCTCAGGTGTCTTCTCAATAGAGCGCATAATGTGGTGATTATTCATTTCACTGGTTTTTTGTTTTGTTGTGCAGTGTAATTAACAGTACAATTTTTATATATTTCGTTGATTTCGTTAAATTTATATAGAAAAAATAGAATTTTTTTCAATCTAGTTTTTTCGTTAACTCAAATCACTAGGTCATGCATAGATTTTCTGTATTTTTTTATTTTTCTATCTGTTAGTCCCAATTTACACTATCGCCCCTGTTCTGTTATTTGATTTTGGTCGAATTTGAAATATTTTTATCATTTTTTTAAAACAAAAAGTAAATTAAAGCTATACTATCACATATACTCCTAATTAAAAAGGGACTTAAATTATTCATGTTTTTGCTGGCCTTACACTATGTCAAAATTTCTGCGAACTGACAGGGTTTCCATGTTCTAAAAAAAAAAACAGAAATGCATCAACTGTGAGTCGCCACACAATCGTAATCGCAACAACAATCAAAACATCAATGGGAAAATAAATTACAGCACTCATTGCAGCATCTCGAAAATGTCGTCTTCTGATCATCTCTGATCATTCTCTCCTGCGTCGTTGCATAATTGATACCGGGGATAATAAAAACTTCGCCGGCATTTTCAAGTTTCTAACAAATCAAAAACAGTTGTCATGTATTTATGTACCTAACATCTGTGTGCTCTCTTGTCATATTGAACACAGCTCGTATTTACAAGAAGTCCGAAGAAGCCATTCCCCTCGAATCACGTAGCACTAAATTTATAGAAATTGGAATTAAAAACTCATGCCGATTAAAAAAATTAACAAGGTCTCTTACAACAAAGTCGCTTTTGAAGAAACTATAAGACTTGGCCCGTTCGAAGTTATTCACATTTTTTTTTATCGAAACGATTGCAGTTTAGTTCATAAATTTATATGGAAAAAATATAATTTTGTCCATCTACTATTTTTTCTTTCATTCGACTCACTGTTCAATGACTACTTCAAGCATATATTTTTATTCTGTGAATCAGGTTCCATTTTCTTTGTTTCCATTTCTTGGCTAATACAACAAAAAGACAAGATATTTATGATTTACACCGCTTCTTAATCTATTCCCCTCTTTAATTTTGACAACATAGTGGCTTTTGAAAAAAAAAAAAAAAAAAAATATAAGACTTGGCCCTTTTTCTCTCAACGATTTCTTCACTTCTGTTAATTCAATCTCACTTAACGTTAATTTGTCGCAATGCCTTGGCTGGAATAACGATTTTGTTGGGCGGCCATTTGTCATAATTACCAGTGTCGCACTGGTCCATTAAAATTTAATTAGACTTCTTATGCTACCCCTCGTCGCAATACGCAACACAGATCCCCGCCCAACCCCGACCCTGACTCCGCTTCGCTTTAAACAACTTTACCTCATCAGATATATCGAGCGACTCATCTAGAGAGGCATTTCAACTAAGAGTGGCTGTGTGTGTACACCTGTCTGCGTGTAGCTGGGTGTGTGTGTGTGTGTTTCTGTTTACTCAATTGTGCTCATTAACGATATGAACCAAAAGACAATGCCCCATCAGAGAAACGAAAGCAGTAACAATAGGAACAGTGGTGAAAGGAAGGTATATGGTGGGAAGAGTTTGGGGGGTGGGGGCGTGGTCATCACAATGTTGTTCTTGTATTGGCTTTGTTATGACAATTATGTGCTGGGGAGCATCTTCCAAAAGTGGTCCAATATCTGATCCATATCCCTTTAAGGCTTGTGATTCTCCTAGGGCAAATTCCCATTGCATCAGTGAGTAATAAATACAATCAGGCCAAAAACTTAAAAGTTTGTTATTTTCTCTTTAAATCACCTTAATTTTTTTTTTTTAAATAACCTCTTCTATTTTGCCCCACTGTCTTCTTCTATAAACAAATACACTACCAGCATAAACACCCGACGCCATGCTCGTTCGTGTAAATCATATTTTGTTGTTGTTGTGTTTTTTTATGTTGGCTGCCACAGCTGTTGTTGGCGGTTTTTGTTGTTGCGGCATCCTCCAGTGCCCTGTCGTCGAGAGATAAGATGTTGTTACTATTGTCAGGATATGGTTTTTTTCGTTTGTCTGTTTCGCTCTGGTCCATGGAGCTTTGGTAGCTAGTGATAGCTGTGTGAGTGCGAGAGTCTGTGGTAGTGATTCAAATACTACACACACATTCACATACAGATCCCCTTGCAACTGCGGAGCCAATATTGTTTTGAGTTTCTCCGCATTCGGTGTTTTGTTGATTTCCGTCCATTTTTTTTTTCAACGAGACAAAAGATTTTTCCGCGGTATTTCCATTGGGAGACAGAGCGCACCGGTTCATTCCCAAGTTGAGATTTGCTGGTTGGATTCTTCTAACTCAGCTTTGTCATGTTTAAATATTTAAATCCATGTGCAATTGTCATTAGTGTGTAAAAGACGAAAAGTGCTGTGTGTATTGAGGTTTTAAATTTTTTTTCACATTTTTTACATATTAACCTGATCTCCATAACTGGGCGGTTTGTGGGTGGTGATGGATGAAAATATTCTTTTTAATTTGGAATGGCTGCAGGTTACGACTTGGGCATGGCAATGACTGGGAAGGTGTTACCAACACATAGGACTGCATTGGATTTATTTTTCGTTTTCGTAATTTCCTTTTTCCCAGGCCAAACAGTTTTAATGCTGTGACACTTCATTTGCATAGAATTCCAGTCGAGAGTGTTTGTTATCGTCAGTAATTTTCATATACGATTTAGTAAAAACCTAAGAGATAGACGTATTTTGTTTCTTCTTGTTCCTCTTCGTCTTCTTGTTCTGCCTGCTTGTATTCTTTGCATAAATACACATATAAAATGAAAAAATGAAAAATAACCAAGATTAACTTAAGAAATCAATTAAACTTTTTTCACTTGTGAAAACTAATGTTTCCCATGTTCTAGAGTTGTATTACAAAAGCAACAAAATAAAATAAAATGAAGAGGAATGAACTAGAATTATGTGGAAATAAATGGAGTGGAATTGAATGAACTTGTTGTTGCCTAGAGTCATGAATACAATCCACTGTGGTTCGTACCTGACCATGTTGGCACATATCTATATGTTGTTTCAACAAACTGTGATTACTTCCCTCTTTTGTCCCACAAACTATGATTTGTTGCTCTTTTTTTCCTTTTAGTCCAATAAAACTATAATTAGTTCGCCTTTATCCAACAAAACAATGATGATTATGTTGTTTCTCCTCAGGGCGTACATATTTCCATTCGAAACAACAGAAACGTTTCCTTGTTAACCTCTGTCGTCCATTCGGCAACCTTTCACATTTGCCAAGTTCAAATTAACCACCAAACTTTCTTCGCCCCCCTGCCACCTTCTTACCGGTTAATCACCCTATAAATATCGACTTGGAGTATAATTTCTCCAGCGATTTTCATGTGTTTACATTAATTTCTCCTATTCTGTTAGTCTGTACAACTTTTGCTAAAATGGGGTGGTGGCTAATGGGTGGTTAATGTTTCCCATGTAAGTTTTTGGTTTTCGTTTCTTTTTTTTTTGCTCACATTATAACAGTCATTTTGCATAATTATTCATTAATGCGAACTCTTACTATGGAATAACAAACTAATTTGTTATTATCTTTGAAAAATTACCAAAGAACATAAAGGACGAGATGGATGGAGTGCGAAACGGAAAGGGAAACAGCGAAAAAAAAACCATACAGCTGAATGTGAGTAGACACTCAAAACAAATTGCCACCTCATCTCAAATTTAGGCCCAAGTCCACTTTATACCCCATGAGTGAGGAAGCTGGGCTGGGGGAGGAGGGGAAGGGCATGAAGTTACAGTCTTGGCCATAAAAAACAGAGGATACGTTAAACGCTGATGAATGAGAAATAGGGGCTATTTGGTATGCACAGCAACATGGGCCTGCTGCTGTTGTTGTTGTTTTACTAAACAAGACACTCCACTTTCAACAGGGCAAGCAACAACTTTTTCTTCTGATATTGTTGTTTGGGTAACATTCAAAAGGGAAATTCATATTATCACACGCAAAATTGGAAAAAACCAAGAAACGATGAAACACAAAATGAGAAAAATATCAAAAAAAAAAATGAGAAGAGAAGAAGAAGATAGAACAGAACAACATGAATGCGTGCTATACATTCGTAAGAAGGCCAAAATACCCAGCATGGCATGTGATATTAAAAGTCTAATCCAAAAGGCCGCCTGACGGCGACAACGACGACCGACACCTTCAATCGACCAGCAGCACCAGATAGACGTATTGGCTCTCGGTCAGGTCATACAGAACTTATGCTAAACGAAAAAGAAAACAGACAACAACAAAATACAACGTCAAGTCCGTGAAACGTCAGACCAATAGAAACCATAAACTTATGATTGCAAAGTCATCTATGATACAAACCAAAAGAATACCCAGAAAGAAAAAACGAAAAACTAATGAAAACAAAAGTTTGTTCCTTTGGCTTTGTGGCAGAGACTTCAGCGATGGACGTTGCAGCACGTTGCTCATAGGTATGACACAAGTTGTTGCTGTTCGATGTTCAAAGATATATTTAAGAACCTTCGAATATGGGACAACACCAACAGGACAGAACAGGTTGATTTGTTTGCTGCGCGCCACCTCGAGTCATGATAACACAAAAGTTGAATGGGAAAAAAAAAACACAAACACAACACAAGGCAAAAGTTTTCTTGTCATAAACTTCCTACCACCCCCCCCCCCCCCCAACTTCTTCAAGGTGTTGGCTGTTGGGGAGGGGATTTGAGAAAGGAAAAGCAAGCTTCCGACAAGGTAAAGTCTGACAGTTTGTAACAAATACATATTTATCAAAAAGCAAGAAAAAATTGTTTAAAAAAACGTTACAAGGGTAGTGTGCGAGCAGAGGAGGGGGAGAAGCAGAATTCTCCATAAACTGAAGCATGGGGCAACAAATATTTGCTAAGAGAAACTCTGAACATTTTTCGGAGGACAATTTACTAGGAATTACAACAAGAAGGCAGCCCTGAACCGACACACACACACTCCTTTAGCATTGAAGATTGCATGGCCGAGTTACGTGTGGAAGGATTCTGCGAAAACGGGTGGTCTCCTTCACAAGTGACGCGGGATCCTGAACGTATCTATTGTAAGAATTAAATGAAAACCAAATAAAAATGGAAAGGTCAGCTTGGATCCTGTGTGAAATACAACGAAACCAAGAGTTCCGGGGAGCTGAATGTATCCCACAGCATATTTGTGGGAGATAAATGGCAAAAAAGACAAAGTCTAACAACTCCAACACACATATCGGGGATCATTTATTAAAGGGTGGGTTAAATGAGGCAACCCTGAACTGACACCGACTTGGTGGACTTGACATCAATTGCTAGCGAATCTTTAGCAAATGGCCTCAGGCCAATCTACAGCTCACAAGTTTTCACAGGATTGGCTGTAGTTTTTATAAATGTCACACTACTTGGACCTTCTGTTAAGAAATGCCCAGCAGTTGTGGAGAAATATCAGAGACATATTTCTTTCAAACATTCGGCAAAGGAACTGAACTGGGGGCCTCCTTTCAAATTGCAGAGACTTAGAGGGAATGAAAAAGATAGGTTTCTTAAGAGGATACACATACATATCGCACGTTTACTTCAATAGTGTCACAATTCAAAATTCAAATAGACAAATGGCCGCCGCAGCTGGCTCGAATACATTCCAGCCGGCGAGGCCCAATTTCCGACCAGCATTTGGGGCCAAATATTCTCTTTCAAGGCTTCAATTGTATCGGGCTGATGTGTCTAGACAAGCCACTTCACATAAACCCACCAACAAATAGTCCAGCGGTGTTAAATCGCACGATCTGGGAGGCCATGCCACAGGCCCACTAAAGCTCTCACCAAAAGTTTCTCCAAAGAAGATGTGGCAAGATTGAAAACCAAACACACACAAAAACCACACACGGTCTTAAGGTCGCCTAATAGTTTTCCATAGACATTTTCCTAGGTCCATAGAGATTACTACAGGTTTTTCGAACAAGAGGTCGTATTTTGGTATTCAAAGAAAAATGAAATTTTTTGAGATAAATGATGGAATGTCCCGGTCGGTGAGATAAAAATTGTTGTTGAAGCGTGTATTGTTCCATTTTTAGTAATGGCGTAGTTTCTATTTGTGAAATGCAAAAGCTTCAAAAGTGACAGCTACCAAAATACCGGGTGATTCAAAATAACACCTCTTGTGGGAAAACCCTTTATTTTACTCGTTAGGTTATAAAGGGTGTTTTTTTATTGGGGTATAGAACTTTAAGTTGGCATCACTTTTTTAACTGGCGGCCATTTTGTCAGCTGTCAAGTGATTAATATTTAGTTTGGTTTGCCATTTCATCATGAACAGGTTGACAAAAGAACAACGCTTGCAAATCGTGCAAATTTATTTCGAAAGTAATGGTTCAGTTCGCGAAGTTCACCGCAAGCTCCGTCCATTTTACGCCATTACATCCACAAAAACTGACTGTTTGGTGTGCTCTATGGGCTGGTGGAGTCATTGGGCCATACTTCTTCCGAAATAATGCTGGAGAGTCAGTTACCGTTAATGGAGAGCGGTATAGAGCCATGATAACCGACTATTTTGTTCCCGAATTGGATGGCATGAATGTGGATGAGTTGTGGTTCCAACAAGTGGTTGAAAATTGGACCTGTAGAATTGGCTTTATTCGAGCCAGCCGCGGCGGCCACATGCCCGAAATCATATTTAAACATTAATGGCATAAAATTATCCTTCCAATAAAGCCAAATTGATGGACATTAAAACGATTTTCTTGTGTTTTATTTCAATTCGAAGTTCTATACCTCAAAAAAAAAACACCCTTTACGTGTCATATGTCAAATGGCCTGAAGTTACCGGGTGAAATCAACCGCAGGGCTTTCCTACTCAGTTCAGCTCCGATTGAGAGAGATAGTTAATAAGAGCCTCTCTTTCGTTTGCTGAAATGTTTCCTAGTGAAAAAGGATATGGAAAAGCCTTGTTTTCTGCCTCGATTCAAACAAGTGTATCCTTTCATCGGCATTCCTTGCCTAGAAGTGAAATATCCTATATATCCTGAATTATTCATAAAATTCATATTTCTCTAAGACTTTTTGTTGTTCCCCAGTCCCCTTAAGACCGATACGTTCCCTAGGGAAAAGTCTTGTTTTCTGCCTCGATTAAAAGCCATTGCATCCTTTCATCAGCTATACTAGTCTAAAATTTAATGAAATATTCTCTATATCCTGAGTAATGCATAGAATTCATATTTCTTTAAGACTGGTTGTCGTTGTCGTTTTTTTTGTTTTGTTTGGTGTTTTGTCAACTAATTGAAACCGAAATAAATTTACGACACATCTCCTTTATTTGATGGATGAGTATTACCCGCATTTCCATTATATCCGCATCCGGTTGATTAATGGTTCGATATAACAGCAGCACTCGGCACGGTACGGCACCACAGCATAGTCACACTCACATAGACAATCGGAGACGAGTGGTTTTTCCCAATTGTAATGAATATTTTTGTAGAAATAAATCCAAAAAAAAAAATGGGAGGTACCTTTAGAGCGTTCATCAGGCGTCAAGGAGACAACAAGTGCTTGCTGGTACTAGAAGTTTTTTTTTTACTCTCTCTCTCTCTCTGTCTCTCTTTCCCTTATGGTATACATTTCAAAGTCAAAGTTCTGAGATGACGAACATTCTCCTATTACTGTTGCCCATGAATTTGTTTGAGGTCCATGTGTGGCAGGGGGAATAACGTGTGGGGGTGGGGAGGGAGCATGGTTAATGAACAGTGAAGGGCAAAGGCAACTTGGTGTTAAATGTGTCACTTATAATTGAAATTATTTTAAAATTTTCCATGTCTATCTTGAAAGTGCTTTGTGTTGGGTCCTCCCCAAAGTCTCATATTTTTTTCACTGTACGTCGCTACCCAAATACCAGACGGAGCCAGAAGACATTTAATGACTGCTTATCATGGCATGACAAGTTTTTTGTTTGTTTGTTCGGAATATTACATGGACAAACAGATAAACAGATGTAACAGACAAACAGACGGACGGAGAGAAAGAAACACACCAACCAACAAACAAACAACTCTTAAGAATGTATAATATTGTGTCAAAGCTGATTATTAATGTTGTTGTTGCTGCCATTTTTTGCTTGTTGGCATTCTTCTGCTGTCTGTCTTTATTAGTTGTTGGCCCCACGGAAACGGCTGTTTTTGTTTATTCTGTATTTCTTTCCTGCCGTGGAATTGGTGGATCATGTCGGTTTTTTCTCCATAACCATCATAACTTAGTGTCACATTTTTTGGACATGCCATGGGGGTACTGGTCAGGCCGCAATTTATGTACGAGTATTTACCTTGGCCCACAATTGCCCGTTATATTTCATGGTCTTCTGATGGAATTTGTGGGACAGGGGAATATGGCTTCATTGCTAAGAGACTAAGTGTAATTTTCCCAAAAGGATTAGATGGGGGTGTGATAAAGCGATTTTGTCCCAGATCAAAGACTCGATTTATCCGGCGTGAGTACGTACGACTTTTGGGGGGTAGATAGGCCAAAGCGGTAGCAAAGCGGTAACGGAGTGGCAATTTGGGAAGTAATTTTGACTTTTTAATTGAAAAAGTCCGAATTTTTTTTTTAATTTTTTTTGGAAATTGTCAATGACTGCACAGAAACAGGCACGCATGTCTGTATTTAAAAAGGTTATCAAAAGAGAAAGTCAGGAAAACCTCAGGGGAAAAAAGTCATCGATGAAATCGAGACAAAATTAAATCAAGCAATTCCAAAACGTCCTTCGGTTCATCTCAACTTCATCTCCTTATGGAAGCGTTTTCCCCTAGAACGTCATTTCTATAAAATTAGCTATGAAAGATCTGGCAATTATTTCCAGCTTCCACAGAAAGATAAGACATTTAATTTAAAATTATAGAAATCGATGAGGGAAAAATGTAAACATTTTTCGCATCTCCCAAATCGCTGATTGCTGTTTATATTTTAAGCAAATTTCTGTATTTCTTAAGAAATGATTTTTCTCAAAAATTTCTTTGATCTTTGCAATTTCCATTTACTTTGGTTAATGCATAGTTTTCGTTTTGTTTTGGCATGCACATTTGCTGCTACTTTGGCTTATTCTGGACTTTTCGCAACACTTTCGAATCACCAAATCTCATTTCATTCATTTGTAGTTGCAAATAATCTCTGCTTCGATTTAAGTTGCCCGGCAACATCAGGTTGCCCTCATTATCTGGCAAATATCACATTTATGACATTATCCCGAGCTGTACAGAATCTATACAAATACCCGTACACACACACACGTATCTAGGTATGGTCGCCTTCATTTACACATTTGCTCTCTGCCACACTCACACATCGAGATGGGCATCAACCCTTACATGTGGAGCAGTTGAAAATGAGATTATGTTTATAGAACATTGAGACCTGCTGTGTGTGACTACAGTTACATTTACAACACTTAAAAAGTCATTCATCTTGAACGAAAGATTGTGTTTAACAACACCACCGACCCAATGAACGACCAAACGGAGCAACTCAACCCCGCCACCCGCCACAACGCCCGACAGCTGGAAATCAACCAGAGCCAGCAAAAGCACCAAACAACGGAAGCAGCAACGCAATAGCATCACACATACAGGCACACAGCTCACATAGATACATCATAGAGTGTATGTATGTGTTCACTCACACACACACACACACATACATACACAGTCAGACATGTCAAGGCACAATATGTGGGCCAAAAGCTGCTTTTCTTTCGGAGACTGTGTGTGTGTTTAAAATGAATGTGCCGAACACTAGTATGTCTATGTATGAGTGTGCATACCGCATATGTGTGCGAGTGTGTGTTTCTACGTTATCCTTACATTTCATTCCTTTTCACGTTTTGTTTCCCCATTTTTTCTACATCATTGCGATGATATGGAACTATTTTGAACAAATTTGCGTTTATCCGTTTGACATGAACGCAGGGCGGAGAAAAATAAACAGCAAAGCAGAGAAATCATTTGATGTAAAGTTAAGTAATAAATTAACTTAGAACAAAAAAAAAAATAGAGAAACGAAAAAATGTTGAGAACGGCATGCGGTGAAATCAAGTGAAACGTTGGATGTTCCCTGTTTGTAGGGAAAGGAGAAATCAGCATCTTATCTTACTAAAAAAACAATTTTAAATCAGAAAACTGTTTTTAGTTTTTTGGCTTCACATATTTTTTTTTATTTTTTAATATATTTAATTATTTAATTATTTAATTATTTAATTATTTAATTATTTAATTATTTAATTATTTAATTATTTAATTATTTAATTATTTAATTATTTAATTATTTAATTATTTAATTATTTAATTATTTAATTATTTAATTATTTAATTATTTAATTATTTAATTATTTAATTATTTAATTATTTAATTATTTAATTATTTAATTATTTAATTATTTAATTATTTAATTATTTAATTATTTAATTATTTAATTATTTAATTATTTAATTATTTAATTATTTAATTATTTAATTATTTAATTATTTAATTATTTAATTATTTAATTATTTAATTATTTAATTATTTAATTATTTAATTATTTAATTATTTAATTATTTAATTATTTAATTATTTAATTATTTAATTATTTAATTATTTAATTATTTAATTATTTAATTATTTAATTATTTAATTATTTAATTATTTAATTATTTAATTATTTAATTATTTAATTATTTAATTATTTAATTATTTAATTATTTAATTATTTAATTATTTAATTATTTAATTATTTAATTATTTAATTATTTAATTATTTAATTATTTAATTATTTAATTATTTAATTATTTAATTATTTAATTATTTAATTATTTAATTATTTAATTATTTAATTATTTAATTATTTAATTATTTAATTATTTAATTATTTAATTATTTAATTATTTAATTATTTAATTATTTAATTATTTAATTATTTAATTATTTAATTATTTAATTATTTAATTATTTAATTATTTAATTATTTAATTATTTAATTATTTAATTATTTAATTATTTAATTATTTAATTATTTAAGTATTTAATTATTTAAGTATTTAATTATTTAAGTATTTAATTATTTAATTATATAATTTATTTAAAAATCATTTGTATTATCTAAATATAAATTCTATTATTCTAACTGAATCACCCTTTATAATTTATGCAGTTTTGTGCATGTGTGTGAACTTTTCTTAGAATTCGGCTTTTCTGTTGTTGTTGGCCCATAAAGTAAACCCCTTTGGACAAAGTGTTCTTGCATTCCCCCCACCCTCCCTTACCTTTTGTGTGTTGCAAAAAGTATTCCCATAGATTCTCGACCTACATTCTCCAAGAGGAGGAATGAATGTAGTTGACTTTAACTTGAACACACACAATTATGCACACACACACACATAAAGAAATATATTAGCGAGTGTGCTAGAAAACTGTCCCCACAAATACACATAAACTTTCACAGTGCGAACGCAGTGTTCTCACACAGCGTCAGAGCCATTTCAACCAAAAGTTCATAAATTTTCTACCACAGAATCGTGTGGAAGAGGTGTTTGCTTTTGTTGTCTTCAAACAACTGACACACACACACACAGACACACTGGAAGCTCTCCGATGCCAGCAGACGTGAAAAGCCAGCATTAGTTACGGAGACCAGCCAAACAGAACAAAAAAAAAACAGAATGTGTTACACCCACATGCGGGTCAGACATTTATTTTATTATTGAAATAGTTTCCGTTTTTTTGTTGTCTTCTTTAAAAACGACATCGCCACAAACATGATACGCCTGCCTGCCTGCCTGCCTGTCTGTCAGGGGTAACATAAAATAAAGTTTAAACTTTTAATGCCAACCTTTTGATAGGCAAAGGCAGAGTCCTCTCGGAAACAAAAGTTGTGCCTTTAACACTTAATCATAATATTAAGTCATCATAATATCTGTCTTATCTATTTACAATGGAAATTAAGACTTATTTGGAAACGGCTCTCTGACGTTGGCTGTCTGTCGGTTGAATTAACGTTCGGTCGGTTGGTCTGTCGGTTGGTTAGCTGAGGCTAATTTTTGTTTGGTTTATAAAACACTCGGGCACACAAGCAGGTACTCAGCTGCCGGATAGAGAAAGTAAAACAGGTCGGTGGTCTGTTGTGGTCCGTGCCCAAAGCCCCTCACCCCCCTTGCACGACCACACATTAAAATGATGAATGGCTTTTTTGTGGGGTGTTGTAACAGTTTCTTCGAATGCTTCGCCTGTTCACTTTTACTTTTTCATGTTTTGGTTTTTTTTTTTTTTTTTATTTTCACTTTTCCGAAAAACTTTGCCTGATTTCTCTGTGTGTGTGTGTGTTTTTGTGGTCGGCTGGTTTTGCATTGTGTTTATCTAGTGAATGGCAACATGAAAATTAGAACAAAAGTTTTATTTTCATGTAATATTGACAGTGGAAATAAATTTTGGCTGTGCTTGGTTTCTCTCGCTGTTTGTTTGTGTGTTCATAAAATATGAGCATACAGCAATGGGATAACATTGCACACTTAAAAGGAAAGCCTGCTTTTAGGCAGCTTTTATCAAATGTAATGGCACACACTCAAAGGGGAGATAGCAAACAAAGTGGAAAAAATGGAGAACAAAAGAAAAGTTTTTGAGGACAAAAATTGACAATTAAGTAAAAAGTTATAAAATTAGATTGAGACAGATTGCGACAGAGAGATAGAGAGAGTTGGGAGAAAATAGATAGGCAGCTAGAGATGTTACTGGGCAGTGCCAGGGAAACTGCAGCCGAGTTAGGTAGAGTCGATATCTACACATAATCGTTGGCTTTACATGATTACGATCGTATAGGGCGTCACTTTGGTGAGCCTCAATCTCTGTAAGGCCAGTGAACCAACCCAAGCAAACAGGAGCCAATTCAAATATTCATTGTGTGGGCGTCACTTTGGTGAGCCTCAATCTCTGTAAAGCCAGTGAACCAACCAAAGAAAACACGGTACACCCTAGGAGCCAATTCAAGTATTCACTGTGTGGGCGAATCTTTACACTTATATCTTAAACCTCCTTAATTTCTGGTAGACACATCGCCTGGCCACTTTTGTAGGCTTTCGCCGAAACTTATACGAGCCAGTTACACACTTATTTTGTGTTGTGTTTTTTCCGGTTTCTAATTCTGAATATGTTTTACCAATGTTGTCTTTACCAATCTAGGTTTTAAAAATCACTTCTTAATCCATTTAGTGAAACTGCTCTGCTCATATTGCTAAGACTTGAATAATACAGGCTGGGCCTTTTGGATTATTTTCTGTGAAAAGCCATTAAGGATAAATGTTACGCAATGCTTCCAGAGACAATTGAAACATGAAATCGAAGTTGCCATTGAAGAGACCCCAAAACAATCGAATTCGATTGATCGGATGAGGTACTGCCTAGCCAGTCGTGGTAGTCATATGACTGATATTGTCTTCCACTATTAAATGACAAAGTTTAAGCTTTCCCAAAAAAAAAAAGAAATTTTAAAAATATACAGTATTTTTTATAGTATTTTCCAATTTAAAATATTAAATGACTAAGTTCAAACTTCAAAAAAATAAAAAAAAAATAATCATACTTTTTTTATAGCCTAATCAAATTTAAAATGATTTCGGTTTCCCCAAAGAATGTTGGAAATATTGAATTCAATTCGAATTACTCTACTTCACTTTTGTTTTCTATTTCTTTGTTTATCCCTTCGGCAAACAATCTTGTGAACAATATTTTCATGATTTTATTTGGAAATAATTTCCAAAATCTTTCTGCCTCAGGATTTTAGTAATCCGATTCACATTTAAAATATTTCGGTTTCCCCAAAGAATGATGGAAATATTGAATTCCATCCGAATTACTCTACTTCGCATGTGCTTTCTTTTTCTTTGTTTATCCCTTCGTCAAACAATCTTGTGAGAAATACTTTCATGATTTTATTTGGGAATATCCAAATCCAAAATCTTTCTGCCTCACGATTTTAGTCATCCTTGGCATTGTCAGGCTTCAAACATTTTACACAACAAATCTCACATTTCCTCTTTAAAAAACATTTTCCTTTCTTCAATTCGAACAAATGATAAAGGAGTTATAAACAAAACATCAGTGGTATTACCGCATTAATATTAATCATACGCTCTGTGGGCCGAAATAGTAACAGACCGCTGGCATGAAAACGATGCATGTGAAGAAGCTGTAACTGGAGAATAGCGACGTTAAGAAGTTGAGGCGTCTGTTAAGGTTTTTTTCGAGTTTAGAACTGCCTGTGTAAAATCGAATACAATTTGTTTTCTCTGAGATGCGCCTGCTTATGAAGGAACTTTTTTTTCCAACCTCAGTTGCCAAACTTTCTTGTGGATTATTGTGTGTTCCACAAAAGTCGTTCCATGACCATTGGAACTGTTACACCAATGTGAGGATTGTCTAAAGCGGTGTGCAGACACTGTCGCCATCGAAATTCGTAACTGCCTTTGGTAAATAAATAAAACTTGGACCCTTAGTTTAATTCCACTTTAACAACGTAACTCATTGTTTCTATCATAATATTGTATCTTCGTGTCACCGTGGAATCCCCCCCCCCATCCCTCCTTCCTTTTCCTTTCATAAATAAGCTAACTGGCTCTAAACATTTCCTTTCCATCTGCCATCCTTTTACAATTTATTAGCATACTTTTAGGAGGTCATTTGTACACAAAACTTCTACGTCTGCAACATACAGTTGTGTCCCACTACAATTTGCCACACACAATTTTGTGATTCTCGAAAACAATTTCAGTGAAGAAAACCTTAATGAAAAAAAAACAAAACGAAATTTATTTGGCTTTTATCAAAACGTAATATGGCCACATCAAATGTCGGACAATTGTCATAAATAAATGTCAGCGTGATACAGTAAAACGTCTACACTCATGCTCTCCGCAACACAAACTGTGAAAGATAAAAATGGAAAAACTTACCACTCACCCACAACCAAGAAACGCCAAAGGACTAGGAGAGAGAACTACAAGGAACATAAACAAATTTGCCACTACATCAAGAGAAAAATGAAATTTACATATTTCCATGAGGCAAATAGGAAGGCACAACTACTGGCAAGGATATTTCAGGGGAAACAAACAAAGAAAAACCAAAAAAAAGGGAAAAACTGTTTTGCTTCTAAAGAAATGAAATACATTTGGAATATTAACATAAATTGTTTAGTGGAAAAAGAGGAGAACATTTTGGAGAAAAAACAAACGGAAACTATCAGTTCCTAAAATCATCACATGAATTGTAGGAAACAACTAAAAAGCCGAAAGTGTATTAGAAGATTTTAATACAGATCCAGACAGATAAAAAACTGTTTTTGTTTCTCAGTTTCACAAAAAAAAAGGAGAAGAACAATGATTGGCCCTACTAATGTACAGGATTTGCAACCTTTGCCTACAGAAGCAGCAACCGCACCCTCAACACCACGTCTTTTTAGGCTACCGTCGGGTTTTGTCCCCAACGAAACCATAAGAGGGTCTTTGTTTGTGTTTGCCCAAGTTTATGAGGTTTCTTCCACCAAAAATGTCTATAAACAAAACCAATGGTCGGGCGTTTCAATAACCGTCGAACTCTTGACGCCATCAGGTTTAAAACACACACAAGACATAAAAAACCAACAAATGAAAGCCATAAGAATGGAAACTCTTTCTGAAAGAATGAACCGGAAACAGATATAAATAAAAAAAAATAACTGCCTGTGCGCTCATTCGTTTGTCTTTCCGACTCATTTCACAATAAACAGATAAATATTTGTGTCACCGAAAAATGGTAATTATAGAAATTATAAATATTTCGTAAAGTTTTGCTTTATGAAAAGTTTTTTGGTATTTCCCATAATTTCACAATGAATAATTTATAAAATTCGAATACAAGAGTTCAATAACATTTATTTGTCCATAATCGTATACATGTATAATTAGTATATTATAAAGACCAAATTAACTACAGGGCGACTCAAAAGCCATTGAAGGGTTTTGCAAAGTTAATAATCATTAATAGGGGCATCCCCTGAGTGGAGTTTACTTTGTCTGTAGAAAGATGTTGGGAGCTGCTGCTGGTGCATTAAGAAATCTCATTCAGAAATCATAAATCATGAACAAATATTTGATGACCTTACGAGGTCAGGAAACTGGTTTTCTAGTTTGATTTTTTCTACAGACCTCAACAATTTTTTACCTGATAAAAATTCATTCAACTGTGGCCAACGAAAACTTATTCGGACTGATTCTGCGACATTTAAAAATAAGTTCAACTAAGTGTGTTATTATGGATTTATTGTAAAGTGGAAAACAGAATTAAAAATTCAATTTTTTCTAGAACCGTTATTTTTCTGTAAAACCGTTTTGAGGAAAAATCTTTTTTTTTTTAGTTTTTTTTCGTAAAACCGGCTTAGCTAAATATTTGAGAATAAACGATGGCCGGAAAACGATTTAAAAAATAGTTTAAATTATGTAAAACCGGGTTTCCGGTTAAATCCAAATAACTCGGTTTTTCTAATAAATCTGAAAACCCGATTTTAATCATAAATGATTTTTTTTTTGAATAAAATAATTTTTTTTTGAACCGGTTTTTTTTATTTAACCGATTTTTTTTGTCCATTAGCGATGTATGTGAAAAAAAAATCATAAATTAATATTAAGTTACAAAAATATTTTGATTTCCCTAAAACCGGGTTTCCTAATAAATCTGAAAACACGGCTTTAATCAAATGTTTATCAAAAAAAAAATTTCATAAAACCGGGTATAAGTTAATATTTTAGAATAAAGGATGTTCGGAAAACGATTAAATCCAAAAAAAAAAACTAAAAATCAAAATATAAATATGTTTAATTGAGTCTGTTTTTTGTGGATTTATTATGCAGCTGAAAACAGAATAAAAAAAAATATTTTTTTGGAACCGGTTTTTTTGTAAAACCGTTTTTTCTTATTTATTTTTTGGTTATAACCGATGTTTCTGAAAAAAAAATTCATAAAATCGGGTTTAAGTTAATACTCTAAAAATTATCTAAATATATATTTTGATTTCCGTAAAACCGGGATTCGCTTAAATGTCTATAACCGTTTTAAAAAATTTTTTTTTTCGTAAAACCGATTTTTTTTAATCTGTTTTTTTTTTATAACCGATTTTTGTGCATATAACCGATGTTTTTGAAACAAGCCGGGTTTAAGTTAGTATTCTAAAAATGATATAAAAAATATTTTTATTTCCCTAAAACCGGGGTTTCGGTTAAATCCAAAAACCGGATTTCCTAATAAATCAATAAACCGGCTTTAATAATAAATGACAATAATAAATCTGAAACTTTAATTTAAAAAAAAAATCGTTTTCCAGAAAAAAATCAGAAAAAAGGGATTTCCGGATAAAATTTAAAAAAATGAGTTTTCAATAAAAAAAATTTCGGGTTTTCTGGTAAACCTGAAAATCAAAATATAAATTTGTTTAAATAAATCTGTTATTATGAATTTATTATGAAGCCGAAAAGAGAATTTAAAAATGTTTTTTTTCAGAACCGGTTTTTTTGTAAAATGTCTATAACCGGTTTTTAAATTTTTTTTTTTTCGTAAAATCCAAACTGTTTTTTTAGTATAACCGATGTTTTTGAAAAAAAATGTCGTAAAACCGGTTTTAACTTAATATTTTATTTGAAAACGATCTAAAAAAAATATTGAGATTTCCGTCAAACCGGTTTTCCGATTAAAACCAAAAACAGGGTTTTCCGATTTATAAGGAAACCCGATTTTTGGGACTAATCATAAATGAACAACCGCGTGTCGCATAAATTAGCAACCGTGTGTCGCATAAATTAGCAACCTCGTTTAACGGATTAAGTTGAAAAACGGGTTTCTGAAAAAAATGGTTTTCCAACTGAATAAAAATATCTGCTATTGGAGAAAACCGGAAAATATGGCTTCCTGATAAATATTAAAACTGTTTTTTCTTTAATAAATCTGAAACTCGTAATGACGAACATATCAGAAGAATCTAAGAATCCGTTACACGGAATAAAAAACCAATAGTTGTGCTAAAATTATAATTTTTCTTAAAGAAAATCTATCGGTTTTATTATTTGAAAAAAAAACAGGTTTACAAAAAATTAAAAGCTTTTTGTAGAATTTATTTTGCGGATATCCCGATAAATTGGAATTCAAAACCAATAGTTGTTTCAAATGGTTATTTTTCTTAAAAACAAACTTTAGGTTTTATTATTTGAGAACAAAGGCGGCGGGACCAAAAAAGGCTTAAAAAACAATAGCAGTTTTTTTGTTGTTCCAAAAAACTCAAATGTCTGACAGAATGGCTTTGTATAAGTGAGAGTATGACGAATTTGATAAAATAAAGCAACGTAAACCTAGAACTTGAATAAAGTACTAGAACTTGATTGTGGGTGTAATTCTCTAAACTAGAATTTGATGATGTATGGATTTCCCATGCTTGTTTTATCTCTTCTGGGAATAGTTTCCTCTCGGTCTTACCTAGTTTCAGTCCAAACTAGAGACTCTTATCTATTGTAATATGCGACCATGGAAAATAACTTTAAAATCGTCTACACAACACGTTTCTGCTACCTTTGCGGGAAGTTGCTTCAAATCTATTTTGTGTTGTCAATACCTGGTCGTTCTGTAGGAATCTCGTACTGCAATTGACAACCGACTTTGTGTTAGGGTTGACAATCGACAGTGCTATTGGGTTGTTGGCAGACGATACAGAAATTATTTTGTCAAGACGAACATATTTGGCATTTTCTTTTACAGCCTGCTAGCCTAACGACGGCATCTGTACGTTTTCCTTAGACATTTCTGAAGCGAAACTGTTTTGCACAATTCGTGAATCTTCATCAACGGCTAATTAAAATGTTCGACGGAATATGATTTCAATCATTTGAAATTGTAAGCCATGCGTACGATATTAGTCTGGCGCAATGAGAGCTCGCCAGCTGTTTCCCTTGCCTTTGAAAACTTTTAAATACACTGAATCTTCAATGGCGTTGACAACTGATTACGTTAAGCTTTGTCAAAGAGACGTTGATGATTTTCATTTAATTGAAACTATTGTTGTTGCCAAACCAACGCCCCCCCCCCCCCCCCACCCCCTTTTAACATCTTTAAGCGATTTTCCGCTTGATTCTGTTGATGCCACAGAAGTAATGGTACAATCCCGACATTATTTAAAAACTCATTCATTTTATTTCGCTTTCAGGTTTTTTGTGTCAGCTCATATTAAAAATTAATTTTCCCACAATTTCGCCCTTCCCCTTAAGCTAGCGAAACTCCACCATGGAAAGACAGACAGACAGACGGACAGACATGTTGACAATGACACAAGGTAATATCTTGTACAATTTGCCAACCTGAAATGATAGCGTGGTGGCTGGGAATGGAAAACTAATGTTAAAGAATCACAGATAAAATCTTAAGTATTAGAGAGAACTCTCCTAGCGATTGTCTGTCCCCCCTTCCTACAAAAAAATGTTTGTTATACATTTTTGCAATCATTCCATGGCAGGGGGGAAAAGGGCGCCCGGCTTAACATCTTCTCTAGCCGGGTGTTATGAAACAGAAGACGTTCCATTAGTTAGAAGCAAACGAGAATGTCATCGGTAATGGCTGAAATAATGTCGGTGGTTGTCGCAGGGTCTTGTCGCTTGAGTTGCTTCGCCTGTTGATGTTGCAACATTTCAAACGAATAGAACATTCCCCTGCTAAAGAATTCACATTCAGTTGGTGCAGTCATACTTTTTCTCGCACCCCTTTCATTTGTCCGCCCCTGTTTGACGGTCTGTGCTATCATCTGTAAGGAATCTACGTTTGTCAGTTGGTTTTTCTTGTGATTGTGCTTTTGAAACGCATATTAAAAATGTAGCATTTGTTGAATAAAAATAAAAGAAAAATAATGTTGAATTTACAAAGGGAGAGGGGTTTTGCACAGTGGTTTGCCGCCATATTACAATTACTGAAAAAGTGCTTGCTTAAACTGAAGACAAGGGGTTTTCACTTTCGAGTTTGTTTTTTCGACATAAAGCAGTTTTAACTTCGACGCATGCCACGACTCATGCGTGAACTCGCAAATAATTAACAGCGAACAGCCAAAATAGCTGAAAAGTCACCCATTTCATGATGCCGTGGTGTGGTTGGTAGGGTGTGCGACTATCACACCGAAGAACTCGAGTTCGAAACCGGGTAAGACCATCAAAACATTTTTCGGCGTCTGTTTCCACCTCGTAAATGTTGGCGACTTTACGAGAAAGAGAGCAATCTCTAAGCCATGCAAAACTTCTCTAGAAAAGCAGAGCCGGTTTTAAAAAACAGTAGGTCCCGATCAGTGCGTATACAAATTATATCGCTCACTGATTCGAGAGAAGTTTCCCGAGACTGTACCCTCGTGGAATGTTAAGGGAAATAAGCAAGTAAGTATGTACTGTTCGGACTGTAAGAAAATCTCTCAAAAATAAAACTCTTGGAATATTTCACATAACCATTATTGAGCAGATATTCATTGGCAATGCGGCGAACTGCGCTTTTCCGGCCAACGACAGACTCCCCTGCCCATGGCAATGGCAAGACATTTCACATACAACTTGTGGCTACCAACTGCTGCAGTCTCTCGTCATTGTTGCTGTTTAAATAATGCCGAAGATCTCGGGTGAATGTGAAATGTGCTTAAACCGAAGATGGAAGTTCTGTTCCTTTCTATTTCTTAAACCGTCTTACAGTTGCTGCTTCCGTTTCCCGGCACTCACGCCCAGCCAGCCAGCCACCAAACAGCAGTGATGAAACGTGGTAAGCCTCGACTGACAACAAATGATGCGACTAATGTGTGTGTGTGTGTGTGTCGTCTATCTTTACATCTCTTGTAGACTTGCAGGCATTAAAAATGTCTTTCAGATAATTTGGTTTGAAGAAAATGCCACTTTCTCACTTCACTCGCGCAAGTGTTTCAAACTTCAGGCACACAGAGAAAAAAAAAACTCGTGTAATAAATTTTTACCTGTTCGTTTTTTGTGGGGGTATTTTTTTTGTTCACGCTCCCGCAAGGAAGAGCCTTGCAAATAACGAAAAAAAACATGAAAATTCAATTTGTTGACTATAAAGTGTAGCCTATTTAAAGGAGGAAATTAAAAAGAAGAAACAGATAAAATGGCCGTGCATTTTATGGAGATTTTGTGTGGGACTTATTGAGTGGCTGGGAGGTGTTTGGAATTTAGATGTGATTTTTTTTTAGATTTAACATTTAAGCGGTAAGCGATGGAAGTGAGGAGAATGTATTTTAAAAAATGTATAAAATATTCAGAGTGACAAAAAATTGAAGGTGTCTACTTTAGGGAGTTCATGGAAATGGCTTTCAGACAGAGAAAAAAAATTTAATAAACAAATTTATAAAAATAATTGAATAGTTCATAAATAGCATAAATGCTGCTTATCTTGTAAGGATAACAGAATTACTATAAAATATTCAGAGGACTAAAATATTAGGTGCCTACTTTAAGGAGTTCATCGGAATGATTTTGAATTAAAGAAAAAAATAATACATTTTTTTTTTAAAAATAATGATTTATAAAATAATCAAATTCTGCTTATCTTGTAAAGGATAAAAGAATTAAAAAAAAATTAAAAAAAATATATGGTGCCTATTTTAGGGAGTTCATCGAAAAAACGTTGAAATATAGAAGAAAAATAATAATATTTTTTTTTTAAATAATAATACATAATATAATTGAAAAATTTAAAAAGAACATAAATTCTATTTATCTTGCGAGAATATCAGAATTACTATAAAATATTCAAAGTGACACAATTTATGGTGCCTATTTTAAGGAGTTCATTGGAATAATTTTGAATTAAAGAAAAAAATAATAAATTTTTTTTTAAAAAATAATGATTTATAAAATAGCCAAGTTCTGTTTATCTTGTAAAGGATAAAAGAATTACAATAAAATAACTAAAAAAATATATGGTGCCTATTTTAGGGAGTTCACCGAAAATACTTTGAAATATAGAAGACAAATAATAATAATTTTTTTTTAAAATAATAGTACAAAATATAATTGAAAAATGTTAAAAGAGCATAAATTCCATTTATCTTGTGAGGATATCAGAATTACTATAAAATATTCAAAGTGAAACAATTTATGGTGACTATTTTTAGGAGTTCGAAATGACTTTTAAACAGAGAAAAAAATAATAATAAACAAACTTATAAAAATAATAATACTTAAAATAATTGCAAAATTCTAAAACAGCATAAATTGTGGTAATCTTGTAACCCAAATAAGTTTGAAATAAAGAAGAAAAATAATAACAAAAAATTTTAATAATTCATAAAATAATTGTTAAATTCTAAAATAACATAAATTCTGCTTATCTTGTGAGGATATCAGAATTACTATAAAATATTCAAAGTGGAAAAATTTAAGTTGCCCATTTTTAGGAGTTCAGCGAAACATCTTTGTAATGGAGAAGAAAAATAATATTTTTTTTTTTTAAAAATAATAATACGGAAAATAATTGATAAATTGTAGAAGGATGTCAATTCTAAAAGGATTATCTTGTAAGGATATCAGAATTACTATACAATATTCAAAGTGGAAAAATTTAAGTTGCCTACTTTAAGGAGTTCAGCGAAACATCTTTGAAATGGAGAAGAAAAATAATATTTTTTTTTTTTAAAAATAATAATACGGAAAATAATTGATAAATTGTAGAAGGATGTCAATTCTAAAAGGATTATCTTGTAAGGATAACAGAATTGCTATAAAATATTCAAAGTGAAACAATTTATGGTGCCTATTCTAAGGAGTTCAAAGTGAAAAAATTAAGTTGCGTATTTAAGGAGTTCAATGGAATTATTTTGTCAATAGAGACGAAAAAATTATAATTTTTTTTTTTTTTTCAGTTTTTTTTTATCTTATTCCACGGTTTGCTTGCGGTAATTCATCCCATACTGATTACTTAAGTAGCAACATAGCATCACGGGGACGTTTTCTTGTGCGACAATGTTGCATAACAATTTAGTTCGATATCCCAACTTGACCAATCCTATTGGACTTTGGTCCATGCATTTGCGGATTTGCCAATCGCCAACGGCTTCAACTTGTGTAACAATGGAATTCTATCCTATCCTTTTCAGAGCGGCATGTGGATGCTAAAATGTGGTTAACTTAACCGAGCGATTAACTTTTTCGTGAGTTAACTTTTTCGAGATTATACTGTACATAAAATAATTGCAAAATTCTAAAAGAGCATAAATTCTGCCTCCGGTGTGACATTTTAAAATAATCAAGTCTTTACTTCGGACTCCGTGGCGTATGCGTGCGCTGTCAATAGAAAATATTCATCCTACGCCTTGAGTTAATTTTGCGTCTGTGTCTAATCCACGTCGTCTGAGTGTAATAAACAAATTGATCATACGCTTACGTTCTAAATAAATATTAGAAATTACAAATTCTGTACAGGGTTTTATTCTTCACACCTTACAAAGTTTCTCCTTGAACAGAGGACTAACGTGTCAACACACCAAAAAGAAAAAAATCGTGTATTTCATTGGAAAATTTCAAAGCATTCAGTAAACGTGATGTCAGAGCCACAACTATTTTCAATAGAGTTTTTCAAAAACAAAGCCCAAAAACTGTCAATCATGCACAAATAACATTTTATTACAAAACTGATTCTCTTTCCCCGAATCTCTTTCTGCCTCCACCTAGCCCGTGTGTTGGATATGCTGGATTTAACCAAACTCCTGGTAGGCTAATTGTTCAATATCAATAAGTTAACAAAAAAAAACACACACACACCCACACACATAATACAAAATTTTTTTTTGAAAATTCTAAAGCAAAGCGAACAAGGCAGGGAAATGGAGAAATTGTATGACTGATAGGATTGCTGTGAAAATCAGATTTAAAAGTGTGTGCAAGTGATGTGAGTGTAACTGCTCCAGCAGGTGATAAGAGTCATTGAATGTTTGCATGTATCTAACAGACCGTATGGGGAGACCAATGCAACTACAATCCTCTCGGATTGGTGATCTAATATTAAAGGGGTTAAGGGGATTTAATATTAGGGGAACTACTAGGCGACCTCCTTATAAGTTGTCATTTTGTCAATAACAGAAAAAAAGAAATTGCTGTGGTCGGCTAAACGTTGACACTTGCAATGCTGACGATTTCTGAAATGTCACGAAAAATATCTTTTCCCAAACGGCACTAGAAATAACCGTTTGAAATCAACTAACAAGTCTTTGCCAGGCGATGGGCAAAAATGGAAAGTGTCGTTTCAATTCTTCTAAAGATAATTAGGGCTCAATGAAAAATGTCCCAAATGAAATAAAAAAAATCCCAAAAAAAAAAAAAATTTCATATGAAAAATGTCCCTAAAACGGAACAATGAAAAATTACCCAATTTTTCAATATTGGGCCACTTAAAATTTATCATTCGTCACAGGATATTCACTATCTGCTAAAGATATCTCAAAACTGAAAGCGATGAGCCTAATTACCTTGGTCCTTTTTGATCTCACTTATGATGGCGTTTGCCCTCGTTAAGGGATCGTAGGCAATCCCAAAATGACAGCGGCATTTAAAATCACTTAAGAAGGCTTTCATAGACCATGAGCGAGAATGTCAAGGGTCGCGATGAGTCTGGCGTATCAGGGATAGGCGAATTAATATTAATCATACGACCCACTCAGTCATACTGCTAAATATAGTTTGTATCTCAATACTGAAAGCTTGAGCTTTCTGAGTGAGATCGTGTCTGAAGCCGAAATGATCAGCCTACTTTTGGCTAGGGATACATTTTTCGTCAGATACTAGGTCAACCTCCGCATGGGGGATATGTGAATAGATACTCATTTTACGCCACCTTTTCCCTTACACTTTGGAAATTGTTAGAGATATGAAAATAAATATTATTAAAATAAATAATATAATAAATAATAATAAATAATAAATAATAAATATTAATTTTCTATAACACTTTTCAAACGGTTAGCCATTGGTGAATACATATTACTTATACGCCACTTGTTCCATCATAAGGGAATAAATATTAATTATACGCCACCCTTGTTTTTATCACACATTTGAAATTGTGAATGCTCAGACGCCACAATGTCTATCATGTTTTTAAACGCTTATTAGCCATTAAGTGAATAAATGTTAATTATACGCCAGGTTTTCTTTCATACTTTTGAAATGCTTGGCCATATGTGAATAACTATTAATTATACGCCACTTTTTCCTATCACACTTTTGAAACTGAGAATGAATATCACTTATACGCCACCTTTTCCCATTACACTTTTGAAATGGCGTATAAATATCACTTATACGCCACTTTTTCTAGCACACTGTTGATCCAGTTATTGAACAAGTAAATAAGTATTACTTATACGCCACTTTTTATCATAGTGATTAAAAAAGTGAATAAATCTTATTTATACGCTATATTCAAATTGCAAACCTTTTCCCATTACACTTTTGAAATGGCGAATAAATATCACTTATACGCCACCTTTTTTTTATCATAGTGATTAAAAAAGTGAATAAATCTTATTTATACGCTATATTGAAATTGTAAATAAATATAACTTATACGCCACATTTTCACCTCACACTTTTTAAATGGTGAATAAATATTACTTATACGCCACCTTTTGTTTATCACACTTTTGACCCATTGATTAAAAAATATATATTGAAATCACCTTTTCCCAGCGCACTTTTGAAATGACGAATAAATATCACTTATACGCCACCTTTTCTGGCACACTGTTGATCCAGTGATTGAACAAGTAAATAAATATTACTTATACGCCTCCTTTTCCATTACACTTTTTAAATGGCGAATAAATACAACATATACGCCACCTTTTCCTAAATCTTATTTATACGCCACCTTTACCATCATATGTTAAAATTGTAAATAAATATTAATTATACGCAACCTTTTCCCAGCACACTTTTGAAATGGCGAATAAATATCACTTATACGCCACATTTTGTTTATCACACTTTTGACCCATTGATTAAAAAAAGTGAATAAATGGTGAACAAATATTACTGATGCGCAACATTTTCTAACATGTAAGTTTATGTGGGTTCAAAAAAAAGATAATTTTTTTAATTTAAGAAAAAGTTGTTCACATTTTTGCCGAAATTTCCCCTTTTCCCGGGGATAAATCTCTACAAGTCACAGACTGATGCCATCCCATGCAATGACCTTTTGACCTGCAGCATTAAGAGCCCTTCAAGAGTCAAACATATCAATTGTATTGGTCTCCCTTATACCATGAACTGCCGTTTTAAACTGTCAATATTATCACGATGCCTGCTACATCATTCCAATCACCGTTGCCGTTCCCCACGTGTTAATTATTCTCACTGCAAATTAATTTCACATTTTATCGGCACACGCGAATATGCACATTCACGTTTGTCCATACTGTGCAAACATAAAGCAAAGGAAACACCAACTTCAATCCCCCTCGCAACGAATCGAACGGAAAGCGAAGCAAACCAATTTGCGAGCCAAACGCAAGTAATTTCTTCGGCGCGAAACAAACATGAAAAAAACAAAGTGGCCAAAAAAAAAAAAAAAATGGAGAACGAATAACGGTGTGTGAACACCAAAATGCCCGATAATATTATTCCGTTTTGTAGTCGATGTTGTCCAAAGACTGCGCTTTTCAACCTCATCAACGTCCAAGAGGAACAGCATGTCTGGGCCAGGGTGGGCTACAACTACAAACTGTTCAAAGTGCCCGGCGAGATTTCCCCGTTGTTGTCCTCTCGAAGGTGACTTCTGGTGTTCTGAGAAGCCGTCTTCTGGGCAGGCATGTAAGTCGTTTTGTACGTTTTCGTTTATTTGTCGGTGAATTGTAATTTCATTGCGAAACATGGGTGCGGCAAGCAAATATCTTTGTGTCGCTGTGGCCGTTTAATTTGTTTATAAATGTCAGGCGTTCAACGAAAAAAAAAAAAAAAAAAAACAACAACAGGAGGTCTTCATGTTCTACAGGCTCTGGCTATGTGACCAGAGCAAAGATCTTATGGCTGCTTGCCGGACGGTATGAAAATAAAATGGAATTTCATTAGTGCTGCAATGATTATTTGTAATGCCTTGGTAAAGCAGATCTCAGTAATGATCGGTTTATTCAGTTGGAGTGATGTGAACGGACAATAATTTCCTTGAATTGTAAGTTTTTCCTAAGAAAACCCCTGTGATTAATATCAAAGTTAATGATTCTTCGCAAAAGTAGGAACACCGTAGCGTATGAGTAATGCGGTATGAATATGTGAAAGCCTTTGGAACGATTTTTAACCCTTTTTCAGTGATCCAATCGAGCAGATTTTTTGCAGGCAGACTCGTGGAAATGTCTGTATCACGTAAAATTTTTTAAAAAAAAATAGATTTTTATCAATTCTCAGATTTTCCCCAATTTTTATTATTTTTGAAAAAAAATATTTTGTTCACTTTTCTTAGCATAACTTGAAGAGACTCCAAATTTTTAAACTACTTAAGCGTTACGAAAAAAAACGATAACCATTTAAAAACAAAAACAATTTTTAAGATCTTATGGCTGCTTGCCGGACGGTATGAAAATAAAATGGAATTTCATTAGTGCTGCAATGATTATTTGTAATGCCTTGGTAAAGCAGATCTCAGTAATGATCGGTTTATTCAGTTGGAGTGATGTGAACGGACAATAATTTCCTTGAATTGTAAGTTTTTCCTAAGAAAACCCCTGTGATTAATATCAAAGTTAATGATTCTTCGCAAAAGTAGGAACACCGTAGCGTATGAGTAATGCGGTATGAATATGTGAAAGCCTTTGGAACGATTTTTAACCCTTTTTCAGTGATCCAATCGAGCAGATTTTTTGCAGGCAGACTCGTGGAAATGTCTGTATCACGTAAAATTTTTTAAAAAAAAATAGATTTTTATCAATTCTCAGATTTTCCCCAATTTTTATTATTTTTGAAAAAAAATATTTTGTTCACTTTTCTTAGCATAACTTGAAGAGACTCCAAATTTTTAAACTACTTAAGCGTTACGAAAAAAAACGATAACCATTTAAAAACAAAAACAATTTTTAGGAAAATCTGAGAATTGATAAAAATCTATTTTTTTAAAAAAATTGACATGATACAGACATTTCCACGAGTCTGCCTGCCAAAAATCAGCTCGATTGGATCACTGAAAAAGGGTTAAAAATCGGTCCAAAGGCTTTCACACAGGCCACTACGAGCTTCATACTTCAAACTTAAAAAAAATAAATTCTGACGTGTACCTGAAAATCGCCGATACACGTGTATTTTTATTTTTTCCCTCTTTCCGAATATGTGCATTTAATTCATAGGACAGAAAAAAATCTATTTTTTTTTAACACGGTGAAATTAGACCACAGAACACCTTCTCTGTGCTGGCCCTGCTCTGGCAAATAGGCGGCAGTGAACACTTGGTTCATATTTCTTCAAGGATCCAAACGCCCTGGCTAGATTTGTTCCTGTCTCAGTCAGGAGTTTTTTAGGGCGGGCTCAGACCCCCACAAAACACCTTCTCTGGAAAACACCCACTCTACTCTCATTTACCTTTTAAAGCATAACTTTAGACTCACATCATTGGCTGTTGATGTTTATCTGTAGTTAGTTTTTTCTATGCAGCTCCTTTTTTGATCTCTAAGCTGGAGAATGCGATTTTTTTTGGACATTAATCTGTCTTTTGTGACGTTAATCTGTCTAAGCTTAAGGATTTTAAATCAATCGATATTTTCTAACTAGCAAAAGTATGTTAGAGCTTAAGTAGAGACGTCAAGGGTGGGCTGTTGATATTTTTCTGTAGCTGACCTTGTTGATTATTGTTATCTCAGTGCTGAGGAAAGTGATTATGGGTTTCCTTGAACTCTTGAACACAAGACACCCTGAACGGTTGCTGAGATTCAGCCCACATGGTCAAATGCCTTGCCTCTGCATACCACCCTCGTTTGATAATAAAATAATCCTTTAGATGTCGGCTTCGTTTCTGTTTACCAATGGATTCTTGTGTATGGTCTTGATGGCAGTGCCGCTGCTCATGCAGCTTTTGGGGGTTCTGACTCTGATGCTGATGCCAATCTGGAGTGTAAACCAGCGGTTGAACCTACATGTGAGTGTGAATGTGTGTGTGTGTAGGCCACTGCCAAAAAAAAGCTTATGTTGCTGTTTTAATTTAATATATGTGACTGTATTGTGTGTGCTTGAGAGTACTCTTATGTTAGTATGTTTATAGGTTATAGCTTTGTATGTAGATATGCTCTCTCTCACACACACACAGAGACAGCGACATGTAGTGCTCCGAAAAAGCATAATGCTAGTGGCACCATGATCTTCGGTCTGTGTGCTTCGCTATAGGTTAAGTGTATTATGTTAAGTGTCTGTCTGTCAAACAAATGGCCTCTTTGGTTAAGCACTGCATGTATGTAAAAGAGTACATATTAGGGTGGAGTGAAAACATGCTTTTTTTTAATTTGAAAAAGTTAACCTCGGAAAGAGATGTAGTCTGGGGTCCTAATGAGGGGAAAAATAAAGAAAAAAATTTTAAAAAAAATTTAGTGGTGGGAATGGCGCGTCCCTCGAAATTTGGAAATTATCGCTATTTTGGTGTTGATTTTAGAAAAATCCTAAAAATTAACGACTTAACTTATTCGAAATTTAAAGTTTTAGCTTGTTCAGTGCCCAAACAAAAGTATTTGAGGCAAATATGAGGATAATCGACTAATATTTGTAGCTTTGGTGGCGATTTCATTGTTCAGTCAATTTTCTGAAGAAGGGACGATTTGACTTATTTTACTTTTTGAAATTTTTGAACAATGAGAAATTTTTTTTTAAAATTTTTTCATGCCCTTATTTCATTGTTTACGCTATTGCAAACATTTATTGACATAAAACTTTTTAGGATTTTTCTAAAATCAACGCCAAAATAGCGATAATTTCCAAATTTCGAGCGAGTGGCGCGACCCCTAAAATTTGTTTAAATTTTTTTTCTTTATTTTTCCCCTCATTAGGACCCCAGACTACATCTCTTTCCGAGGTTAACTTTTTTTTTTTGAATTTCACTCCACCCTAGTACACATGTCTATGGATAGACCAACACATCAGTGTAGTGGTGTATCTGGAGTGTTTTGTAAAGGAAGTGTGTTATTGTGAGTATGTGTTCTTCGGCGTCTGAGTGTGATTTCAGACCGTTTATACTCTGGCACTGAGCATGTGGATTTTCTTTCCTTTGATTTTTTTCGCTTTCCTTCGGCCTCTTCCCTCGCCTCGTAGAGTTTGATAGATATGCATAAGTGATTTTTATTATAATCCCACTCGTTAGTTATATATAAAATTATTTGTCGTCGTCTGCAGTCATTGCAGATGTTCGTGGGGGACCCAATGCAGACACTCATTTCCCATTTTGACCCCCCCCTTAAGTTCCTGTTAATGTTGGTTTGCTGACCTGCCAGCCTCCCTGTCCATGCAACTCCTTTTGCTTGATACAAAAGTATTAAAATATGGTCACCCTGTACAATTGGACACCCTCAGCCTTTCGCTGCTTTGGTTTTTGCCTTCTACTTTATTTTCCTTTTTTCTCTCTCTCTCACTCTCTCTCTCTCTCACCCCCTTTGGCTGTTGTAATCTGTTCACTTTATTTTTGGGATATATTTTATGGTTTTTTTGTGGGATTTTTATGATTTTCCATCTTCTGGCCGAGACCAGAACTTATGGTCTACGTATTTGCTTGCTGTTGCTTTTAATGAATGACTTTTAGGCCCGGTTTTATGTTCTTTGGCGCAGTTACTGCAGCCCTCGTTACAGTTCAACAAATGCCTTGTGTTACTTTACGGTCCTGGGGGGGAGGGTCATTTTTTATAATTAGTTAGTGGGTCTGAAATTGTTTTTAATTAGAAAATATATTCGTCTACTGTTGCCTGTTATCGCTGTTGGACACCACATGGTCTTGTGAAAGGGGCCTTTGATTGGATCAAAAAAGAAGAAAGAAAAAAAAACACCAAAAAATTGTCAAAGGATAGAAAAGAAAGAAATGAAAAGATTGCACAGAAGTTGGCGGCAGAGCTAAGAAACCAAAAAATGGAAAGAGGATTTCCTCGGTCAAAATGTAGAACAACAAAAATATGAGGCAGCTAAGGAGGATTAGGAAAATTCAAAAAAAAAAAAACGTTCCTAGTCCTAGATTTGCTTATTGAAACCTAGAAAAAAAAACAAAATATTTTATAGAGAATAACCCCTGGATGGGAAAGCGGCCGAAATGATTTGTTTTCATGTTTCGGAGATATGAGGTGCCACGAAAAAAAAATCCTGATTACTGGGGCCGCCATGCAAACCAAGACTTTTCAGCTGTTTTTTTTTAAGAATTGAATTTTTTAGTTTTAAGTGAACATAACATGAAAACTACTTGTCCGATTAGAGAATTTGTATGTATTAGGGTCCTGGGGATGGGAAAGCTGTCGAAACTATTTTTCCATATTCCGTAGACATGAGCGGAAACGAAAAAAGAAATCTTTGTTTTTCGTAGGCTTTAACTATCAGCTGTTTTTTTAAATTTTTAATTTAGTTATAATTGAACATATCTCTAAAACGACTTGTCTAATTTTGTTGAAATAAATTTTGAAAAATTAAATTTTCGATTAGGTTTATCCTTACTATCCAGTGCATTTCACACTGCATGACATTTTCGGAGTTCTAAATAAATTTAATATGGCAAAGAAAAAAAAAAATATTTTAAAAGTCATGAAAAATTTAAATCGACAAAAAGTTCACATTTTGTTATGTTGTCATAAAGCCACGTTCTCACAACGAAACTTTTTCGCTTTTATTCACATCAAACGATTAAATCAGCACCTCTCACAACCTTACCTAGGGGGGGGGGGGGGGGGGGGTTGGTTATATCCCCATGACCAGCGTACACGTTAAAAATCGATAAACAACATCATCGACAAGATCAGCTACAAAAACATATGAATAGTGAACAGTGTAAAATGGGATTATTTAAAAAAAAAACTCCCATTCTCTCAGTTAGAGATTGACAACATCATTTACCAGAGTAACTACAGAAAAATATCAACAGACACCAGTTGATGTCTCTTATTAAGCTCGAAACTACTTCTTCTATTTACAAAATCTAGTTTAATTTCGAAAAAAAAATCCCAATATCCAACTGAGACATGGAAATTTTCCAGATCAGCTACAGAAAAAATATCAACAGCCCTCAGTTTAAGCAGGGAATTAGTCAGATAAATTCCAAAAAAATACACGTCTTCTCCAACTGAGACATGGCAATTGACAACATCATTTTCCAAAGCAGCTACAGAAAAATATCAACAGCCACCAGTTGATGTCTCTAATTAAGTTCGAAACTACTTCTTCTATTTACAAAATCTACTTTAATTTCGAAAAAAAAATCCCATTATCCAACTGAGACAGGGAAATTTTCCAGATCAGCTACAGAAAAAAATATCAACAGCGCACAGTGTAAGCAGGGAATTAGTCAGATAAATTCCATAAAATATACAGGTCTTCTCCAACTGAGACATGGAAAGTGACCGTATCATTTTCCAAAGCAACTACAGCAAAATATCAACAGACAACAGTTGATGTGTCTAAACTAAACTCGAAACAACTTTTTGTAGTTAGAAAATCTAGATTAATTTCCAAAAAACAAAAATACAGAAAGCGCCTTCTCCGACTGGGAGCAAAATCATCACCAGCTACAGATAAATATCCAAATATCCAGCCAATGATGTAAGTCTCTAGTTATTATCAAAAATACCTCAACAATTAAAAAAGCCACACTAATTTGAAAAACAAATCGCATTCTCTAACTGAGACATGAAAATTGACAACATCATTTCCGCGATCAACAGCCAACCTCGAAACAACTTCTGCTTGTTATAAAATCTAGTTTTATTTAAAAAAGAGAAGCAAAATGCACAAATTTGAAGAAAATTGTAGTCTCCAACAGAGACGACGATCATCAACCAGTTCTGCTAAAGAAAAATATCAACAGCCAACGGTCTCTATTGAAATTGAAAAGGACTTTAGCTAAGTATGAATTTGTTTTTCTATTTTTCATTTTAATTACAATACAACCAGCTCGGTTACAGAAAAGTATCAACAGCCAACCGTTGAAGTTTCTGCTGCAATTGAAAAGGACTTTGGTTAAGTATGAATTTTGTGTTTCTAGTTTTTTTTATTCCATTTTTTTTTTATTTTTTTCTATTTTTTTTTTTTATTATTTTAATTACCGTACAAACTAAATTTATATTTAAAAAAATTGTTTATGTCAAATTAGTCAGTTACTTTAGGTTGTTCTTTTTTAAGAAGACTCTCTTTTTAAGAAGACTCTCTTTAGTTCATTAAGAACAAAGTATACCTAGTCCTCTCCGCCTAACCTTTCCGAACGGCTCAAAAGTCTTCAGAGTCCGATAGTGTCAATATCAGACCGATTGTCCAGGTCCCTAATGGAAAATAAAAACCCGGAGTGGATACTCATCTATTTGTTTTGTTTCAAGGTGTCCTCGTCCGCTTCATAAAAAAATTCCAAAAAAATGGCAAATTCATATGGTGGATACGGGAAGATTTCTTTTATTTTATTTTCCATCATCTAGGTTACGTTGCCTTCTATAGACAGTTTTTCTAACTATACTCACTTAGACTGTGTAGCCCCCCAAAAGTCTCCAACATTGTCCAAGATAGGGGAGTCCTGCGTTGAGATCCATCTTTTCCCGGACAGGGCGATGTGCAAAATGCCAGTTGAAAATTGTTTTTAGACCTTCTTTCCCATATAAGAGCCTAAGAGTTTGCTGTGTGATAGTCTGGACTGTGGAGTCGGAGTCTTAAAGCCGATATCTGACAAATTTTGCCCGGACTGCGAGTTTGTAGTCGACAAACTCTCATTTACTTACAATTCCCATAATATCTCAGCATTTGAAATACGTCACAGTGGAAAATTTTACAAACACCTCTTTCTACAGCAAAAATCCGATTCAAAGTAAAAGTTATCAATTACTAGAGCCCACTTAGCCATTGTAATCTTTCTAATTCGCATTAATTGTAGCCAACTTTTCCTCATTATAAACAAAAAGGACTAACAAAAGTGTGCACTTAAAATGTATTAACTTTTGGTCTAAAAATGTTCGGTTAATAAATAGAAATTGTCCTTGGAGTTTTTCAAATTAAAACGAAAGGCCAACAAATGTCCCGATACAAAATGAAAACTAATGAAAAACAATAATCGATATGAACATCATAAAACATCTGCGCCAGTCAAAAAACAATTACTGACAGCAGCAAATCTCCAGACAGCCATGAAGGAATCGAATAGACTGCAAACAGGAAAAAAAAACATTAAATGGGAAATTTATTGAAACAAACTAATTGAAATGATTTTTGTTCATTTCTTTTGTTGCTATTAATGTTGCCATCGAACAACCAAACACCACAACCGAAATGACACCACCCTCTCCTGCCAATGACAATGTCTATTCGACGCTATGAAGGGGTGGGGCGGGTATTGTACATAAAGAAGTACGTGAAAATTTGTATTGTACAGATTTTCATTATGTGAAATATTTTCTTTTTTCCACTATGCTGGTGTATAAGAAGGAGCCCGTCTATTTTGGCTGCTGCTGTTTTTTTTTGGGGTGTTTGTTTAGTTGCTCTACAACTTTTTCGACCCGGCTTATTTTTGTTGTTGGCATTTTCCTCCAATGCCAAACGCAAATATTTACACAATAAAATTAAAGAATAACACAATAACAAAAGTACATTGGAAAACGAAACTGAAAACTGAAAATTACTTTGACTATGACTTTCTTGCAAGAGCAAATGAATTATCAAACAACGACATCAGAGCCCCACAACAACACCGACAACAATTGTAGCACCCACCAACAACAATAGGAATGTTTGGGTTAAATAAAAAAAAAACTGTTGTTACAGCTCGTGTTGTTACGCGCTAAAACAATAGAAACGGGGGGGAACACGGTTGTGCTACTCGAAAACACCCGAAAAAACACACACACACACACACAGAAACCCAACATCGCTCTAACACCACCCACAACCACACCCACCCCACTCCATTTGCTCTTCCACCGGAAATGGAAATAAAAAAACGAAATAAATGAACATCAGCAGTGGCAGTAAAAAAAAAACGGAAAAATGTTTGTTACATTTTAGAGTGGTTGTAGAATTGTTAGGAAGGGGGTGGTATAAAAATTAAGGAAGAGTGAGGTGATTTTTTTACAACGAATTCAAGACCTGCTGGAAAATTGTATAATCTTAATGGTTGGACGTGAGTAAAGTTTTAAGACAGATTTAATAAGTCTTCCGGTCGTGTTTTATCGTAGGCGGGTGATGACTTTATAGGGGATACTATTTCTTAGTTGGAAAGTGAACAGTGTTGAAATTCTTGAAAATGTTTGAAAATGTGTGCCCTACTTTTGGTACAGTGGTGTCCCATTTCCGTTGTAAACTGTTGCTCAATTTTTTTTTAAAGTGTGGCGCATTTTTTTCTTATAACTGTTTTTTTTTTGGAAAAGTTGTGGCTACCACTTTTTTTTACCACTGGTTTATATACAACTGGTAACCACCTTTTTTTTACAAAAGTGTTACATACTTTTTTTTTATAAAACTGCTAACCACTTTTTTTTACAAAAGTGCTACTTACTTTTTTTTTATGAAAGTGATACCCACTTTTTTTTATGAAAGTTGTACACAATTTTCATTATAAAAGTAGTAACCCACTTTTTTATTAAAGTGGTACCCACAATTTTTTATAAAAGTGGAAGCCACTTTTTTTTATAAAAGTGGAAGCCACTTTTTTTAATAAAAGTGGTACCCACTTTTTTTTTTAGAAAAGTGCTGCCCACTTTTTTTTATAAAAGTGGAATCCACTTTTTTTTATAAAAGTGGAAGCCACATTTTTTTTAGAAAAGTGCTACCCACTATTTTTTTATAAAAGTGTTACCCACTTTTTTTTATAAAAGTGTTACCCACTTTTTTATAAAAGTGGAATCCACTTTTTTTTATAAAAGTGGAAGCCACTTTTTTTTATAGAAGTGGAAGCCACTTTTTTTTTTATAAAAGTGGAAGCTACTTTTTTTTATAAAAGTGGAAGCTACTTTTTTATAAAAGTGGTACCCACATTTTTTTTAGAAAAGTGCTGCCGACTTTTTTTTTTATAAAAGTGATGCCCATTTTTATTTATAAAAGTGGAAGTCACTTTTTTTTATAAAAGTGGAAGCTACTTTTTTTTAGAAAAGTGCTGGCCACTTTTTTTTTAGAAAAGTGCTGGCCACTTTTTTTTATAAAAGTGGAAGCTACTTTTTTTTTTATAAAATTGGAAGCTACTTTTTTATAAAAGTGGTACCCACATTTTTTTTAGAAAAGTGCTGCCGACTTTTTTTTTTATAAAAGTGGTAGCAATTTTTTTTTATAAAAGTGGAAGCCACTTTTTTTTATAAAAGTGGAAGCTACTTTTTTGTTATAAAAGTGCTGGCCACTTTTTTTTTATAAAAGTGGAAGCCCCTTTTTTTTATAAAAGTGGAAGCCACTTTTTTTTTATAAAAGTGATTCCCACTTTTTTTTTATAAAAGTGGAAGCCACTTTTTTTTATAAAAGTGGAAGCCACTTTTTTTTATAAAGTGGAAGCCACTTTTTTTTTATAAAAGTGGAAGCCACTTTTTTTTAGAAAAGTGCTGCCCACTTTTTTTTATAAAAGTGGTAGCCACTTTTTTTTTATAAAAGTGGTAGCCACTTTTTTTTATAAAAGTGGTAGCCACATTTTTTTATAAAAGTGGAAGCCAATTTTTTTTTTATAAAAGTGCTGCCCACTTTATTTTTATAAAAGTGATACCCACTTTTTTTATAAAAGTGATGCCCACTTTTTTTTATAAAAGTGGTAGCCACTTTTTTTTATAAAAGTGCTGCCCACTTTATTTTTATAAAAGTGATACCCACTTTTTTATAAAAGTGATGCCCACTTTTTTTTTATTAAAGTGGTACCCACTTTTTTATAAAAGTGCTTCCCACTTTTTTTTTATAAAAGTGGTACCCACTTTTTTTTATAAAAGTGGTACCCACTTTCTTATAAAAGTGCTTCCCACTTTTTTTTTTATAAAAGTGGTACCCACTTTTTTTTATAAAAGTGGTACCCACTTTTTTTTTTATAAAAGTGGTACCCAGGTTTTTTTTTATAAAAGTGATACCCACTATTTTTATAAAAGTGTTACCCACTTTTTTTTATAAAAGTGTTACACACTTTTTTATGAAAGTTGTACAGACTTTTCTTTATAAAAGTGATATCCACTTTTTTTTATAAATGCGGTACCCAGATTTTTTTTATAAATTTAACCGTATTGGTTTGCAATTTTAGGAAATTATACCTAAAGGAGTTAAACATAGGGTCAAAGGGGTGGGCATACAAAAATATAGAGTAGAATGGAATTTTGTGGAAACTTCATGTATACTAAGATGTAGGTAATATATGGTATTCCTTACGTTGAAAACCATTTTTTTTTTATGAACGAAAACCAAAGCTTAGTTTTAGTTTTTCTTATTGAGCCTTTTTTAAGATTTGTCTATTTGTTCTTATTGAACCTTTTTTAAGTAAAATTTTGTATTACATTAGTTTAGTAACAGTTACTAATACAAATATTATCCTGATTTTAGTATTATTATTTATTATTATTTTTTTAAAAACGATGCCTTAATTTTTTACTTTTTAATTGGTACCACTGTGCACCATCTTTACCCTTTTAAGTTCTACCCCTTGTCATCGGCATCCTTTTTATCATACGCACCTCGTGCTCTTGTACTTTTAGTGAGTTTTGATGGTCCCGCCAAAAAAAAAAGCACACACATCCTCCACTGCCATCCAAATATTTCTCATACCTCCTACAATCCAAAAACCTCTCGCCCACCCCTCCACCAACAAAAAAAAGGTTTGTAATTTTTAACGCCACTTGTGTCTGCGAAAATATGTAGGAAATTCAAGCAGTTTTTGTAATTGTGTATAGTCCACCAAGTTATATGTGTGTGTACCCATTGTTCGTTATATTCACTTGCTCTCTCTCTCTCTCTTTCTGGCTACAACTGCCAACGTATACGAGGCACTCCAAAAATTACTCGCAACACTCATACAAGCACTTACTCATATTACGCTGAACACAGCAGGAGGTTTTTACGCTGCGACCCGGCTACTTTTTTTTTTGGTAAAACAAAAAAAAAAACTCTGGCAAACAGGGAACTTTGCCCTCTCCCCATTCCGTTGGGGGTATGTCAGTAATGGGAGAGCTTATGTGTGTGTGTGTGTGTCTGTGAGTGTGAGAGTGTTTTTGGGTTGTATAAAAAAGTACTCCGGTTTAACTCTCGTATACTTGTTGGAACCACTTCAATATTGTTCACATTTCGCGGGTCAAGTTGTGTTGTGGAACAACTACATACAAACAACAACAACAGCAACAATACGAAATCGTAAAATCTAACAAACAGCCAACAACAACAATAATACGTTGTAGCTTAGTGTACTTAATAAAAATTGCTATGTATTGTTGTTCTTCCTCTTGTTGGGTGGCTCTGCTCGTTTGCTGTGGACGCTGTTTCATTTTTTTTTTGTACTCTTTCTGCTCCTATTTCGATCACCCCACGCAGCCCCCTCTTGCCAACAGATAAGCACTTTGAGTAGGCCTATAAAACGGGTTATTTTGTTGAGGAAATGAAAATGAAATTTTCAAAAATTGGGTTCATTTGTTAGACCCGGAAGTAACGACTCATGGAAGTGTAATGAGGGGAAGGCGGCCAGAGCAGAACTTGATGGGTGTAAAATACTGAAAGTGCAAAAGAATTGTAGTAATGAAATTACTAACAATATAAATGTCGGTATGTATGTTAGTATGTATCTCATTTCCAACTGTGGGTTTGTTGGAAAAGCACAAATTCTAGAAAACTCTTAGGAATTCGTTTGAAAAGCCTGAAGCTATAAACGGGAGTTCTGCGAAACCGGTAACAATGGGCATTTAAGGAATTTGAATTTGATTCCAAGTTAATGTTCCCCTCAAAAAATGAGTTTAACATATTTCCCCCCCCCCGTATACTCTTTATAGGCCAAAGTTCGGCTTATTAACTGCGTTGCTGATGTTGTGGAGAATTTTGCCAGGTTACGTTATTCGACTGCCGGTAATGGGATCTAATCAATTTAATGACTCTGTTGTTTGTGGTTAATTAGTGTATAACTGGAAAGCTGTAAGGTGTCTGCATGGTAACGCCGTCTTACGTATTTCAGTCGACTGACAGACAAATGTGGTTTAATTAAAAGCGAATTGATGAGGGTGAACATAGAAATGGATTTTTTTTAATTTTGGGGTGTACATGGGAAAGTAAGGGAAATAATTATGAAAATTGAAAACATAGGAAACTAGCTTTTTAAAGAAATTTGATAGAAAATTGTCCAAAGCTCTTAAATACAAAATATTAAAAATTAAAAAAAAATTATTTACAAAGATATAGCAAATTAAATTGTATCGCCTAGTTTGTTTTTTTCGAAAACTCTTTGGGTTTTGCCAGATTTGAAGAAACTATTTATGGTACTCTAAGTTTTTTCAAACGAGTTCATGTTCGCAATGTTAAGATTTGAAAACAAAAACTTTTTTTTTGTAGAATCAGAATTTGGAAACGGTTTTTTTTTACACCAGTTTCATAGACACTTTTTTTTTTACCAATTTTTTTTGAAATCCCGCTTTCACAAGTAGATGTTATACTAGGATTCGAGTCAGAAGTTGAAAATAATTATACGGCTTTTTGTAAAACAAAAACGTTAGAAAACAATAAAATAAGGATTACAAGGATTTTTTTTTACAAGTTGATCCAAAAATGTTTTTTGTTGGAAAATATTTTTTTGTAGGAAAAAAAACTTTTTGTATTGAAAAAAAATGTTTTTTTTTGTTGGGAAACAAGTTTTTTTGTTGGGAAAAAAGTTTTTTTTGTAGGGAAAAATGTTTTTTTGTTGGAAAAATATGTTTTTTGTTGGAAAAATGTTTTTTTTTTTGTTAGAATGTGCTCTTCTACAGATTATCTGTTAAGTTCAAATTGGATTTGAATTTTTCCAACATTATTGGATTTATCCAATTTTAACATCTCCCACCCCCTATTGGAGCGTATGATTAATAATGATGTAAAATATTAGGCGTATGATTAATATCAATAACAATATGAGTTTACCTTGAGAGACTTTTTAATTTCTGTGCCTTATTATTAAGTAAGCAAATAAAAAAAGAAATTTCTCAGGTTTTTTTTAAAGTTTTTTTTCCAATTACATCTTTTCTCGCCCCTAGTCGTATGATTGAAATGTATGGGGCGTATCATTAATATTTAGTAAAAGTGCTAGGCGTATGATTGATATTAGTAATGATCTGAGGTTAACCATAAGATGGTGTTTCATTCCTATGCATGATTATTAAGTAAGCAAATAAATAGACAGAAAATCTCAGTTTTGTTTTTAAGTGTTTTCTAAATTGAACTTTACTCGGCTACTAGGTGTATTGGAGCGTATGACTCATATTAATTAAAAGTACAAGGCGTATGATTGATATTAATAATTATCTAATGTAATCCGTAAGCGGCTGTTTCATTTCTATGACTTATTATTAAGTGAACAAATATATAACAAATATTCTCAGTTTTGTTTTTAAGTGTTTTTTTTTAAATTTGAATTGTTCTCGTCTTCTAGGCTCATTGGAGCGTATGATAAATATCATTTAAAATACAAGGCGTATGATTGATAATGATCTCATTTAAGAGCCTGTTTTCCTATTCCTTTTGTTAAAACACAAAATTGGATATCACTAAATTGTCCAGTTTCTAATAAGCGCTATACCGTAAGTGCCTGTTTTCCCATGCCTTTGGGATTTCACTAAATTGTCCAGTTTATGAAAATCGTTATTGGTGCAGTAGTAGCTTCTTCTGAATATGTAAGGAACATTTTGTATTTATTTCCTTCTACTAGTATTATTTCCTTATTGTATTTCCGTTTCCGCTGCCAACACACTTACTAAATCGTCTCACTGTTCATGAAGTCATTAGACGGCATAGTCATTAAGTGTTTAACTCCCAGCGTAGTATTTCAAGTAATTGTTACAAATGAATGGCGCGCTCACTACCCATTCTATGACAAAAAGAATTCCACAAAAAAAAAAAAAAAATGTCAACGGAAATTGATTAATGGCTGAATCGATAATGTGACTTACATATAGGTAGTAAGAAAAAAAGAAAATATTACAAAAAAAGACAAATATACAATTTACAAGAAATGAAACGAAACGAAACAGGAAGGAATAATTGGTTCCTCGGCTCCTCTGTGAAATGACTAAGAGGCATTACAGGTTTAACCAATATGTCCATGTTGTTGGAATGAATGTGAGAATTTTAACCGCCTGATAATTAAAATTTTAATAAATTGACTTGACCGGTAGAAATTATCTAAGGTAAACCTTTAGAAGCTGTTGAATTCATATGGCTTATTGTTAAGTAAAAGAATAAATACAGTGTAGTCTCTCCTTGCGGACACCTCCCTTAAGTGCACACCTCTCATAAATGGACACTTTTTCAGTACCAATCCGCTTTAGTCCTCTTGTGTACTTTTCTCATATGCGGACACCTCTCAGACCTCCCTCAGGAGTACGCTTATAAGAGAGAGTACACTGTAACGACTTTTTTTTCATATTATCCAATTTTAACTTCTCTCACCCCTTAGGCGTATGTTTGATATTTATTTCGTGCAATATTGGAGCGTATGCTTAATATTAGCTAAAATTACAAGGCGTATGATGAATACTGATAATGATCTAAGGAAAACCCTATGAGCTCTGCCTAATTATCAAGTAAGCAAATAAATAAAGAAATTCCTCAGTTTTGTTTTTAAGTTTTGTCCAATTTGAAAATGTCTCGCCTCCTATTGGAACGTATTATTATTATGTATTTCAAATACTGGACGTATGATTAATATTTATAATGATATGAGTTATACCTTTAGAGGCTGTTTAATTCCGGTGTCTTACTATTAAGTAAGCAAATAAATAAATAAAGAAATTCCTCAATTTTTCTTTTAAAGTATTTCGCAATCAAGTTCTCTCGCCCCATAGGCGTATGATTGCTACTTACTTAAGGCAGTATTAGAGCGTATGATTAATAATAATTAAAATTCTTCCGAATTTCAAGTTCTCTCGCGCCATAGGCGTACTTTTTAAAGCAGTATTAGAGCGTATGATTAATAATAATTAAAAGTACAAGGCGTATGATTGATATTGATAATGATTTAAGGTAAACTGTGAGAGGCTGTTTCACTCGAATGCCTTATTATTACGTAGGAAAGTAAATGAAGAACTTTATGTTATTTGTGTCCACTTTTAACTTCTCTCAACCTTTTGGCGTATGATTACTATTTATTGGAGCGAGTGATTGATATTAATTTAAAATACTAGGCGTATGATTGATATTAATATTGATCTAAGGTAAACCCTGTTTAATTACAATTCCGTATCATTAAGTAAGCAAGTAAATAATGCAATTCCTCATGTTTTTTTAAGTTTTTTCCGATTTAAACATCTCGCCCCCTATTGGAATGTAAGATTAATATTTTTAAAATACTAGACGTATGATTTATATTAATTGTGATATGAGTTATATATTTAGAGGCTGTTTAATTCCGGTGTCTTACTATTAAGTAAGCAAATAAATAAAGAAATTCCTCAGTTATTTTAAAATGTTTTCGAATTTCCACTTCTCTAGCTGCTTAGACGTGCGATTGCTATTTATTCCATGGAAATATCGAGGCGGATGATTAATATATTTTGAAAATACTAGGCTTATAATTCATATTGATTACTAATTTCCTAAGCATTTTTATAAAATACAGTACATATGAGTGATATTTATTATATGGTTAAGGGGCGTATGAATGATATTTATTATTTTGCCTTAATCACTGAACGTATGCTTAATATTTCTCGGTGTACACATTTTGCGTATGAGTGATATTTATTATATGGTTAAGGGGCGTATGAATGATATTTATTATTTTGCCTTAATCACTGAACGTATGCTTAATATTTCCCGGTGTACACATTTTGCCTCCGATACTGACAAAATGTCCATCGAAGTCTCACGAATAAATAAAACAAATATTAAATATATTCAAAACCACTTGAGGCACAATTCTTATGAAAATTCTTGCCAAGTTTTCAAAGGGTGATGTCGCACACAAAAAAAAGCTCAATGGCTGGCAGTTAAATTCTGGTTTAGTTTCTCTTAACGAGGAAAAGAAAAAAACGAAAAGAACAAATTATGATGATGATTTTTTAAATAGAGTTTTGATTTTTATTTGTCGTCATCGTTGTTTGTCGTTGTTGCATACACCCTCAGACATAGTTAGAGTCATATAGTTTGAAAACATGCCAACATAGTTTTCTCCCGGTTGGTTTAGATTTTTTTGGCGAGCACTCCAAACCCGACCGCTGTAGAATGATGCAACCGACACGAGAATACTCAATCGGCCCCTGTGCCACAAAAAAAAAAGAGGAGAAAACTAGAAACAACAAAACCCTGCTAGAATGAGTGTCACATGGAATGGAAACCCCATGGAAAATGCAATCAATGTCTACTTTGATGAGAATGCATGGGCAGCGGCAGCGGAAGGATGGAGGTGTGGGTGGGTGTGGAGGTTATATTGTGTAAATTTAAAAAGCTTGTCCTGTTTTCTGTCTATATTCTCGTGTTGTTGTTTATATATCTCGTCCTGTTTGGCTTCCAACTTGTTGTTGTTTTCTTCGTACACACACACACACAGATCAGAGTACGTGGGAAAACGTATATGAATATGCAATTTGTATGCCATTTCCAATGTGTTGCGGCTGCATTTGTTGGCAACTCATCAGCTACACTTATGTCATCCACACACACTTACACATCTACTTAACAACTTGTGTATGCGTATACCAGACTTGGTTGCTCGTCATCGTCCTTGTCGTCGCAAATATTTATTTTGCGTCTTCGCATCCTATTTTCTCTCACAATCACACTTCGTTGTATTCTTTCGCCTGCAAGAGTCTGATGAAGTCTATGTATTTATTTTCTTTCTGTTGTGTTGTGTTGTTTTGCCTCACCTTCAGATGTGTTTTTTTGTAATGAGGTGCATTTGGTTTGTGGTGTGGGGGAGGGGTGATGTCTTCGACCTGATAGTTGTCACACTTTCAAATTGATAGTTTAAGAATGTAAAAATACTCATGTAAATTTAAAACTATAAGAGGAATATGAAAACTGCGTATGATTGATATTAATTCGATACTAGTAAGTTGTAATGCGCCTATGGCGCCCGTTAATTTGCTTGAGAAAGTATTTGTTACTTAATTTTAAAAATTTTGTAAAAAATATTTTGAGAAAACTATTTTGTAAAAAAAAATTTCGAAAAAAAATAAAATTTTTGTGGAAAAAAAAAATTTTGTTAAAAAAAAAATTTTTGTTGAAAAAAAATGTTTGCTGAAAAAAAAAATTTTTGTTGAAAAAAAAAATATTGTTGAAAAAAAAAATTTTTGTGGAAAAAAAAATTTTTCTTGAAAAAAAAAAATTTCTTGAAAAAAAAATTTGGAGAAAAAAAATTTCTTAAAAAAAAAAAATTTGGAAAAAAAAAATTTTTGTAAAAAAAAAATTTGTAAGAAAAAAAAATTTTGGAAAAAAAAAATTTGGGGAAAACACAATTTCTGTACAAAAAAAATACAGTAAAAGCTCGATTTTTGCAACCCCCGATTATTGCAACTCTCCGATTAGCGCAACCGTAATTTTTTTATATTACGGTCTTTATAAGTGCAACTTTCGAAGAAAAAGGTCGTGATAAGTGCAACTTTTTTCTGATGCACTGAAATCAGGAACTTTGTTTGGAGGTCACGGTTAAACCAAATGCTCCCTTTTCAACATTATTATCTGTTCGACTCTGTCCACTGTGAACGAGCGTACTATAACTGTTATTTTACCGTTGTTTTATTGTTATTTTTAATTCCATATTCTTCGATTTCAATATTTCAACATATATATTTGGGGCTCGGTAAGTGCAACAATCTCAGTTAATGCAACAGGCTTGATTTCATATCGGTTGCGCAAATCGAGCTCTTACTGTATTATTTTTTTTACTATTATTATTTATAGAATTATTATAGAATGCCTATTTAAATTCCTACGTACTGCGTGACAGAGTCAGTGAATCAGTGAATCAGGGAATCAGGGAATCAGTGTATCAGTGAATCAGTGTCGAGGGTAAATATATATTAAGATAGCAGTCTAAGCCTAATATTCGTTACACATTTAACGAAAAAAAAAAAAATGGTAATTAGGAAATTAATATCATGTATACGCACTCAGCGTATGAGTGATATTAATTGTCCTTTATGAGAAAGTATTCATTGAGTTTTCTTGGTGTTAGGCCTAATCCGCAGAGCCAAAGCCGTAGCCTGCACCCTGTAGCCTTCGCCGAATAGAATACTGAAGAAAAATATCTACTCTTAGTTCCTTATAGGCATTAATCAGTTGCGTTTAGTTCTTAAATTTTCTGTAGTTCAAATCAGATGCAATCAGACTCTATGAATAGTTTCTTATGAACCTGCCATTGGCCGGGTAGGGAGATTTGGTTCTCTGAAGCCTAAGGACTTAGAGACTTTCTCCTATATACTGGAGCGTATGATTAATGTTAATTAAAAGTGCCTTATTACTACGTAAGCAAATAAATAAAGAAATTCCTCAGAATATTTTAAGTTTTTTCCAATTGTATCTTTCCTCGCCTCCTAGGCGTCTGACTGCATATGGTGATTCAGGCAATATTGGAGCGTATCATTAATATTTATTGCAAATACTGAGTGATATTGATAATGATCTAAGGTCAACCATAAGAGGCTATTTCATTCCTATGTAAAAAAAAAAATAAAAAAAAGTTTTTGGTACTTTTTTTTCCAATTTTAACTTTAACTCAGCCTTTTGGCGTTGCAATATTGGAGCGTATGATTAATATTAAGTAAAATTACAAGGCGTATGATGGATAATCGTAGGTCACCTGCACCTGAAAATGTCCCTCAAGGAAGCCTTTCAGTAAAAACTTACCCCCGTATTGACAAAAATTTCAAAAACGTTATTGAAAAAAATTTTAAAAATTTGTTTTTGTATTTTCATATATTTTTCTTACAAAAACAAATTTTTACACATTTTTTCATTAACGTCTTTGAAATTTTTTTTCAACAACGTTTTTGAAATTTTTATTTTTTACACATTTTTTTTTAGCAATGGTTTGCAAAGCTGTTTGTATGAATAGGTTGGGGTACGTTTTTACTGAAAGGCTTCCTTGAGGGACATTTTCAGATGCAGGCGACGTACGATTATTCTTTATTGTAATATATTTTTTGGTTTTTATGGGTGATATTTTCCTTTTACAGCTAAACTTTTAGAAGGTCATCTATTCCGTACCCAGGTCGATAGTGGCCGCTCGATGTTCTTTCATGACCAGTTTGTGTAGATATTTGTGAAAAAATATTTTTAGAATATAATGAAATGGGACGCTGAGTTTGACTGTTACAAATTTCGTATTACAGCTTGTCAAGAGTTTTGTATGATTTTCACCGTGAAGGCCGAAACCGGCTACCATCGTCGCCCCCAAGAAATCCAAATAAACCCATTACTCCTGAGTAAGCAATTAGAGAATTCGTTAAAGAATTCTGCCTCTGGGCTAGGGATTGGGGGTCTACCGTAGACCACTGCTATTGTACCTCTCACTACTAGACCATCGGGAAACAACCCAATTGGAGAAATTCTCATTAGGATGTGGTTTACCAGCTTAATCGGTGGCCCAGGGAGTAGAGTAGCAAAATGAGTACCAAAAACAGCCACGAAATGGAAATTGTATGGGGGAAATTTGATTATTACAATAAAATTTGTAAAAATAATAATTTAAAAAAATAATTGAAGAGATGAATTCACTTCAGAAACCGGCACGCATGTGTGTTTCTAAACAGTCAGCGTATAAATGATCATGACTGTACGAATGGGTTTCTAAAAAAATATCAAGAAAAAGTCATCGTGTAAATTGGGACTTTTTAAACAGTCAGAATGTAAATGCTCATGACTGTATGAAGGGGTTTCTAAAAAAATGTCAAGGAAAAGTCATCGTGTAAATTGGGACTTTTTAAACAGTCAGCGTGTAAATGCTCATGACTGTACGAAGGGGTTTCTAAAAAAATGTCAAGGGAAAGTCATCGTATAAATTGGGACTTTTTAAACAGTCAGCATGCAAATGCTCATGACTGTACGAAGGGGTTTCTAAAAAAATGTCAAGGAAAAGTCATCGTGTAAATTGGGACTTTTTAAACAGTCAGCATGCAAATGCTCATGACTGTACGAAGGGGTTTCTAAAAAAAATGTCAAGGAAAAGTCATCGTGTAATTTGGGACTTTTTGAAAAGAAAATGTCAAGAAAACCTCTGGGGAGAAAGTCATCTCGAAAAACAATCACATAAGTTTTCCATGCATAAGTTTTCCATTTCGAATATCAGTGTCAGTACCAGTTTTAAAAGCTATTTAAAAAAAAATTGCCTTTAGACTTTAATTTAATATGTTGCTTTCGATTGTGTCGACAGTTTTTATATGGGGCAGTCATTCAAAGCAGGTGTCCATGTCCCCTTTCAAGGCGGAATTTTTTTCCATAATCAAATTAACCGAACAGAGAAGGTCACGATAGATTGAAATACTTCCACTTTGAAACATAAACAGTGTTGTCATCGGTGAGACTTTTCTGATTGCTCGACCTTTATATCTAGACCAGACCATTAATCATAAATCCTGACCGAAAGGATAGACAAAGTTGAATGGTATATGAGACAATTTGTCTTACTCACTCACCTCTATACAGCAATCGGACGTTCCAATCTAACTAAGGATTGGATTGCTGTTGCTTCATAAACTTTCAGACACATTCACAATCTGGCCAATCAAATACGATTTCATATGAAACCATTTAATAGACACAAAATCAAGGATTCGAATGTGGAGATGGAATTGGGCTTTCAATTTAAATATGTTTGTGTGGCCGGATTCTTTTTTGGCATTTGGTTTTGTTTATATCCAATAATGCTGAGAGAGAGATGAATACAAATAAATATTCGTTTATGCCCTAATAATCAAGAAGGAGCCAGTATTTTTGTGTGTGTTATAGATCCTAACAGATAGAATCTAATTTGAGCTTTTGTTATCAGGTTTGTTATGTATTTTTAGGGAAAATATGGTTGGATATGAAATTATGTTTTGCAACAAGTTTACAGAATGAGAAGAGGCCTTACTTTTTCTTATAAAGCCTGGAATAGTTAGAGATGTCCATCATGACATCAGAATGTGACTTTTTATGTGATGTACACAAGGAAACACATTTCATTAAAAAAAAATCATTTGATTTCTTGTCACATTCCTCTTTTCATTTATGTTCTTTTTTTTTTTGGAAATTTTCAAAAGTCACTCATATATCATATTTCATTACAACTTTTTCGGTTCTTTTTCACATACAGATAATGACATTTTGCCAAAAATCAAAATAAATCAAAGCAATTTGTTTACACACACACAAATACACAAAACGCATAAAGTTTGTGGGGATCCTTTTCCTTTACGGTTCCTTCTCCTCTGTCTTGTTCTTCATTACCCACAGCCTTCGAAGACGTTCAAATTTGATTTACAGGCAAACACAAAAACAACTCATTATGAAATGACACCGAATACCACCAAACAGCTACACACAAAATAGAAAGATAAAACACAAAACAAACTTGCCAACAAGAATATAACAACAAGCCCAACAACAACAAAAAATTTAGTGGCAAACCATAAAAAAAATAAAATATACAAACAAACCAACCAAAGATAATGTTCAATGAAAATTGCCAAAGTTTTCGTTGTGCCAGCCAGCAATGAACCCTTCTCAAGTATATTTCAGGGGCGACGGCTGCCGCTGTTCATTAGTCCAAAGTCAATTTAATTTGTGATTGTTCTTATCTTTCAACGTAAAGTGAGTGGAAATTGATTGGGATACCGAAAACAGACAATAACAAATGAGAAACTACTATAAAACAGACTGACAAAAAATTAAGAGTTTCATAGAAATTAATATTAAGTATACGCACCGTATATGTTCACCAGAATTAATATCAATCATACGTGTGGTAGCACAGGCTGTGGTGAATGTGCCAAGAACAAAATAAATGCCCGTAAGTATACGCCCCGTTTATTAATTAGAATTAATGTAAATCATACGTCTTAGGGTACAGTAGCACTGGGTATTTATCAGAATTAAGGTAAATCATACTTTTTGGGCTACAGCAGTTCAGAGTAAAATTACACCTTCACGAAGCATTAAACCATTACAAATGCCAAAAAAATCCGTATATTATTCTAATTATTAAAGTAAGTCATACATCTTAGGGTACAGCAGCACCGGGTATTTGTCAGAATTACGGGAAATCAGATATCTTAATTTAGAGTGAACACTATTACAAATTATAAAAACTCACTCCAGTAATTTCAGAACTTCAATTAAGGCTTGCAGTGTTGTGTGAAAAACAAGCTAGACAGACGGACAAAATGAAGGGTTTTTTATAAAAATTAATATTACGTTTACGGACAGTTTTCTGAATCAATATAAAAAAAATCCAGAAAATTATGTAAAGCAGACTGACAAAATTAAGACTTCTGTATACAAATTAATATTAAGTAAACGCGCAGTTTTCTCAATTAATATAAAAAATCCAGAAACCAGACTGATAAAATTTAGACTTCTTTATATAAATTAATATCAAGTATACGCACCGAAAGCTTTTCAGAATTAATATCAATTATACGTGTGGTTGTACAGGGTGGGTTAAGTTGAAGTCTTGCAAATGTTCAGAATTAATATATAAAAAAATCCAGAAAACTATATAAAGCAGACTGACAAAATTAAGACTTCTGTATACAAATTAATATAAAGTAAACGCGCAATTTTCTGAATTAATATAAAAACAATCCAGAAACCAGACTGATAAAATTTAGACTTCTTTATATAAATTAATATTAAGTATACGCACCGAACGCTTTTCAGAATTAATATCAATTATACGTGTGGGTGGGTTTAGTTGAAGTCTTGCAAATGTTCAGAATTAATATATTAAAAAATCCAGAAAAGTATCTAAAGCAGACTGACAAAATTAAGACTTCTTTATACAAATCAATATCGAGTATACGCACCGAAAGCTTTTCAGTATTAATATTAATTATACGTGTGGTTGTACAGGGTGGGTCTAGTCGAAGTACTGCAAATTTTCAGAAAAAAAAAATAGTAAGTACAGGCACTGGATATTTATCGGAATTATTATAAATCATAAGTAGGATTGATTGAATTGCCATGGCTTTTCTCTCTCCTTTATTTATTTCACTTGAGAATCTAGGGCCTCCACAGATGTGCTCCACATGAACGTGAGTGCCCGCCATGATTGACTAATCTCACGGTGGTCTTAGCACCGGGTGAAGTCAATGCGTCTACAAACTCATACAGAAAAGCTGCACATGAGTACCAATTCGAAACCATGTATTTGGCATAAGACCTACCTTGGCTAGGGGCGTAGCCGATCTAAAATTCCTTCCGGCGACCGGTTGAAAATGAAACTCTCCCCGCGATTTGGGTTAAAATAGGCCCTCCACAAGAGAATTCCCTCTTATTCAATTAAGTTTAACTTTTGAGTCCCTAAATGCTTTGTCTGGTTGCTGCAGGTATTTTTAGGATAACGAAAACACACAACAGGAGACTTCCATGGTATTCTTTTATTATGTACAATTTTTGCATCCTCTAATGTTTTGTGCTGTTGCTGCGGGGTTTTTTTTTTGTTGCAAGGTCTTTTTTGAACGACCAGGTCTTCAGCTGCCTTGGTGATTCTATTCTACTACCATAAATCATATTGTTAATAAGTATCCGCCACCCGGTCTTAGAATTCCATCAGCCATCAGGCCAATAACTTTTGATCTGGTAAACATTTTTGATTTATGTAAAAAATATGTTGTAGACAAGGACTAAGTGATTATTATAAGGTATTAACAATAATATATTTACAACTGAATCTATTTACGAAATATTTCCAAATGTGACTACATTTTTATTTCAATAACTTTTGATATGGTAAACATTTCTTACTTATGCAAAAAATATGTTGTAGACAGGGACTAAGTGAAATATTTCCAAATGTGACAACTGAAAAATAAAATTTTTCGATTTTTCGGGGTAAATAAATAAATAAATATTCTCAAATTTATTTTTTTTATTTGAAAGTAAAATCCTTTCGGTTAATAATGGAAAATAATTTCATTGAAATGGCTGCCTCGGCTGACCATGCAGTAGCCTACACGACATCAGCTCTGCGGCTGATAATGCGATCTTCAAAAACAGGGCGCAAAACATCAAGTCTAGCTTCGGCTGTGTGGCACGTTGCGCCGTCCTGTTGAAACCAAATGTTGCCCATATCCTCCTCTTCAAAAATCGTTCAACATGGCCCGATAACGAAAATAACCAAAACGAAATAAGCACTAGTTGAAGAAAAAAAAACGTTAAATGGCGGACCCTGTATGTCGAGTCCGAAAAAGACGTAAGCGCCATTGCATTTTTAATGAAATTCAATAGAAAATTGTCCCAAAATATAAAATTTTAAAAATTAATATTTACAATGATATAGCAATTTCAATTGTATCGTAAGCGTTGCACGCTTCTTCATTCCACTTTAATAAAAAATAAATTAAATTCAAAAACTCTTTCGATGTTGCCAAACTCTGCCCAAACGATTCTGTCGTCCAAACCTAAAGTGAATAAATCTCTGCTCCTGGTGTTTTTTTTTTGGTAGTTATGTTTGTTATTCGTTTCATTCCTTCAACCCTGCCGAACATTTCTGCTGTTTATGTCGTCGAACAATCTATTTGACAGTACCGGTGAACAACTGTATCTGTGTGTGTGTGTCTATGTTTTCTCTGTCTATCTGCGCTAGATTGTATTTATTTGGTTTGTATATGATAATCAAACAATTTACACACTACACACTCAACTTATGTTTACTAAGCAATTTCTGTCGTCTTTTAGACAAATGTATGTACACACACTAACGCACAGTCGCCGAGTTTTGTTCAAAAGTGCAACGAGATTAGGACAAGAGGGAAATGAAATGTGGAAACAATTTAGAACACCAGGCCAGTGGTATGTTTAAGCAGAAGGTTAAGTCCTTGAAGTTCAGAATATTCCATATATGGACCATAAATTTAATTTCTTTGATAAGTGTTTCATGATTATCAGTCTGAAGGCCTGAACGATGATGATTGTCCAAAAATCCTCTATTGCTTGAACGAAAGTCTCCTTACAAAATTATGATCCGAATAATAAAAGGAAATTTTAAGAAATTTTTTTTCTTTCATAAAATGTCTTTTTAAATTGTCATAGGCCTCTTTTAGCTTGTACCGCCTTAATCCCCACTGTGCTCAGTGGCGAAACGTTATAACGACAAACAATTGACATTTCAAATATTCTGAATGTCAATATGTGTATTCTCTCGAGAAAGTGTGCTCTATACTTTTATATACATTCTGGTACAGTTGTGTGTGTGTGTGTGTGCCTTTATACTAAATGTGTTTAGTTTTTGTTTGTATGTGTTGGGCTGAAGTTTTATATCCAAAAACAAATATCTTTCAATAAATTGTGAAAAATAAACCTATCAAGAGGCAAAAGTTTGGTTCGATTACAATTTATTGGCAAAATAGCAAAACAAATACGTATGTGTACGTACACACATACCCAGACAAATACACTTGCACCATGTACACTCACACCATGGCTGGTGTATGGCTTGCCAACGCTGACACAACAAATGAAAGTCGATAAATTCATTTACGTTTCCAACTATTTCTACGTTTTCGATAAATATAGAAAAAAAAAACAAAACAATTTCCATGAAATCATTGAAATCGAAAATAAAACCCATGTAAGTGGTGCGGGGGAGGGTGGTGAAACAAAGCAGTTGGTTTAAGGGGGGGGGGGGGATTTCTCATGCGGCTGGACTGCGAGTGAGGTTGTGCGTGTCACAGTTCCCCGGGTATAATTTTAAAAATATTTTTTAATTATTAATTTCAATTACTTCCTTTTCCTGTGCTGTCAGTGCCATTGAAGGACTTTTGTTGTTCCTCACTCGCCCTCTCTCTCTCGGTCTCTGCCCGCCCCAGTGCAGGGAAGCATTGGCTCGGATTGTTTATTTTTTCGAAATTATCTATACGCTTTTAATGTCATTGTTATGTTCCAGTTTCCGTTTATTCGTACAGTTTTTTTTTTGGAGCGCAGGCAAACTGGCTGTTGCCAACGTCTATCCATAGACAATATATTTATACACATGTATGTATGTGTGCGGATGTAGTTGAAATTTGAATGTATGGCAAACCATTGAACCATAAAAATATTGAATGTTCGAAAGAAATTAATTTGCCATGGCATGCAATATTCACTATTGTTATGGTAGTCGATGTTCTCAGCCGAACCCGGCGCTGCCGCACCACACGATAGTGTTATCGAACCTGCAAGTTGTAGACACACACACACACATACACACACACATAGTTTAACAGAAAGAAACAACAAAAATCAATCAATGTCATTTCAAGTGGAAGTGAAAACTAAACCAAATACTCTGGCATAGTTTTTGAGATGAGGGTGAGGGGGGGGTTCTTTTTATTTAGATTTATCGTGGTTTTAACTAGCCTGCCAGTACTCAATGTTGCCATAGAGACCCACTACTTTGGCAGCAGTGTCAGCTGGTAATGAACTAATTTTAGATACAAATCTAAATCGCAACTGATAACTGACTAGGGAGAAACTCGTTAAATTGTCATACGATTGAAAATCAAATAGAAATGAAGGAAAATATATACATTAGGGTGGAGTGAAAACATGCTTTCTTTTTAATTTGAAAAAGTTAACCTCGGAAAGAGATATAGTCTGGGGTACTAAGGGGGGAAAAATAAAGAAAAAAATTTTAATTTAATTTTTAGGGGTCGCGCCACTCCCTCGAAATTTGGAAATTATCGCTATTTTGGCGTTGATTTTAGAAAAATCCTAAAAAGTTTTATGTCAATAAATGTTTGCAATCGCGTAAACAATGAAATAAGGGCATGAAAAAATTTAAAAAAAATTTTCTCATTGTTCAAAAATTTCAAAAAGTAAAATAAGTCAAATCGTCCCTTCTTCAGAAAATTGACTGAACAATGAAATCGCCACCAAAGCTACAAATATTAGTCGATTATCCTCATATTTGCCTCAAATACTTTTGTTTGGGCACTGAACAAGCTCAAACTTTTAAATTTCGAATAAGTTAAGTCGTTAATTTTTAGGATTTTTCTAAAATCAACGCCAAAATAGCGATAATTTCCAAATTTCGAGGGAGCGGCGCGACCCCTAAAAATTTTTTAAATTTTTTTTCTTTATTTTTCCCCTCATTAGGACCCCAGACTACATCTCTTTCCGAGGTTAACTTTTTTTTTTGAATTTCACTCCACCCTAATGTACATATGTGTGTGCGTTGTTTTATTGGAAGCATACGACAAATGTCAAGGAGGCTAGTGAGTAAATAAAGTAGGAAAATAGTAATGAGGGGGTGGTGTTGGCCAAGACATGTTTATCGCTGTGGAAGCCACATTTGGCTAAGCAGTTGCATTAAGGGGAATAGAGAAGAAGATCAGATCAAGTCTTTTAAGTAATGTCGTATGGGATGAAGTTTCCATCGGTCCCAAAAAATATATATTGGTAGCCTAAACAATCCTTCAAGAGAAAAAAACCACGAACTTTTTACAATAAATAGAAGGGATATAAACATTTTTTTTTTTTTTAAATACCAACACTTATGTTATGCCCTCTATAAATGCAATGCATTATGTTGGCGAAAGGAAATTAGGGTATCGGAAGGCGGAAAGAACAGTTGATGAGACATCCAAGGAGACACATTTGAGACGTCTCTGTCTGAAAGTCTGCATAGTAATTGTCTATGAATTTTTTTTTTATTTTTATTTAATTTCAATACAAAGTAAATTTATAGTCTAGTTTTGGGTCTAAGGGTAAACCGGGTGACACAGACCATATGTCTAGATTTTTGCAGCGACTGACCAAAGCCTCTGGTGGCAATCGAAACCACAACCCCCACGCTGATAGGCAAGCACGCTACCAACTCGCCTACCGGGGCGCTTCTATGAAAATAATTATGACAGAAACTATTTCAATTAAATTCAACAGAGATCGGTATCTGAGAAGAAGGTTCCTTTTGGCTGAACGGCGGCGGAAATATGAGGACGCCTAACAGTGAATATCTGGTTCCCGAAAAACGTTCATCTTCCCACAAATTTTCATAAATGCCTGCATTTCTCAACGGCTCTTTCAATTACAATGAAATTCCCCAAAGAACTAACTGAAGCATACATATTGTCTACTGAGCTCACTGAATTCTTACAACATAAAATTTAATCAAATATCTTGGATTCTCTGACGAATGATTCAGCCTATTGTATTTCAAATGCATTCACAGTTGTACGGATTATTACTCTACTCGGACATTTGACATTTAGCCTCAAAGTCCAGACTTCATAATCCAGACTTTCTTCAAAAGTAGTTTTTAGTTACGGTCCAACTAGTTAGAGAGCACCATATTTCAACGGTGTTTTAAACTGATTCATTATAAGTTGTACAGATTTGTTGAGAGAGTTCAACTGGAGAGCAGTGGTGATGATCCTAATTGCGACAGGATCCAAAAAGTTGTGTATGATTCAATGAGGCTAATTGTTTATGCTCCATATCCCATTTTTCAAAAATAAAAACACCTACTCCTACACCGACTACACAGACCTGGGTGTATAAATATCGAATTTTGTTAGGTTAAGCTTTTATTAGGAAAGAAAAAAACCAGGGATTTTTTAAAAAAAAAAAATTTTTAATCTTTAGGCAAAAAATAAGTTTTTTCCTTTATATATTCATTTTTAACTTGGAAACTGTTGCTTGTATAGGAAAACAATATATGAACAGATTAAGGGAATTGTAATTTTAAATTTTTTAAAATTTAATTCAATTAAATCGGGCTAGTGGTTCCCGAGTTATGCCGGACGAAACAAATTAACCAAAAAATTTTTTTTAAAATTTAAAAAAAAAAAATAAAACAAAAACCAAACGAAAAACAAATTTTTTATTGCGTTTTTCGAGCTCATGTTAAGGTTATCTACACAGAAAAAATTATCGCATCCCGAGTACATTTTGACTGTTGACTAGTGTAATTCTATAAATAATAATAATAAAAAAAATAATATTTTTTTTGTACAGAAATTGTGTTTTCCCCAAATTTTTTTTACCAAAATTTTTTTTTCCAAAATTTTTTTTTACAAAAATTTTTTTTTTCCAAATTTTTTTTTTCAAGAAATTTTTTTTTTTCACAGAATTTTTTTTTTCCACAAAATTTTTTTTTTCAACAAAATTTTTTTTTTCTGCAAAAATTTTTTTTTTTCAGCAAAAATTTTTTTTTTTTCACAAAATTTTTTTTTCAACAAAATTTTTTTTTTTCGACAAAAAATTTTTTTTTCAGCAAAATTTTTTTTTTTCACAAATTTTTTTAGTTTTCTCAAAATATTTTTTACAAAATTTTTAAAATTAAGTAACAAATACTTTCTCAAGCAAATTAACGGGCGCCATAGGCGCATTACAACTTACTAGTTACTCAATAATATTGCTGTGTGAAAGCCTTTGGACCGATTTTTAACCTTTTTTCAATCGAGCTGATTTTTTGCAGGCAGACGCGTAGAAATGTCTGTATCACGTAAAATTTGTTAAAAACTATTTTTATCAATTCTCAGATTTTCCCCAATTTTTATTATTTTTGAAAAAAAAAATTTTTTTTCACTGTTCTTAGCATAACTTGAAGAGACTCCAAATTTTTAAACTACTTAAGCGTTACGAAAAAAAAAATGTTTTTTGAACTGAAACCTTAAAAAAAACGATAACCATTAAAAAAAAAAAAAAATTTAGGAAAATCTGAGAATTGATAAAAATCTATTTTTAAAAAAATTTAACGTAATACAGACATTTTCACGAGTCTGCCTGCAAAAAATCAGCTCGATTGGATCACTGAAAAAGGGTTAAAAATCGGTCCAAAGGCTTTCACACAGGCCACCACGAGCTTCATACTTCAAACTTAAAAAAAAAATCCGAATATGTGAATTTGGTTCATAGGACAGAAAAAAATCTATTTTTTGTAACACGGTGTTATATTTAAGTTTTATTTTTTTTTCCCAAAAATAATCATTATGGACTGATTGGACTGATCAATCATTACTATTGAAGAACTAGTAAGTTGTAATGCGCCTATAGCGCCCGTTGAAATATGGAAAAAAAATTTTGTTGAAAAAAAAATTTTTTGTTGAAAAAAAAATTTTTGTTGAAAAAAAAATTTTTGTGGAAAAAAAAAATTTTGTTGAAAAAAAAAAATTTTGTAAAAAAAAAAAAATTTTGTAAAAAAAAAAAAAGTTAAAAAAAATTTTTGGAAAAAAAAAATTTGGGTAGAACACAATTTCTGTACAAATTTCTTTATTATTATTATTTATAGAAAATTATAGAATGCCTATTTAAATTTCTACGTACTGCGTGACAGAGTCAGTGAATCAGTGTATCAGTGAATCAGTGTCGAGGGTAAATATATATTAAGATACTGTAAAAATCTAAAATTTAAAAATCATGACAGAAATACAGATTGTCCGAAAACATTCATTATGGTGAAATTATTTGTCTTTTATGTGTGTTCTAAGTAATTGATTTTTGGATTTAAAAAACCAAAAATAATCATTATTTACGGTGCCTGGAAAAAAGCATGTGACACTTCCAAAAATAATATGCAATCCTGGCTTAGAGTTTTCTGTCTAATTTAAGTGGCAATTCATCGTGAATTAGAACTTATTTCATTTCGTTTTATTGTTTTTGTAAAGCTGCATTCGCCGTCCTTTCAGCTTAGACATTTTCATAAATCTCATCCAAAAACCCTTGGGTTTTGTTTTGTCGACAATATCGGGTACATGTTGTTTCCAATCGCACCTCGTAATATCTAGGATGAGAATTAAATTATCAAACTTGAAATAACACTTAATATCTAGACAAATTATCCTTGTACTTTGCACACACACACACAACAAGACTCCCATTCCGACTCAGACACACACACACCTACAGCCAATGCCAAACTACGTCAAGACAAGAGAAAAAAAAATAACTAGAATACAAAAAAAAAATATATATGTATGTATATATGAAAACAAAACAAGTAGAAGCACCCCCATTACATGTTCAATAACCTTTAAACTTTTTCCAGCATCGGAAAGCAAAACAAAAAGAAAATCAACAAAACACACACAAAAGGAAAAAAACACGCCAACAGCAGCCATGCACTCAATGAAACAAAAACGAAAGCAAATCCAACAACAGCAACATACGAAAGCGTTCTTTAAAAATTACCTCAAGTCATAGAGAAAACTGTTCTCTGTTGTCTTGTTGTTGTACAATTTGTTGGGTGTTTGGTTTTTTGCCTCTGAGTAAGGCAGAGAGTAAACTGAACGTGGAAGAGTGCTGTCTCGGGATGGAGACTCAGTTACGGGGTGTATTGGTTGTTGGTGTTGCATCGTTATTGTATGCGTGTCAGTGTATTTGCCGTGCTGTAGGTGTTTTTATGTTGTGGCTCATGGTGAGCGGTGAGGTGATGATGCTGTGTTTTTTTTGTTTGTTTCTGCGATGACATTAAGATTGTTTTAGTTCGCTTGTTTGTTTCTTTTTCGTTATACTTTTATTTTGTACAAATACCAACAGCCACAACTACAAATTCGCCTACTCTCAACCTGCCACACACACACACACACATTCACTTATACCTGCTAAATGTTTCTTTGTGCCGTATGGGTGCTTCAGGTCCATTGTGCAAATCCATTACTAAACCAATGTCAGTGGACAGCGGTGCACAGTGGAATAGAGTTATTTTGGCTATTGTCTACCCTAAGGGGCGACCGTGGTATGCGCTCTATCACAGAGTAAACCCAGGTTTGAAACCTGGTAAGATCATGAAAATATTTTTCACATATTGCAGGCGAGCCATGTAAGAATATCTCTAGAAACAGCAGGCGGAGGCGGCTTTAAACAGTAGATCTCCATTAGTGGACATACAAGCTATATCGTGCACAGCTCATTGATTCGAGAGAAATTCTTCGCCTGTTTCTTCACGGAATGTTAAGGGATGTAGAGTATATTCTTCATGGGATTGCGGGTATATCCACTTTATCATTACCCTCGGAAGAACACGAAATATTGTTCAACTACTTTGTAGTTTCCATATATTTTCGATCATTTTGAACTATCCAGCTGAGGTTGTCTGCTACGCATCTGTGGCAAATCCATCAGAGGCCAGGATTATAAAGCAATTCAGTAAAAATCCATCGAGTGCTACAAGGACTGAAACAACTTTGGCAAAAAATACTATTGAAGTTGTTTGGTTTTTGTTATGACAATGTGTTTATTAGGGTGGAGTGAAAACATGCTTTTTTTTTAATTTGAAAAAGTTAACCTCGGAAAGAGATGTAGTCTGGGGTCCTAATGAGGGGAAAAATAAAGAAAAAAACTTTAAAAAAATTTTAGGGGTCGCGCCACTCCCTCGAAATTTGGAAATTATCGCTATTTTGGCGTTGATTTTAGAAAAATCCGAAAAATTAACGACTTAACTTATTCGAAATTTAAAAGTTTGAGCTTGTTCAGTGCCCAAACAAAAGTATTTGAGGCAAATATGAGGATAATCGACTAATATTTGTAGCTTTGGTGGCGATTTCATTGTTCAGTCAATTTTCTGAAGAAGGGACGATTTGACTTATTTTACTTTTTGAAATTTTTGAACAATGAGAAATTTTTTTTTAAATTTGTTCATGCCCTTATTTCATTGTTTACGCTATTGCAAACATTTATTGACATAACACTTTTTAGGATTTTTCTAAAATCAACGCCAAAATAGCGATAATTTCCAAATTTCGAGGGAGTGGCGCGACCCTTAAAATTTTTTTAAATTTTTTTTCTTTATTTTTCCCCTCATTAGGACCCCAGACTACATCTCTTTCCGAGGTTAACTTTTTTTTTTTTGAATTTCAATCCACCCTAGTGTTTATGTTATTGCGTTATATTAAAAGTGTGTTATACTCGAATGTTATTTTCACTATTTTTGGAGTATTTGCTGGCCACTGTGCGGCGGTACATCTCTCACATCTCAAAATGTGGATGACGATGAAAATGTCTCTCGTCATCAGCATCATCATCATAATCGCCAAAGAGAGCGATGGAAAAGAAAAGAATGATTCTGACGATGGTGCTTGGCTTAAGAGTAGACATTACTGGGACTATCGGAGCAACGACGATGGCGGCTACGACGACCCACAATGACTTTGACTACAAAGACAGCCAGTGACGGACTAATCATTTCTTGTGTGTGTGTGTGTGTGTTGGTATGTGTAATTGACTATGCTACAATGACTGTGTACAATGCCATTGTACTCTCAGCAAACGAAGGCACAGTAAATATCTGGCTAGGTGTGCATGTGTGTGTGTGTTTGCCTCTGTCTACCATTTCGCTTTATGGAACACACGAAAATAGTTTACATTTTTATCTCTGAGACAAATGTTGCGGCAAAAGTTGCATAAAGGCCAAGTCCTCCTCGCCCGCCTCGCCGCTTACTGTGTCTGGTTGAACTCTGGGAGCATTGGTGGCCATCCATTCATTCGCTTAGTTTGTGTATTGTTTTCCCTGACAATTGTTTGCGTATTGTACTTGTGTTTGTTTTAAGCCTGTCTAGATAATGTTTGGTGAAAGAAGAAAACACTAACTGATATCAGGAGAATTTATTGCAATCACCGATTTTGCATATACGAGGGTGTGGTGATAACTTTGGGGTAATTGTTTTGCTTAATTAAGTCTGGGGTTTTTCCAAAAGTATAGAGTAGCATTGACTTTATTTGCATTGTCTTACATTGAAACTCAGCAGTAAATCGCAACGAGTACTTAGACCAAAAAAACACTATAGATTAAAGTTCCACCACTATGAAAACAAGAGATTGGAAACGAAAAACAAATAAAAAATCCTACCATTATTACAAGTAGAAATTGTAAATGAATCGGACATAATCGCAAACAAGCAAAAGAAATATCTCCGAATCCCCAAGGAAATAGGAGGAGAGGTCGCCCAAAAACCACATAGAAAATAAGTCTAACGAAATATTAAGAGGGCAGCGAAGGAAGCTAGATCGAAATACAACTGGATATAGAGACCCTATGAGAAGAAAAAATAAATCGCAGATAAACTTTGCTTTTGCAGACTTTGTAAGTTTCTGCATTTCCAGTATTTGGGGCGTATGCGCGATGTGAATTTGTGGGTTAATGTAGGCTCTATGAAAAATGCTACAAATAACAAAAAAAAAATGAAGAATTCCCCAAAAAAAATTTCATACAAAATTCAAAAACCCACAAAGAATTGGGGAGTTTTTTTTTTGGACAATTAAAATTTCCCAATTTTTTATTTATTTTTGAGATATTTTGCATAACGGATGTCAATCATATAAAGGGTGTTTTTTATTGGGGTATAGAACTTTAAGTTGGCATTACTTTTTTAACTGGCGGCCATTTTGTCAGCTGTCAAGTGATTAATATTTAGTTTGGTTTGCCATTTCATCATGAACAGGTTGACAAAAGAACAACGCTTGCAAATCGTGCAAATTTATTTCGAAAGTAATGGTTCAGTTCGCGAAGTTCACCGCAAGCTCCGTTCATTTTATGCCATTACATACACAAAAACTGACTGTTTGGTGTGCTCTGTGGGCTGGTGGAGTCATTGGGCCATACTTCTTCCGAAATAATGCTGGAGAGTCAGTTACCGTTAATAGAGACCGGTATAGAGCCATGATAACCGACTATTTTGTTCCCGAATTGGATAGCATGAATGTGGATGAGTTGTGGTTCCAACAAGTGGTTGAAAATTAGACCTGTAGAATTGGCTTTATTCGAGCCAGCCGCGGCGGCCACATTCCCGAAATCATATTTAAACATTAATGGCATAAAATTATCCTTCCAATAAAGCCAAATTGATGGACATTAAAACGATTTTCTTGTGTTTTATTTCAATTCGAAGTTCTATACCTCAATAAAAAACACCCTTTATTTTTTTTCTAATGTTGTTTTTCGGGGATTTTTCATTGGGTAATTTTTCATAATTTCTTTGGTGGATTTTTCAGCATTTTTGGGGAATTGTTCATATTGGTCTCTCTGGAGGGGATTTTTCATTTATTTTTGGGGGATTTTTCATTGGGTAATTTTTCATAATTTCTTTGGGGGATTTTTCAGCATTTTTGGGGAAATGTTCATATTGGTCTCTTTGGAGGGGATTTTTTTATTTAGTTTTCGGGAATTCTTCATTTAGGGCATTCTATATTTTTTTTTTGGGGGGATTTTTTCATAGAGCCTTAATGTAGAATGTTATTTGGTGACTGATGTAAGGGGCTTGTGATAGGGTATTAACCCATTACCGCCCTCTGTAGAAAATCAGAAAAGTCACTGCTAATTAGTGATGAATATTAGAAAAGTAACAACTAATGCTTTCGATAGTGCAGTCAACAATTAGTTCATTGCAGAAAGATTTTTCTTTTGAAGTCTTAGTAACATTCTTTATTTGTAGTACTTGGGACGTATGAGTGATATTAATTTGTGAGTTAACCCATTAACGGCCATTGTAGAAAAGTCAGGCTCTATAAAGAATGGGCCTAAATGAAAAATGTCCAAAACCAAAAAAATTAAGAATTCCCATTTTTGGGAATTTTTTTGGGGAATTTTTCTTTTTTAGGACAATGAAAAATTGCTCAATTTTTTTTATTATTTATTTTGGGGATTCGTTAATTTTTAGGGGGCATTTTTTTGTGACAAATATCAGAAAAGTAGCAACCACTTCGGCTATCGATAGGGCAGACAAGTCTTTCTCATATTCCTTAGTTTTAGTACAGCGGGCGTATGAGTGATATTAATTTGTGAGTTAATGTCGAAAAGGCAATGCTACTTTAATAACATGAATGAATAGTAACGAATACCAGGGAGACAACAACAAAAGCTTCCGATAGGACAGCCAACAATTAGTGCTCGGTCGAAGTAGTGAGTCCAGCAGAGTATAACATTAACTAACCTTTGTGAGAAGTCATTCATTGTCGTTTTAGTCAAAGGTGAAATGCGGAGTATCCCACTACCCCAACTGGTTTTCCTGTTATAATACAGCGAGACCCAGCCCCTTTCAGTGGATTCTTTCAAATTTTAATAAAAATGTGCCTTTGTACCTTTTGATGTATGGCTGTGTGTGAATAGGTGGGAGAGGTTGGCAGCTAATGAATTTATATGAAATAATTGCTTTAGGAGTAATTGATTATGTAAAAAATATGATATTAGAAGTTAAATAAATAATAATGGGAGATTATGTTTCTCACATATTTTTACGATTTGAAGTTAATCGCATTACGCTGATACAAATGATTTTGCGTTTTTCCTCTGCAATCCTTAATATGAAAATAACATTTAATGAAGAAGGGCGTTTTTAAAGTGGGCGTTTGATTGATATTAATTTGTGGGTCAATATAACTTTTTCGATTATTAGTTAAAGTTAATCGCATTATGGAGATTAGAAAATTATTTGTTTTCCCCCCACAAACCATAATGCGAAAAAGTCTTCAGTTTTAAAAGTTTCATGGGGCGTATGATTGATATTAATTTTCGTATTATTGTGGCAAAGTCAGTATAACTTCGATACGACAAATGAGAATAAAATGTAGTAAAAACCATTGACAAGGTAAGAGTTAAGGCTTACGATGAGCTCATTCATTCATTGTTGCTCGTTTAAAAAAAAGGACTAGAGTAGTGCTTAAATTAGATATTTCATGTGTTCTTCTAAAATATAAAATTACAAAATCATTACCACTCTGCCCTCGTTTATTGTAGACCGCCAACACTTATTATGTCTCTTATAAAGCGATAAAATTCTCCCTTTAAGGTCAGCTTGTCTTCTTGCGAAAGGAACAGAAATAAATTAAGTTAATGGATTGGAAAGATATTTGCCGAAATATGGAAATATCTAAATGATAATGTGTGTACTGGGTGAAATTATGGCGAACTTTTATATAAAGGCATTTTATGGGCGGACATCAAGGACATTTTGATATCATCAATAACACACACACAAGAGGCAGAAGAAACTTTTTCAAGGACGCCAATAGAAGGATATACTATATGTGATTGATAATGCTTAAATCAACAATAAGGATTATTTTTGTTTGGCCCCACAAAAACTCCATTCATCAAGGGGAATTAAACAAACTGTGATTTTTCTCTTTTTTTTTTGTGAGTGGTGAAAGGTATGGATTTGCTTATGTTTACGGATCACAGTCACAAATCAAATATCGTTGCGTACCAACCTTCATCCCACACAGTTTCCGGGCATTTTATCGATTACTTTTTCTAGGAAGTATTTCCCTAAGCCACTTCATTTCTATTATTTCCGCATAATTTGTTATCATTTCATTGGTAACCGAAGACGAAATTAATTGCGTCATTAACCGGTTTTCATTACATTGAACGAACCCATTTGATATGAACTTCGGAGCCTAATAAAGACCGAAAATTACTTCATGTGTCCATCAACAGATGTTAAATTAAATCAAAAATTGATTAACTCAGCAGGAAATCAAACGTATACCGAGGACAATGCGGCAAAACAAATTCGTCATGGAAATGGGTTGAGGTGGAGCTGTAGGCGAGGAAGAACAAAAAAAACATATATTTATTCCAACATTAATTAAGCCTAAGTAAATAAATAATTGGCTAAAATATGGGAATGAAAATATAATTCACACAGAGTGACAAAGAGATGGATAGGAATTCGATGGATAGACAGACGGACGGTGAAAGGGAAAGGGAAAGAAACTAAAACCCGGACTGTAGAACAAATGTGACAAAAAGACAATTATAATAAAAGGGACAACAACGAACGCCTATTTATAGATTTAAGGTTGAAAGGGTCGAATTTCTGATGCCTTTCAAAATGAAAGATCTGTATTTTTTAATACAAAAAAAAAAATTATGTGTCATAAGAACAACTACATAAATGAACAGAAAACACAAAAAAATGCTAAAATAAAAAAATGATAATATTTGGAAATATTTCTAAAATATATCCAAATAACTAACCAACTAATTCAAAACCATGAAATAATCCCCCTGTCCTTGCCTAAAATTTATTTTTTACACAAATCAAACATACTCACTAGATCAAAAGTTGATGACAAAATAATTCTGTATCAATGTGCGCCGGTGCGTATGATTGATAATAATTTATGGGTTAAGACAGTAAATTAATCATTGCTTCTAAACTGTAAATGATATTCAGATGTGGTAAACTCAAGAAAAAATCTAAACATTAAGGCTTCAATAGAGTCACGATACCATCACCACATTCTGATCTATTGTATAAAAAATCGTATAAGATTTTCAAAAAAATAGAATAATTTTTTTTAATACGAAAAAAAATCTTATTTTTATTTATTTATTTATTTATTAATTACAATACAAAGTAAATTCATATTATAATTTTGGGTCCAAGGGTAAACCGGGTGACAAAGACCATTTGGCTTGATTTTTGCAGCGACAGACCAAAGCCTCTGGTGGGAATCGAACCCACAACCCCCACGCGGATAGGCAAGCACGCTACCAACTCGCCTACCGGGGCGCTTAAAAAAAATCTTTTTTATGTGCCATTGGAGTAATTGTAAACTGTAAAAAGAACACAAAAACCTTAAAAAAAAAAAAAATTTACCCGTTAAAATGAAAAGATTGCAATATTTGAAAATATTTCTGATTATAAAATATATCCAATGAATTAATCAACTATGTCAAAATCTTGAAATAATTCTGCTGTCGTTGCCTAAAACATATTCACTAGATCACAAGTTATGGGCTTTTTGCTGATGAAAACGGGTTCTCTATCTCTGTGTACCGGTGCGTATGATTGATATTAATTTTTGGGTTATGGCCGTAAATTAGTCACTACTGCCAAACTGTAAATGATATTCAGAAGAGGTAAACTGAAAAACAAAGCTAATACTCAAGGCTTTATTATTGTTGAGAGACCAATATCACATTCCGACCGATTGTGTAAGAAATCCTATAAAATTTTCACAACTTTCTCAAATGCTCAAGCCCACAAGGCGAATAACAAATGACTTTCCATAAAGGAAACCATAACGAAAAGCCTTCCTACGATGACCATGACAAGTGCAATATGCCTACACACACACAGACGATGCCGGAATTATTATCGTATTGACAACCACAATAACAACAACAAAAAAGGAAGAGGCAGGAAAAGCAACCATTGCGCAAGAAGAAAAAAAAAATACTTTTCGTTTTTTGTTCTGCTTTCTACACAAACTGAATTTAAACATAAATTTAAACGTATAAATTGCAAATAATTTGTCACGTTCAGCTTTATAATTAATGGTTTTTTTGTAGTTGGTGTCGGAGATGAACGAGGAGAGAGAGAGAGAGAGGGGAAACAATAAAAATAACAATAATAATGAATTAATAATATTTGCATAATATCCTCTGATGTATGACCGATGGTATCTAGGTGGGAGAATTTTTTAATGGTAATGAATGAATTTGAATTGTTTTTTGCTTGGAAATATCATTAATTAATTATTTGCAAAAAGTTTGCCTGCAGAATTTAAACACACATACAAATGGGGCGATTGGAAATGCATATGTTTTTTAAATATTTATAATTTCAAGATAATCGTATTAGCAAGCTTAGGAAATGATACGCTGTTTTTTCTCTCCCATAGTGCTTAATTAGTTTAATGAATTGTTAAATTTATAACTCAGTTCGGGTTAAATTCGTAGAGAAGTTCAAATATTAATGATCCTTAGAAGATTGTAGAGTAATCTGGTCAGCGCCAATAAAATTCTGTATTCCGCAAAATATTTAGTCCATGGCCTCAACTCTGCCACTTCGAAGCTATCAATTTGTCGTAGTCTCAAGTATAAATATTGCCAGAAATTGTTAGTAGGGCCTTTTTAAAAAATCTGAAAGTATAAGGTCTGCTGTTGGATTTACGAACGAAATTTTTATTATATTTGTTATATACTATCAACATTGGCAATCGAAATTTTTGGAGACATGATATTTTACAATCATTTCTATACGGGGCGTATGATTAATATTAATTTGTCTTTTAATGTACAAATTGCATTATTACTTTGAAATAACACATGATGGCCAAAATATTTCAACTTTCTGACGTCATGCTCACAAAAAGAACAAGAAAAATATGTTTGTGCGATTTGGAATTAATAATTTACTGCTGATTGTTTGGATTTCAATTCAAATTATTTTGGATTTCAAATTTGTTTTGCATTGAAATACAACTGTCATAGGCAGGGGGACCTCAGAGGTCGTCTGTCATAGACAGGAGGAGCTTAGAGATCGTCTGTCATAGACAGGAGGAGCTCAGAGATCGTCTGTCATAGACAGGAGGAGCTCAGAGATCGTCTGTCATAGACAGGAGGAGCTTAGAGATCGTCTGTCATAGACAGGAGGAGCTCAGAGATCGTCTGTCATAGACAGGAAGAGCTCAGAGATCGTCTGTCATAGACAGGAGGAGCTCAGAGATCGTCTGTCATAGACAGGAGGAGCTCAGAGATCGTCTGTCATAGACAGGAGGAGCTCAGAGATCGTCTGTCATAGACAGGAGGAGCTCAGAGATCGTCTGTCATAGACAGGAGGAGCTTAGAGATCGTCTGTCATAGACAGGAGGAGCTCAGAGATCGTCTGTCATAGACAGGAGGAGCTCAGAGATCGTCTGTCATAGACAGGAGGAGCTTAGAGATCGTCTGTCATAGACAGGAGGAGCTCAGAGATCGTCTGTCATAGACAGGAGGAGCTCAGAGATCGTCTGTCATAGACAGGAGGAGCTCAGAGATCGTCTGTCATAGACAGGAGGAGCTCAGAGATCGTCTGTCATAGACAGGAGGAGCTCAGAGATCGTCTGTCATAGACAGGAGGAGCTCAGAGATCGTCTGTCATAGACAGGAGGAGCTCAAACATCCTCTCCAATAGTCAGGAGTGGATCAGATATCAAAATATTGGTCACCCTAAAGTGAGAAGTTCCTTCGACTGGCATATTTGGTAAACATTTATTCCATTTTTCGATTTTCAATATTTTCTATACTTATAGTAAACTTTACCGCAGTATTATTAAATTTTATTAAAATTCCCCTTTTGTTTCTGCATTCTATTGTCTTTGCAGGATATGACATGTGATGGTGTTTTAACATTTTGGATATTTTTATTTTTATCTATAATTTTGAACAACGTCCATTTAACCGATGGCGGACGTCCCGACGAATTACACATAGGCGGTATCTTTCCCATAGCCGGCAAAGGAGGATGGCAGGGTGGACAGGCGTGTATGCCAGCAGCAAGACTGGCATTGGATGATGTGAACAAAGAGCCCAATTTATTGCCCGGTTTTCGGCTCATTCTGCACAGTAACGACAGTGAGGTAAGTACTACACATAAATGTACATACATACACACTCACACACGTATATACAAAGTATATCTCCCGTCGTGGTATTAAAAATGGTGTTGAAAAGAAAAAGTCGCCCACTTTCAACAAGCCGCATATTGAATGATTTCTTGTTACGCATATTTGTTGTTAAGCATATTCAAATATTGTAATTTATTTTCATCTAAAAGAGACGTGTCATGTCCTTTGTTTTTATTTTTTTTTTTAATATTTTCGAGCCGATATTCGCTGTTAGTTCTGTTGAGCAGTGGAGACAAGGAAATAATGGACATCTGTTGGCTGTTGGTTGGTGTTAATGTACAAATTTTGAATTTCATTATTTATGACAAAAACAAGAAAAGGTCATTTGTTTTATGGAAAAAAAATGACATTTACACTTGATACGGTTTTAACTTGACGAGCAATTTCTGATATAATCAAATGATGGTCTTTGAATTTGGTTGGCAAGAGAGATTACGATGACAAGTAAAAGCGTTTGGCATGTTTTCAAAAAGGAAAAAAATAAATGAGAAACGAAAAGAAAAAGAAATTGAAACGAAAAGAAAAATGAGATAGGAAAAGAAAAAATAAGAAAAGAAAAAATTAAAGGGACAGTTAACAAAGTACTATTCAACTGTATAAACTTCCTTGAGGCTGACTTTCTAGTAGACCAAACTCACGGTTCTCGTTCTCTGAACACTGACGAGAATGCGTCTGCCCTAGTCGAGAGCACTCAACAAAACTCAACATTTCCCACACCATTCTCATGCTATATAGTTTCGGATAAAGTCCTGGAACTATTCGCATGCAAGGTCCAATAGAGCGATTTGTTATAGCTTCGCAGTTTGGGCTCAGAGATCGTCTGTCATAGACAGGAGGAGCTCAGAGGTCGACTGTCATAGCTCAGAGATCGACTGTCATAGACAGGAGGAGCTCAGAGGTCGACTGTCATAGACAGGAGGAGCTCAGAGGTCGACTGTCATAGACAGGAGGAGCTCAGAGGTCGACTGTCATAGACAGGAGGAGCTCAGAGGTCGACTGTCATAGACAGGAGGAGCTCAGAGATCGTCTGTCATAGACAGGAGGAGCTCAGAGGTCGACTGTCATAGCTCAGAGGTCGACTGTCATAGCTCAGAGGTCGACTGTCATAGCTCAGAGGTCGACTGTCATAGACAGGAGGAGCTCAGAGGTCGACCAAAAAAATGGAAAATGTGACTAGAACGGTCCCAAAAGTGGTATAATATAAATGAGAAATAATCTAAAACAGGTGGAAATGAGTTAGAGGTGGGACGATAAAGATGCCAAGATGGGATTAAAAAGGGACAAAAAAGGGGAAAAAATAAAAAAAAAGTGGATGATAGTTAGAGAATGGTCGATAAAGTGTCAAAAACGTACCAAAACGGGATAAAAAAGTAGAAAAGTGGAAAAAAATGTGTGAAACAAATTGTAGTCGACAGGAATGGTCCCAAAACTAGTATAATACTAGTAAGTTGTAATGCGCCTATGGCGTCCGTTGAAATATGGAAAAAAAAATTTGTTGAAAAAAAAAATTTTGTTCCACAAAAAAAGTTTTGTTGAAAAAAAAAAAATTTTAAAAAAAAATTTTGTAAAAAAAAAAAATTTGTAAAAAAAAAAATTTTGTAAAAAAAAAATTTTGTTGAAAAAAAAATTTTGTAAACAAAACAATTTGTAAAAAAAAATTTTGGAAAAAAAAAAATTTTGGTAAAAAAAAAATTTGGAAAAACACAATTTCTGTACAAAAAAAAAATATTATTTTTTTTATTATTATTATTTATAGAAAATTATAGAATGTCTATTTAAATTCCTACGTACTGCGTGACAGAGTCAGTGAATCAGTGTCGAGGGTAAATATATATTAAGATAAATGAGAAATAATCTGCAACTGGTGGAAATGAGTTAGAGGTGGGACGAAAAAGGGACCAAAAAGGGGGAGAAAATTAAAAACGAGTGAAACAGATTTTTGGCAAAAATATGGGGATAGTACTTACAGAAGGTACGAAAAGTGGCCAAAACATACCAAAACGGGACTAAAAATGGTACAAAGGAGGAAAAACAAAAATATTGGACCAACATTGTAATCGACAAGGAACGAATCGAAAAAGGGAACAAAAATGGGAAATATTAAAAAAGTGTGAACATGTATTTCAAATTGAATGTCGACAGTCAAAAATTTGAAAAGGCGTTAAAGGTTCTGAGTCGGCATAAAGCATTTTTTTTTAAACCAATGCATTTCAACAAATATTTTGTGCTAGTATTTACATACTGCAGATACACCCCAAATTGTGGGGCCTAATTTCATTTTCGATTTGGTGTCTATAGATTCTCATTTCCTCATTGGAAGAGAGTAAGTGGGTTTTCAAAATTAAAAAAAATTTCTTTCAACTCTTTGCAGCTTTGGTGGTATAAAGTTGAGTTGTTTTTTACTACCGCTTTGTTTTGGCGGTCATTTCGTTCAATTGTCACTTAGATTGTCAGTAGATTGGAAATAAATTGTTGTCATAAATTTTCATACCGAGATTAGATGTTGTTTGGTTTTTTCCCGAGGGAGTCAACACAACCAGGACCACTGCGTTTGTAACAAGCACAATTAATTGGTTGTTATTTAACACAGACCGCAAAGCCTCGATGACAGTTGGACTGTTTGTTCGGGAGTTGGTGAGGAGGTCAGAAAGTTGTTACCTTTTTTTGGTTGACTGTAAATGGAGAGATAAATCTAAAAGCATTACAAATAATAGACGGGTTATTGGGTAAAGCGTTTAGGCATAATTTGACAAAATTAATCTCATGTCACTTCGAGCAGGACTGACTAAATAAAAATAGAAAGGGGAACCAGTGAAGGTGGAAGGGTTTTTTTTTTACGAAGCACCAGTCTGATTACGTTAGCTTTTCCTCTCCACTACATTCATTTAACTAAACTCAATTCATAAACTTTGGGTTTTCCCTTTTTTTTGCGTGCCTAATCTGCTGCTTAACGCTTAACGGCAACGGCAACGGAAGTTATCTCAGGGCATGTGAGCTGATTAAGGTCAGCTAATGCGTTTTGGCGTTTACTTGTTTGCCACTTGACCTTGTGCTATATTCCGCCATTTTTCTGTAGTATTTTGCTTGTTTAGCTTTTGAAGAAATAACTAAACGATGACTCCTCTTCACTTGAGTGCCCACTTCGAACCGGTTATTATTTGCACATTTTTCTTGTGGGCCTCACCAAGTAATTGCGGGTGCTGTTCTTTCTCTCACTTCCTTCCTTTACTCATTTGTCGACTATTTTTCTTCATCTTTTGTTTCTACTCACATCCGTCGAAAGATTAGTGGTCGTTCTTGCCCGGCTTCGTACATGTGTTACTTTTCAATATTCCCATTACGGTAATTTGCCATTTAATGTCTATTCATTCGTTTCGCTCATCTACGAACACAGGCAAACGAAACACTGTGCAAAAAAAAAACAACGTTAAGGCTGTAGACGAAAGAAAACATATTTTTTTTTTTTTTTGGGTTCCTGAGCTTTTACATGAACTTACAGGCGTTCGCCATGGGTGGACAGACTGACACTCCAACAGCCCATTGCTGCCACGTTTCCGTTTACTATTCATCAAGAGTCGAGGAGTGGCACCCATTGTTGTTGATTTCGGTTTTCAATAGTTATGGATGATGTTATTTACGTGAGTGTTGGGGTGTGAGTTGAGGTATGGTGTGGAATGCGAGGGTTGTGTTTGCTTAGCGTTAGAATGTTGGGAAAATTGTTATTTATTGTTGAGGTTGATCTTAAGCCTAATCTGGGGATTAATTTGACAGTATCATTATGTTTGCCATGAAGCGCAAGATTATTGCTATGAAATTGGTTTTTGTTTTTTCAGGAAAAAGAAAAACAAAAAAAACGTTTGTGTTTCGATAACCCAGTGGGAAATGTATTCGGGAGAGCTGCGTACATGACATGAGCATGACCCTAGTAAATCATTAAAACTACATGGATAATAGCAATAATTTTGGTATTTCTTACAGGCTGGTCTGATTGTAATGAAATTTCTGTGCAGTCTAGCCGAAGTCTGGTTAAGTTCATGTTTGAAAGCTAGACTCTTTGGGACAATTATGAACTAAGCTGTAAGAGTCCTACTAAGGCTAGAAAGGACAATTTTTGATTTTAAATTTTTTTTTTAAATTTTTTATTTTTTTTAAATTTTGTTTTAATTTTTTTAAATTTTGTTTTAAATTTTTTTTTTATTTTTTAAATTTTTTTTTTTATAATTTTTCATGAATAAAACCTTGGGCAATACACCTCTAGAGGTGGTCTTTAAGCTCACAGTCACATCTGGTCTTACAGGCTAGTCTGATTGTAATGAAATTACGAAGTCTGGTTGAGTTCATGTTTGAAAGATAGACTCTTTGGGACAATTATGAACTCAACTGTGAGAGTCCTACTAATGCTAGAAAGGACAATTTTTGATTTTAAATTTTTGTTTTTAAAATTTTTGATTTTTTTTTATAATTTTGTTTTAATTTTTTTAAAATTTTTAAAATTTAAAATAGAGGTGGTCTTGAAGCTCCCAGTCACATCTGGTCTTACAGGCTAGTCTGATTGTAATGAAATTTCGAAGTCTGGTTGAGTTCATGTTTGAAAGATAGACTCTTTGGGACAATTATGAACTAAGCTGTGAGAGTCCTACTAAGGGTAGACAGGACAATTTTTAATTTTTTTTTTTAAATTTTGTTTTAATTTTTTTTTTAAAATTTTGTTTACATTTTTTAAATTTTTCTGATTGTAATGAAGTTTCGAAGTCTGGTTGAGTTCATTTTTGAAAGATAGACTCTTTGGGACAATTATTAACTCAGCTGTGAGAGTCCTACTAAAGTAGAAACGGCAATTTTCGATTTTTAAATTTTTTGATTTTCTTTTTTAAAATTTTTTTTTTTATATTTTTTTTTATATTTTTCTTTATTTTTTTTTATATTTTTTTTTTTATATTTTTTCATGAATAAAACCTTGGCCAATACACCTCTAGAGGTGGTCTTGAAGCTCCCAGTCACATCTGGTCTTACAGGCTAGTCTGATTGTAATGAAATTTCGAAGTCTGGTTGAGTTCATGTTCGAAAGATAGACTCTTTTTGATTTTTAAATTTTTTGATTTTCTTTTTTATAATTTTGTATTAATTTTTTTTAAAATTTTTTTTTTTTATTTTTTTTTTATATTATTTTTTTTTTATATTTTTTCATGAATAAAACCTTGGCCAATACACCTCTAGAGGTGGTCTTAAAGCTCCCAGTCACATCTGGTCTTACAGGCTAGTCTGATTGTAATGAAGTTACGAAGTCTGGTTGACTTCATGTTTGAGTTCTTTGGGAACTAAGCTGTGAGAGTCCTACTAAGGGTAGACAGGACAATTTTGGATTTTTAAATTTTATTTTAAAAATGTTTGCCTTTTTTTTAATTTTTTTTTTTTTTATAGTTTTTCATTGGTAATTTCTTAGCCAATATACTTCTAGAGGCGGTCTTTAAGCCTCCAGTTTTTTAATTTTTGTTTTTTAAATTGTTTTTTTTTTAATTTTTTTCTTCTATTTTTTTTTAATTTTTATAATTTTTCTTGGTTAAAGCCTTAGCCAATATATATATATATAGGCTCCATGCATACATTTTGGAGTGCGTCGCCATTCTAGCTTCTTTGTATAGTTTTCGCCTCCCTATTTGGCCGGACGTCACCCTTGCCAGCAGAGTTTTAAAACCCAGCAGTCATTTTTTTTACCAAAGCGATGTTTTTGCCAACTGGGTTATTCACACATACATATGCATCAAGCTCTCGCTTGTATAGGCTCACACAGAGTGATTTGGAAACACTGTTTCAGTCTATATATTTTTTTGTTTGGCACGTTACATTGGACTTTTCAGAAAGTTGGAGCTGTTGAAACGTTTGGAAGAGTTTGCTAAATCAAGTGGTTGATAACAATATCTACCATTCTTTTACAGTCCATACTAAACTTCAGTAAATATTTCTAAAAAAAAAATTAGTTTCTTTATTGGCTTACAACAAAGCTTTCTTACAAGGCCGTTTGAACGTTTATGAAAATTGGAGCTAGCTAGCCATACCGGTACGTTTTAGTAATAGTGCCCGCTAAGTAAATATTTTTCAAAAAAAAATTGTTCAAATAATCATTTACTATCGAAAAGTCCTTCAGTCATTTCTCTTCACAGCACAATGATTCTAGACCACTGTGCCCTTGAAGAAAAAGAAAAAAACATATCTTATGTATGTGTAAAATAAGGCTGACATATTTCTGGTGTCGTCGTTTCTTTCATTTCTTGCTTTTTCTTCGACTTCATCATTCCGTTTACTTTCCCTGCCCCTCTCACTCTAGCCACAATGATTCGTTATTTATCATTGTTTCGGCACTTTTGCCTGCTTGAGGTAATCGTTGGATTAAGGATCAATTTATTTTTCTTCTTCACCATCGAAGAGGCTACGAAGCCTTTTTCTCCTTGGAAGAAAAAAAAAAGCAATTACTTTTCTGCATGAAGTAAATAAATGGTAAAGGATGTAGGTTTCATCTGTTGTGTCTTTGCCAGGAGATGGACATAAATAATCGTAGTTAAGGGACAAATAAAGAAGCTGGCAATCATGACAAAGGGATTAATAAAAAAAGAAAGACAAATCCAAGAAATGTTCTTCACATCAAAAGGGAGTTTTATTCAAAAATAAATGGCAATGGCCATATGAAGCAGGTATAAATATTTAAAGATAGAACAAAGGGATTTCAGGAAATACAAGAGACAATAATACTTGAAAAAAAAAGAAAAAGGATAATTTTCGCATAATAGACTGTTGTTTTTTTTCTGGGTTTGCTATGATTCTGCCCTCAATTATGTTTCTTGCTTAATAATTCGCAATAGTCGTCTGCTCACCCATCTGTTTGTTTTTTATTATCCTTCGTCATCCCCTAATTTCATAATATTTTAATATCAACACAGACTTCCTTTGCCGGGGAATAATAAAACATAAGACACATATTTGGGTGGGTTTATTACGACACGACTGTCACTACCTCATTTCAATTATATCATTTTAAGAATTCCCCCCGGCCACAGCGTATGATTACTTTTATATACTTTTCAAAGGAATCACTCATTCGCCTTAATAGTTTCTTCTTTTTATGCTTATTAGTTGCTCTATGGGTGGGGGTGGGCAGAGGTTTCAAAACAGTTAATTCAGTTAAAATTACTCCCCACAATAAGAAATAATTCAGCAAACTGGTAGCAAAGAGTAAAGTAAGACAGAGTTTAGCTAAATGGATTAAAATACACAGACACACACATTTCGTAAGATAGATTTAAGACCACTAACACTAAATCTTCAAGCGGGAACAGAGGCACACAGGGAGCAGCAGTGCCACCATTGGTTAGTTGTTGCCTCGACTTTTAGCTTCCATGACTTGTTGTATCGCAAACTAAAAGTAAGTGTCATTTGAGAAAGTTCCATACAAACACACACACCGACAGTCTCACATACCGAAAGGCTGTCTAATGAGATTAAATGAAACATTTTTCGAAAGGATGGCACAAATAACAACGCCGACAACCCCAGAGCACCAGCAGCAGCAGCGGCAGCAATACATAAAAACGAATCAAGTTGCCAAAAGGCTTAAAATGAGTTAACCCACACTAACATACGCAAGCACAGATAGGCCCAATTCGCACACATACATATATATACACAAGCACACAAAGTCCCAACACATGATATGTATTAACAGGCATCTGGAGAATTTTGAAGGCAGCAACTGGATCTAATGTTCCATACCACCCAGATCGAAACACATACATACAAGCATAGGTCCCCTCACTCGCATGAGTATACACAAATGTGCAAATAAATGTCACTGAAGTGAACACGAGAGGAATTAAACAACATGTAGCAGGCAACGCACGCAAAAGGCAAAGGAATTCGAATGGGAAACCGTCAACCAGGGAGGGGTGGTATGATAAATCTGCACTAAGTAGTCAATTATGCAGCAGATTTGAGTAATTTAGTTTTTTTTATGATATGCCCAACATTTTCCTGTAGTTATTCAACTGATTATTTCTATTCTAATTATTGAAGTTTTTCCAATTGTTCAATTTATTGCAATTTTTCGAATGATTCCAAGTATTCGAATTATTTAAATTATTCGATTTATACAATTATTCCAATTATTCGAGTTATTTCAATTATTCCAATTATTTCAACTATTCATATTATTCATATTATTCCAATTATTCATATTATTCATATTATTCATATTATTCATATTATTCATATTATTCATATTATTCATATTATTCATATTATTCATATTATTCATATTATTCATATTATTCATATTATTCATATTATTCATATTATTCATATTATTCATATTATTCATATTATTCATATTATTCATATTATTCATATTATTCATATTATTCATATTATTCATATTATTCATATTATTCATATTATTCATATTATTCATATTATTCATATTATTCATATTATTCATATTATTCATATTATTCATATTATTCATATTATTCATATTATTCATATTATTCATATTATTCATATTATTCATATTATTCATATTATTCATATTATTCATATTATTCATATTATTCATATTATTCATATTATTCATATTATTCATATTATTCATATTATTCATATTATTCATATTATTCATATTATTCATATTATTCATATTATTCATATTATTCATATTATTCATATTATTCATATTATTCATATTATTCATATTATTCATATTATTCATATTATTTATATTATTCATATTATTCATATTATTCATATTATTCATATTATTCATATTATTCATATTATTCATATTATTCATATTATTCATATTATTCATATTATTCATATTATTCATATTATTCATATTATTCATATTATTCATATTATTCATATTATTCATATTATTCATATTATTCATATTATTCATATTATTCATATTATTCATATTATTCATATTATTCATATTATTCATATTATTCATATTATTCATATTATTCATATTATTCATATTATTCATATTATTCATATTATTCATATTATTCATATTATTCATATTATTCATATTATTCATATTATTCATATTATTCATATTATTCATATTATTCATATTATTCATATTATTCATATTATTCATATTATTCATATTATTCATATTATTCATATTATTCATATTATTCATATTATTCATATTATTCATATTATTCATATTATTCATATTATTCATATTATTCATATTATTCATATTATTCATATTATTCATATTATTCATATTATTCATATTATTCATATTATTCATATTATTCATATTATTCATATTATTCATATTATTCATATTATTCATATTATTCATATTATTCATATTATTCATATTATTCATATTATTCATATTATTCATATTATTCATATTATTCATATTATTCATATTATTCATATTATTCATATTATTCATATTATTCATATTATTCATATTATTCATATTATTCATATTATTCATATTATTCATATTATTCATATTATTCATATTATTCATATTATTCATATTATTCATATTATTCATATTATTCATATTATTCATATTATTCATATTATTCATATTATTCATATTATTCATATTATTCATATTATTCATATTATTCATATTATTCATATTATTCATATTATTCATATTATTCATATTATTCATATTATTCATATTATTCATATTATTCATATTATTCATATTATTCATATTATTCATATTATTCATATTATTCATATTATTCATATTATTCATATTATTCATATTATTCATATTATTCATATTATTCATATTATTCATATTATTCATATTATTCATATTATTCATATTATTCATATTATTCATATTATTCATATTATTCATATTATTCATATTATTCATATTATTCATATTATTCATATTATTCATATTATTCATATTATTCATATTATTCATATTATTCATATTATTCATATTATTCATATTATTCATATTATTCATATTATTCATATTATTCATATTATTCATATTATTCATATTATTCATATTATTCATATTATTCATATTATTCATATTATTCATATTATTCATATTATTCATATTATTCATATTATTCATATTATTCATATTATTCATATTATTCATATTATTCATATTATTCATATTATTCATATTATTCATATTATTCATATTATTCATATTATTCATATTATTCATATTATTCATATTATTCATATTATTCATATTATTCAAATTATTCCAATTATTCGAGTTATTTCAATTATTCGAATTATTGATATTATTTCAACTATTCAAATTATTCGAATTATTCAAATTAATCAAATTATTCAAACTATTCAAACTATTCAAATTATTCATATTATTCAAATTATTCGAAGTATACAATTATTCCAATTATTCGATTTATTTCAATTATTCCAATTATTTCAACTATTCAAATTATTCATATTATTCAAATTATTCAAATTATTCAAACTTTATTCATATTATTCAAACTATCCGAAGTATACAATTATTCCAATTATTCGAGTTATTTCAATTATTCAATTATTCAATTATTTAAGTATTCAATTATTCAGCTATTCAATTATTCAATTATTGAATTATTCAATAATTCAGTTTTATTATTTATAAAATTTTGTTAATTATTATTTTTTCAGCTGACACACATACACACCACTCTCCCAAGAGATCACGCATTTGTGTGTATACCTTTGCATACACACATTCAGATATGTATGTGTGCGTCTAATTTTTAAATTTATATTGGTATGTGTTTTTATTTGAATTTTTTCTTTGTCAATACATTTGAGAATTTTCCCAAAGACAATAACATAAATTAGATCAAATGGGCTTGGGAATGAATGGTTTTTGCCAGCAAACTCAAACGCACACACGCACGCAGGAAAACAACCGGATACGGAATGTGTTGTTGTCTGTTACTTTGAAAGAAAGGCTCAAATGGGTATGCCCCCCACTTCTCAGAGTTATTTTATTGGATTGTATTGAATTTGACGACGACATACAAAACATGTGCCTGGGAGTATTTGTGTGAGTCTACATAAATTTCATTACAATCCCTTCTTTGATTCGGTTTCTGGGAAACGTCTGTTCAGGGGGGTGTGGGGGGCTGACAGCACGAGCAGTAGGATATCATTAAAAGTAATGATGCTTTATAACACATAAAGGATGTGGTGATGGTGGTGGTGCTGTGGGTGTGGGTTCATTCGAAGTTTTTAAATTGAATTAAAATGGAAAAATGTATGTCCGTTTGTTGCTATCGCATTTGCCTCGGTGCTTAATTGAAAAACATTTCACATTTCATGTAGTTCCTTGTCAAATGAATACAAAAATATAGGTATACAAAAAATACATCAGCCCTGGAGGCATTTGGAAATATGAGCTGGTATTGAAATTAGGGGCTCTGCCAAAGAAAGGCATTATAACTTATCGCAAAAAAAGTCTTATATTTGCGATTTAAAGTTGTTCCAAAATACAAAAAATATATAACCTGTAGCATTTCATAATCAATTAATTAATTAATTAATAATTGAATTGTCTTATAAACTAATAACAGAGAAATTGAATAACTGTTTCTGACATATTAAATACTTAAGCATTGGTTGGACAACTAATTGAATAAAATAAACCAATTTAATTAGCCTGCATGACAAACTAGTGCTCCCGCTCTTATAACTCCCATTGGTCACCTCTTCCATGGAAAATTAACTAAAATATCCTTTACTTGTTGTAGATGCTTTCGCTAAAATTGCCGGTTTGTTCACAGCTTTGCCCATAGCTGCATCCGTAAAGTTGACCGAAAACGAAAAAGGAAATCATTTGATTTTATGCCACCGACACGTTTTCAATTTTCTGCAGTTTTTTTCCGGAAAGAAAATGTTATAAAAGCCCACCATACATACACACTAGGGTGGAGTGAAAACATGCTTTTTTTTTAATTTGAAAAAGTTAACCTCGGAAAGAGATGTAGTCTGGGGCCCTAATGAGGGGAAAAATAAAGAAAAACATTTTAAAAAATTTTTAGGGGTCGCGCCACTCCCTCGAAATTTGGAAATTATCGCTATTTTGGCGTTGATTTTAGAAAAATCCTAAAAATTAACGACTTAACTTATTCGAAATTTAAAAGTTTGAGCTTGTTCAGTGCCCAAACAAAAGTATTTGAGGCAAATATGAGGATAATCGACTAATATTTGTAGCTTTGGTGGCGATTTCATTGTTCAGTCAATTTTCTGAAGAAGGGGCGATTTGACTTATTTTACTTTTTGCAATTTTTGAACAATGAGAAATTTTTTTTTAAATTTTTTCATGCCCTTATTTCATTGTTTACGCTATTGCAAACATTTATTGACATAAAACTTTTTAGGATTTTTCTAAAATTAACGCCAAAATAGCGATAATTTCCAAATTTCGAGGGAGTGGCGCGACCCCTAAAAATTTTTTAAAATTTTTTTCTTTATTTTTCCCCTCATTAGGACCCCAGACTACATCTCTTTCCAAGGTTAACTTTTTTTTTTTGAATTTCACTCCACCCTAATACACACGCTCGAACACTCAATAACACTTGTGCAGCCTTATTTCATGATGGAGGCTAGGGGAAATGGCAACGAGTGAAAAAAATGTCCAGAATTTAATATGACCACAAATTGAAAATGTAGTTTTCCAGGTTTTACTTTTCACTCTCGTCCAGTACGTTTTCCCTTTCGTCCTGCGGTGGCTGTGTATGTGTCGAAAGTTTTTGACAACAATTTCTCTTATTTCTGCATTCAATATGACACCCGGTTGTGATGTGACCATAAAACACCAAAAAGTTTTTTGTTTTACCCCAAAGCCTTCCTTCGACCCACAATACCCAGTTTTGCTTTATGGTGGATCCGGTGAAATCGAAATGCGCGTGGAAAATATATTGCCATATTTTCGTTTTATGTTGTGTTTTTTTTTGTGGCAGAAAACATTTTAAATGACATTGCAACACTTTATAATAATCAAAATGCAGGGATTTGTTATTGTAGGAGTGGGTGTACGCTACAGCGTGGGGGAAAGTATTAAATTTAAATGGGAATAATCGGGAGAATTGGAATAATTGAATAATGAATTAAATGATTTGTTGAGGAATTGAATAACTGAATAATAGAGTAAATGATTAATTGAAATAACTCGAATAATTCGAATAACTCGAATAAAATGAATGAATAAAATGAACTCGAATTAAATGAATAATTGAGAAATTGTATAAGGGACTAAATGAATAAATATCTAAATCAATAATTGAATAATTGGGTAAGTGAATAATTGCAATAATCGACTAATAAAATAATTGAATGACTGAATAATTGTGTAACTGAATAATTGAATAACTGTATAATTGAATAATAGAGTAATTCAATAATTCGAATAATTCAAATATTTCGAATAACTCGAATAACTCGAATAATTCGAATACTTCGAATAACTCAAATAATTGGAATTACTGGAATTATTCGAATAACTCGAATATGTCGATTTGTTGTAATAATTCGAATACCTGGAAAAGTTATAATAATTGGAATAACTGGAAGAATAGGAATAATGGAATGAATTAATTAAATGAATAAATATCTTAATCCATAATAGAATAACTGAATAGTTTACTACTTGAATAATTGAGTAATGAAACATTTTAATAATTCACTAATTGAATAACTGAACAATTCAATACTAGAATAATCAATAATTGGAATAATTCGAATAACTCGCATAATTCGAATAACTCAAATAATTCGAATAACACGAATAACTCGAATAGTTCGAATAAGACGAATAATTCGAATAACACGAATAACTCGAATAATTCTAATAACTCGTATAATTCGAACAACACGAATAACTCAAAAAATTCGAATAACACGAATAATTTGAAAAAATAAAATAATTCGAATAACTCGAATAACGGGAATAACACGAAAAACTCGAATAATTCAAATAACTCGTATAATTCGAACAACACGAAGAACTCAAATAATTCGAATAAGACGAATAATTCGAAAAACTAGAATAATTCGAATAACTCGAATATTTCGAATAACTCGAATAATGGGAATAACTCGAATAATTCGAATAACTCGATCTGAACAATTTAATACTAGAATAATCAATAATTGGAATAATTCGAAGAACTCGCATAATTCGAATAACTCGCATAATTCGAATAACTCGCATAATTCAAATAACTCGTATAATTCGAACAACACGAATAACTCAAATAATTCGAATAACACGAATAATTCGAAAAAATAAAATAATTATCGAATATTTCGAATGACACGAATAATTCGAATAATTCGCATAATTCGAATACCACGAATAATTCGAAAAACTAGAATAATTCGAATAACTCGAATAATTCGAATAACGCGAATAATTTAAATACCTCGAATAACTCGAATAATTCAAATACCTCGAATAACTCAAATAACCCAGAGGAATTCTGTAGATGATAAGCTTTAAGCCCATGCTGTAGGAAATCCAAGTTTCTGACCAACTAAACATTGTACTCAATATCTCATTTCGGTGTTGCTGAGGCGAGTGAAAATATATTGTAAAATAAAATATATTATACATCTACATGATTGTGAACATGCACATACATATGTATGTATGTGTTAAAACACACAGAGGGGTACGTTAACCTATACATATTTGTTTGGAGGTGTGTGTGTTGTGGCGGTCAAAGCAAAATTGTGTTATTCTAACTAAACATGGTGGATAGCGCGAACAAATGTTTTACTTTCGCCGCGTTTCCAATAATTTTGGTTTCGAATTCGTGGTCGTGGTTTTTATGTTGTTGTTGTTGTTGTCATTGGTGGAGGAAAATCAAAGAAACAAAAAATCAAAACTAACAAAACACACACGCAAAGCCACATGCGTTGTTCATTGTATTTGCATTCACATTAATCTGCTGCATATTTTCGTGAATGTGTATAAATTATTGTGCCAATATATACGTTTGCTGCGGTATATGTCTGTCTCTGTGTGTGTGTGAATTTGTGTTTGTGTCCGGTAGTGAGCATGGCTTACAATGTTCTGTGGTTACATTAGAGCGTAAATATGAAACCAAAAATAAATACAAATATGGCGGATAGTCTTTCGCACGAATAACGCACTTTCTCGCTTTCTCGCTGTCCCCGGGTGGTTTTCAGAGTCGGTTGACAGTTGTAATCCATAATATAAATGTGTCAAACAGTAAAGTGTTTAAATTTTAAAATAATTAAATACATTGCAATAAATTAAATGGTCAATTTGCGTTACAGTTGGTGGGCGCAAAAGCAGCGGTCATTTAAAGGACCATGGTGATTTATGATTTTTGTAGTGGTTGGTAGTCAGAGAAGTTGGTTGTATAGTGTTAGTTGTGGCACGAGACGAGCTGGAAAGGATTCTGATGATTCTGAGAGGGAATTTTAAAGAATTTCCTATGACAAATGATTTTGGGGATACCGATCAGCGTCAGTGTTTCATCCATAAGATTGACAATTATGGAGATACAAAAAATATAATTACTGTTTTAGATGTGTTAGATTTAAGCCGATTTATGTCCTAAATTTTTTTGTCCTAAATTTTTTTGTATAAAAAAATCGACTATTTTGTATAAGTCGATTTATTGTTTTTATTAAAAAAAATTCAAGTTTTTAAAGAAAAAGTTTAAAAAAAGTATACGTTTTTTTTAAACATATATTGTAAATAATATTTCCTAGCTTATTACGTTCCTTTAATATGATTTTTTTTTTCATAAAAATCGCTCCACCCATTCCAGAGCAGTGAACGTTTTTGTGAACGCCACAAAAGACAATGGATTGAGCGGAATGGGAAATAAGTCTTCAAATGTTTCAGTGTTTCATCCATAAGTTTGACAATTGAGGAGTTACAAAAAATGTAATTACTGATTTGGATTGTTAAGATTTTAGCCGATTAACGGGTTTTCATTAAATTCGGTATAAGGCGATTTATGGATTTTTTTTTTTTAAAAAAATAGAGATAACTATAGTCGTGTAAAATCGAAGTTTTTAATGAAATTTTTTTAAAAAAAGTATTCCTTTTTTTAAAAATAGGAAGTAAATGATACTAAGTGGCTTCTTTTGTTCTCTTTAATACGACATATATTTCATAAAAATCGCTTCACCCATTCCAGAGCAGTGAACTTTTTTGTAAACGCCACAAAAGACAATGGATTGAAGTAGAATGCGAAATAAGTCTTCAAATGTTTCAGTGTTTCATCCATAAGTTTGACAATTGAGGAGATACAAACAATTTAGTTACTGTTTTAGATTTTTCGGATTTTAGCCAATTTATGTTTTTTTTTGTAAATTTTTGTAAAATATGAGACAATTATATTTGAGTGTATATAGTCGTTTAGAATTTAAGTTTTGAAAGAAAATATTTTTAAAAAAAGTATAAATTTTTTTTTTAAATTTGGAAGTAAATCTAATTGTCTAGCTTGTTATGTTATCTTTAATATGACACATATAGCTGAGCTGTACACTTTTTCTAAAACACCAAAGAGAAAGTGTTCGCTAATTTTATTTTTTTTGTCCTAAAAAATTACAAAACACAAAATTTTTGACTGAATCTCATTCCTACGATCGTTTAGAAACTAAATAAGAACTTTTGGCAAACAAAAATGTAATTCTTATTAAATATTTTGAGAGTTTTTGCCATAATTAAGTATCGAAATTGCCTGAATTGTATCGAACATAAAAATACTCCAAACTTCCTTAGGACACTTGTCTGTCCGATCTCCAGTTGTAAGGGAATTTTAATTCTGTCTCTTTCGCCTGAGTGGCATTTCTTGCTCCCAGTTAGTATTCAGATTTGTTTCCCTTTTCTCCAGCTTAATGTCAAAAAAAAAAAAACTTTAAATATCTTTAGTGTCATTGTTTTTTGTTTCGGAACATTTTCATTTGGTTTGTTTTACACACAATCCCAAAAAAACCCCAGCTTAAGTATAATATTTTTTAATTTATAGTTTTGAAAAGCAAACGAGAAATAAGCAAACAGCTCAGAGAGCAGACAGCCGGGAAAGTATAGTCATGCAATCCTTTGGGGAAATTAACTAATGTTTTTAGTTAATTTTGTTGTTTCCTTCAAGCACAGCCACAGCCACAAAAGCAGCAAAGCCAGCTGCCGACATCACTACAACTCTACAACACTGGAATTATATACTGGTCGTTGTGGGTCTTGTCCAGTAGCTAATAATATCATTAGGGCAACTATGTCACCGAAGGGGGTGGTGGTGGTGCCGCGCAGGTCAAAAACCAGGATTAAACTTAACAGCATCATCCCAGCAACTATTTATGACACTGGCAGCACAACTCTTGCGTAAACTTCCAACTCATATTATGAAATGTAAAATTGAGTGATAGACGGTCATGTTGTGGTGGGTGCTGGCCATGCTCACCCAACACCAGCTAGCTGCTGTTTCATCGTTAGTTGGAAAACATTTTACTTCTGAGGTTTTTCATTTTTTTTTAAACAACTACTATTTTTAGCTCGTTGACCGTTCAACGTTGGATAGCTGATTAAGATAAGAGATTATAAATAGTGGAAGGGGCGATGAAGAATTTTATGAAATTGTTTGGTTAAAAAAAACCAGCTTATTTGCAAACTAGTTAAGTGAGGAAGTATTAGGAATTTCATTAGGAATTTATTAAAGGCCCCTTTTGGTATCTCCCAGTTTGTCGTAAGTGGACAATTTCTAGTCCGATTTTGTTGTAAAAAATTATGAACAAATTTATCATCAAAATCTTTTTATGCTGTGCTTAATTTGATTGCCAGTATCAGAGTTATAAACATATTTGACTTTTGTAGAAGAATATTAAAAATTCGAAAAAGACAAAAAGTTTTATTTTTCAGTAGTTTTTTATAAAGCCACAGATCATACAATTAAAATGAGCTGTAGACCATAAAAATCGATGGTGTATTTTTGCTTTCACTACCATTTTAGTAAAGGCCCCTTCTGGCATCTCCCAGTTTATTTTTTTTAAGTAAGCTGGGAAATATTTCACAGCCACAGATCTGGGCTTTTAAATGTAGTGTAATAATAGTGAAACTGTGTTTTAAAAGACGTATAATATCCCTAATTTTCTAAATTTAAACAAAATTAATATCAATCATACGCCACCACATTCCACCACTTTTCTACAGTGTAAGCGGGTAATGTTGAGGACGAAATGACATTTCAGGATTTACTGCGACCTTAGAATGTGGTTTCCAATTAACCCACAGATCTGGGCTTAAAATCGTTTAAATAGTGAAACTACATTTTATATAGAACAAACAATCTCTAATATTATAAAATTAAACAAAATTAATATAAATCATACGCCATCACGTTTGTTTTGTTCAACTTCCCTATTCATTAGAGCGTAAGTTTACTAACTTCGCGTGAAAAAGTAAAGTGAGCGATTGATAGGCGGAATGTTGAGGATGAAATGTCAGTTAGGACATTTGACTACGACCTTGGGATTTTAATTCAAATTAAGCCACAGTTCTCGTTTTTTTAGAGATGTTTAAAATGCTTTTCATCCTCAATTTGTTTAAATTTAAACAAAATTAATATCAATCATACGCCACCAACTCCAAGCGTATGTTTGCTAAGTGTTTGATAGGCAATATGAGCGAGCAGCACTAATGAAACCCAGGTTCATATCATACATTTTTCAGTGTCTTATTCCTATCAACAGATTAATGTCAGAAACGCTTTTCCACAAACTCATACTACTCAGAGGTTATTATTATTGGTTTTTCTGAGGGAAATATTTCCCCAAGAAATATCAATTGCACTGAACATAACACTGCAAACCTAGGCCTCAATTGCCTGCCACTTTCACTCATGTTTGTTGTCAATTTGCTACTTTGATGGGCATTGTAATAATTCGTCTGCCATGGCCACATGTCTTTTGCTAGACCGCAACTATTTGAAAATTGTCCCTCCGGTCTGCCCGACACTTTCCAAATACCATTTCACTTTGATTGCAATGACATTTCTCATGACATCTTTTTAATTGAATCAAATGTCTGACAATCAAATTTAAATATTTCCCTTTAATTGAATCGTATTTGTGGATAGATTTGTTGGTTGGCCGGTTCATATGTTTGATTCATTCTGAAGATAGAATGGAATTGATGGATAATCAAATAATATTGCCAACTAAATTAAATTCAATGTTCGGCTTATTGTGAGCATTTGTTGTCTTTTTTTTTGCGGTGAGTGTCAATAAACTTAAAATCCGACAAATTATAAAATTCAATTTAATCTATGTTTTAAATAATGTTGTCTATCGACAAGGTGAGATTATAAAAGGAATTAGAATTTATAGACATGAACAAAATTATGGAAAGTTTTCCACTCATATTTTAAGGATTTAAATTCATTTCGAGTATTCATACATACCGGGCTGCGAATGTGTTTCACTGGATTTTTTCTAAAGCCATAGGCTATTTAATCCAGATTTATTTGATTAGTCGCATGCAAATGTATAAAATACTGTTTTTATCATTGAATGAAATAGGTAATATCGGCTCACAAACACACACACATGCACGGCCAAAGCATTGTGTGAAAGTGTAGACGACAAATTGCAAATTTTCCAACAAACAATTTTTAGCCTCCAGTAATTTAGTTTTAGCATGCCTGTATGCCTATACGTTCTATGCCTGTATGTGTGTGAGTGCGAATTTTTGATAAATGTAAAATATTAAATTTCAATATTGATTTATTTTGTCAGGGCAGGAAACATATTAAAATCAACATGAAAACATATAGGTGAGCTTACCAGTACACCGAAAGCAACCGGCGTATTTACGTATGCACAGGACAAGCCATAAAATAAATAAACACATGCCCAAACATGTATATAAATATATGTATATCCCAAAAACAAAAAACACCGAGTCTAAAACAGTGCCGAAAGCTTTAGGAGAATACGAGGGATGATTAACCAATTTCAAAAAAAGTTTTCTTTATAAAAGAATTGAATTGATTTTTTTTTTGTTGAAATTCATAAGGCCTTTCTTCGTGTTTCCCTTGTCTTAAGACCTTAGTTGCCATAATCTAATTTTCTTCTTTGAATTATACAATAATTTTGATAAATAAAAAATTCTATAAAAATTTATTCTATAAGAATTGATGTTTTTTTTTTTGTTATTCAAAAGGTCTTCCTTCGTATTATACAATAATTTTGTTAAATGAAAAAAATTCTCGCCGACTACAGGTGAGAGTATGAAAGCCTCGGCTCATGGTAGATGGTGAAGCTTTTCAGAAGTCAATTATGAGAGCTATTATGGAAGTTATGGGTTATTTGCCCAAATAAGTCATTATTAATATCAATTATACGCATTATTAAAATCAATCATACGACACATGCCAGTAAGAGAAATAAGACTAATCTAAATGGTTTCTAGCACTTTTCCAATTGCAATGGGAAAAGAAAGATGGCGGAGCTGTCAGCTGCATAGTTTTAGTAAACCAGACGTATATTTTTGTCCAGCATTAGAAATTAACCAAAATTGAGAATATAACAAAAGTCTTATGCATTAAACAAAATTCAATTGAGAAATTCCCAGTCTGTTCCTTCCTGAAATGTTAAGACAAAATAAGAATATAAGATATACGGTCTTCCTTCATGCTTTTTGTTGCTGACTTACTATCTTTGTTAACAGGGCCACAGCTTTTAATTAAAATTTTCCGATAATTTTGTTAAATAAAAAAGCACTTAGATTAATATCAAGAATTATTCTTATAAGCACGCCTGTTTACGAAATCAAAAGCCTCAGCTCTTGGTAGATGGTGACATTTTTCCATAGTCAATTATGAGTTCTATTGAAGAAGTTATGGGATATTTCCCCAAATAAGTCGTTATTAATATCAATCATACGCCACGTATCACTAAAGGAAATAAGACTTATCTGAAAGGCTTATTGCATTTTTCCAATTGCAATGAGATCTGATGTTGCAATAGGAAACAGAAAGTAGAGAAAATCTGACAGGCACATGGACTTTCGAGAGAAATATATGTTTTTTTGATATGAGCTCTCAGAAGAGATTTGTGTTATCGTAAGCGCCACTGCTTTTGTTTACACTGTAGCTGTCTATCAATTTTTTTTTTTTAATTAATTACAATACAAAGCAAATTTATATTCTAATTTTGGGACCAAACGTAAACCGGGTGACACAGACCAGGTGGCTAGATTTTTGCAGCGACAGACCAAAGCCTCTTGTGGGAATTGAACGCACAACCCCCACACTGATAGGCAACCCCGCTACCAACTCGACTACCGGACCCTATCAGTATTATATCTAGTACAGTTCAGATTTTCTCGTTTGTTATTTTGATAACTATTGCATTTTTTTAATATGATAATAGAAAGCCGCATGTTGAGAAGGTAATAACAGTTTAGGCATTTTACTGCGACTTAAGAATAATATTTCAAATTGAGCCTCAGGTCTGGACTTTAAAGTAACATTTCAATGGAGATACTACCTGTAATATTGCAGAAACTGTGCCAATTTGTTTAAATGCAAACAAAATTAATGTCACTCATACGCCACCACATTTCCCCTATTAATATTTAGTGCAAGTTTACTGAGGTAGTGCAAGCGAATAGCTTGAGCGGGTGATAGGCAGCATGTTGAGGACGAAATAATTGTTTGGACATTTTACGGTGACCTAAGAATAATATTTTAACATAAGCCACAGATCAGGACTTCTGAAGAACGTGTAAAGGGAGAAACTTTTTTTTATGTGGCAGTTACAACAAAATAATATCAATCATACGCTGTACAATTATTCTTTTGACTTAACCGATTGATATTCACCTTAAGTTTACCAACGTAGTGTGAGCGGGTGATAATGTTGGAGTTGTAAACCTTGGAATTACATTTCAAATCGAGCCAGCGCTCTGGACTTTTAAGTGGCATTTAAATGGTAGAAATGCCTCGTATATGTTAGAAACCATCTTGAATTTTCTAAATTTAAACAAAATTAATATTAATCATACGCCATCAATTTTTCCTTTGGGATTTCTAGATTTCTCTTTGGAATTTCCTTATTTAGCGTAAATTTACGAAGATATTATGACCAAGTAGTGTGAACATGTGACTGGCTGCATGTTACGGATGAAATAACAACGTAGACACTTTACCCCAAACTTAGAATAATATTTAAAATTAAGGCACCGATCGGGACTTTTGAAATTGTGTTAACAAGTGGAACGACCATTTGTAGTGCTGAGACGATCTCCACTTTTCTAAATTTATATGCCACCATCGTCTCTGTTGAACTTCCTTATTACAAATGAGCATAGCTTTACAAAGTGTTTGTTAGGTAGTGTCAGCGAGTAAACGCATGTTCATGTAACATTTTTCAGCGGTAGATTTCAGCCGGATGAGTTTACAGATTACCCATTTTGAAGCAGCACACTGATACGAGACCAGAAATTCCATGGACAAGGCGTGAAAATGGTAGAAATGTAATTGCTGTATGGTGGCGTATGATTAACATTAATTACGACACTCATGCAGAAAATTGCGGATAACTTTGGTAGTTTAACAAATACAGACATTTCGAAAACTGTAAACGTTTTGTAATTCTATAATCTAAATATTAAAAGTGTGAGATAGCAGCTTGGGTATATCATTTCAGGCCAGAACTAATGGCCGGTCATGGCTGTTGTAGTTGGTCTGACGACTATCACATAGTCAAACTTGATTTAACACCTGATAAGACGTTTTTCCTCCAAAGTTTTTTAAAAAAAAAAATTTTTGTTGACAAAAAAAAATTTTGTTCGAAAAAAAATTTTTTCTTGAAAAAAAAAATTTTGTTAAAAAAAAAAATTTGTGGAAAAAAAAAATTTTGTTGAAAAAAAAAATTTGGAAAAAAAAAATTTGGAAAAAAAAAATTTGGAAAAAAAAAATTGTTTGTAAAAAAAAAATTTTGTAAAAAAAAATATTTTGTAAAAAAAAAAATTAGTAAAAAAAATTTTGGAAAAAAAAATTTTTGGTAAAAACAAAAATTTGGGGAAAACACAATTTCTGTACAAAAAAAAAATATTATTTTTTTTATCTTAATATATATTTACCCTCGACACTGATTCACTGATTCACTGACTCTGTCACGCAGTACGTAGGAATTTAAATAGGCATTCTATAATTCTACTAGTAAGTTGTAATGCGCCTATGGCGCCCGTTAATTTGCTTGAGAGAGTATTTGTTACTTAATTTTAAAAATTTTGTAAAAAATATTTAGAGAAAACTATTTTGTAAAAAAAAATTTCGAAAAAAAATAAAATTGGGAAAAAAAAAATTTTTGTTGAAAAAAAAATTTTTGCTGAAAAAAAAATTTTTGTTGAAAAAAAAAATTTTGTGAAAAAAAAAAAAATTGTAAAAAAAAAATATTGGAAAAAAAAAATTTTGATAAAAAAATTTGGGGAATTTCTGTACAAAAAAAAATATTATTTTTTTTATTATTATTATTTATAGAATTATTATAGAATGCCTATTTAAATTCCTACGTACTGCGTGACAGAGTCAGTGAATCAGGGAATCAGTGTATCAGTGAATCAGTGAATCAGTGTCGAGGGTAAATATATCTTAATATATATTTACCCTCGACACTGATTCACTGATTCACTGATTCCCTGATTCACTGATTCCCTGATTCACTGACTCTGTCACGCAGTACGTAGGAATTTAAATAGGCATTCTATAATTCTATAATAAATAATAAAAAAAATAATATTTTTTTTTGTACAGAAATTCTGTTTTCCCCAAATTTTTTTTTTCCAAAATTTTTTTTTTTCAAAATTTTTTTTTTACAAATTTTTTTTTTTACAAATTTTTTTTTTTACAAAATTTTTTTTTCCAATTTTTTTTTTTCAACAAAATTTTTTTTTTCCACAATATTTTTTTTTCAACAAAATTTTTTTTTTTCCACAAAAATTTTTTTTTTCAAGAAATTTTTTTTTTTTCAAGAAAAAATTTTTTTTTCAACAAAATTTTTTTTTTCAACAAAAATTTTTTTTTCCCACAAAAATTTTTTTTTCAACAAAAATTTTTTTTTTTAAAAATAAATTTTTTAATTCAACAAAATTTTTTTTTTTCAACAAAATTTTTTTTTCTACAAAATTTTTTTTTTTTCCAAATTTCAACGGGCGCCATAGGCGCATTACAACTTACTAGTATTAAGATAATAAATAATAAAAAAAAAAAAGAAATTGTGTTTTCCTCATATTTTTTTTTTCAACAAAATTTTTTTTTCCAAATTTTTTTTTTTCAACAAAATTTTTTTTTTCCACAAAATTTTTTTTTCAACAAAATTTTTTTTTTCAACAATTTTTTTTTTTTCAACAATTTTTTTTTTTTTCAAGGAAAATTTTTTTTTTCAACAAAATTTTTTTTTTAACAAAATTTTTTTTTTCCACAAAATTTTTTTTTTTCAACAAAATTTTGTTTCCATATTTCAACGGGCGCCATAGGCGGATTACAACTTACTAGTTATTATTATTTATAGAATGCCTATTTAAATTCCTACGTACTGCGTGACAGAGTCAGTGAATCAGTGTCGAGGGTAAATATATGTTAAGATTTAGAAAATATTTAATAACTTCTATACTAAATAAAATAAAAGTACCAAACAAGTGGCGGCAAAGTGACAAGAAGTACCGCCATACATTTCTTTGAAAGAAAATATTAGGAAGTCGCAGATGATGATGGTAATGCAATTCTCAATGTTCTATATTTGAAAATATTTAATTTTTTTTTTAAAAAACTGATATGTATTGTTTGTTCATTTCTCCTGTAACAACTAACAGATATACCGACAGAATCTGAAACCTATTATGCTTACACACACACACACGTGTGGGTAGATTCTTCAAGCCTTGGACATACATGCGCCAATGACATGCCAAATATATCTCGTCGTTTACTCATACACTGGCACATGCTCGCATACATACACAAGTTGGTTGGCCATTAAGTGGTAGAGAAATACGCACACATGTAGAACCAATGAAATTGTAAATAATCTTTTTTTTGGGGGGGGGGGGATTTGTTCAACAATGTTTTTCTAGCTGTTCATGTAGCTCTGAGTCCTGGGTTTTTTGGTGTTGTTGCTGCTTGTGTGGCGCAATGTTCAATAGTCAGTGTTGCGTTTATTTACCATAAAATTTCAATATGTCGGTTAGGAGTGTATGTATGTATGTAAGCATGTATATGATCAACCATGTAGAACAATGTATCGCTGGCCATTGATTAGAGTTATGTACAATACATACCCAAAAGGATGTGTAGTACCAAAGAAAAAAAGGAATCAATCACACTTGCATGGAAAAAGGGGGGGGGGATGGGGAACAGGGAAACAAGCACAATGGGAGTTGTGCTTGATTTACTGACCGTCATTCAGATGCTCAGGCTGAGGGGAAAACAAGAGCAAGAGTGATGTGTTTCGAAGTGGTTTGTTGATGATCTTAATGGCCCGTGACGTATGATTGATATTAACTCAGAGTTAATTAAGAAAAAAATAATTTTATGGCAAAAGTCTGATTCAAATGAATGTAGCTACCTGGGAAATAATACAAAAGAATTAAAGAACTTTCACTCACAAAAACTTATAACTGTTTGTGGGTGAAAGGACATATGAGTTGTATTTATTAGGACTTCTGTAAGGAAATATTTGTATGTCGATAGGAGAAATTGACAGGTAGAATGAGAAATGTCTTGAAATTATCTTAAATGTGGAATTTTGAATATTTTAAACGGTGGCGTATAAGTAAAGTGAATTGCTATATGTGTTTGAAATTGTTTTCATATCTTTAACAATAAACCTAATAATTTGTTGTAGGTGAGTAACAAGTGTTCTATAGTTTCTTCAGGACTACGTTCCATCTTTGTCCAAATTGTAGCAGGAAAAATTTCCTACAACATGTTTTAAATGAATCCACGAACACCTTCAGGGCAAACGGGGATTGTCATTTAGATTTTCAGAAAAAAACATGAGCTGTTTAAAATATAATTTTGATAGAGAGCTGCCGGGCTTATCCTTCTCTGAACGACTATGCCCTTCTAGACAGGTAGTACGCAACGTTTAAGATATCTCAAGGGTTTTCTCAGAGTTTAGCACCTGTAAAATATGTAAGATTTCAAGGATCTATGTGCCTTGCCCATCTTTCTATTTTCTATTGTGAAAGTCAGTGTTTTATGGTAAATGGAAAATAATTATAAGCCTTCCAGATTCGTCTTATTTCTCTTATGATGTGTGGCGTATGATCTTCTTCTTTTTTAATATATATTTACCCTCGACACTGATTCACTGACTCTGTCACGCAGTACGTAGGAATTTAAATAGGCATTCTATAATTTTCTATAAATAATAATAATAAAAAAAATAATATTTTTTTTTTGTACAGAAATTGTGTTTTCCCCAAATTTTTTTTTACCAAAAATTTTTTTTTACAAAGTTTTTTTTTGAACAAAAAATTTTTTTTTTACAAAATTTTTTTTTTTTACAAAATTTTTTTTTTTTACAAAATTTTTTTTTTTACATTTTTTTTTCCAAATTTTTTTTTTGTCAACAAAAATTTTTTTTTCAACAAAATTTTTTTCCACTAACTTTTATTTTTTTCCCACAAAATTTTTTTTTTTCAACAAATTTTTTTTTTTTCAACAAAATTTTTTTTCCATATTTCAACGGGCGCCATAGGAGCATTACAACTTACTAGTTAATAATAATAATGAATTATTTGGGCAAATGTCCCATGCCAAACCAGGCAAGATTTTGATTAGATTTTTAGTTTAAAGAAACATAAGATGTTTGTTTGTTTTCTTAACACAGCTGGCAGAAAAACCCCCCTGTGATTTTCTCTTGCCAAACCAGGCAGGATTATTATTAGATTTTTTGTTTAAAGAAACATAAAATGTTTGTCTGTGATTATTGTCTCTCGCAGCTTTCTACAATTCCGTCGATGGTTTTCCCACAGCAATCTTTCGTTATGGCATTGTGTCCCTATTCGTTCCATTGCGACTGTCAAGATTCGAGCTTTTTCAAATTGATGCCAGAAATAAAATTAATCATACGCTCCTGTAGACCACAAATAAAATGTTTTTTTTGTGTACTCAGTTAGCAAAATGGTCAATCATTATTTCACACCTTCCCAGCGAATACAATAGAACTTTTGCCTGCTGTCGCTCTCAATTAAAATAATCAAATAACATGTCGAAAAACGTAACGAGATAATTTTATTACACACTTACATATTTTTTGTAGTAATTAACAGCGTCAAAAATACACCCACTCATTAACTCGTTTAAGGACATTTATTGAAATTAAAATTTCACTTGAAAATTACTCAACATAAATCGTTGTTCAGGCCCAGCAACGACAACACACCCAACCGGGCGGGTGACTGGTAGCCATCGCTACACTTACACCTAAGCCAAAGGTAGCGGAGAGTGTTGAGCGGGAAAATGGTGGCTGGTGGTTGGTGGTTGGGAGAACGAATGGCTGTTTACGCACTTGGTTGGTTGGTTTGGTGTGGCCATGCTTTTGTAATTAAATTAAGATTTTATTAGAGATATCTCTGTTTTTTTTGCCAGTTGTCCTTAAAATATGTTGTGCTCGAGCATTTAAAAACCACCCCTGTACACATCTGTACACATAGATGTACCCAGGCAGCAGTCTGCGTATCCTTGGTCTTGACTTTTCCCCTGGGTGTAGTCTATGACTGTGATGCTGCTTTTGCCGTTGCCGTTTATGCGTAGTTATCATAAATTTTCTTTAATTATTTCATTCGAGCTTTTATTGCACATCTTTCTTTCGTTCGTTCGTTCGTTCAGTGTGTCGAGGTAACACGTAAATGTTATTAAACGACATTCCTGCCATTCGTTTGTTTACGCCGAGTCTTAAGAGAAAAAATATGTTTATTTTAAGCCTAATTTTGTCTTATTCGAGTGGTGGAAAACAGGTGTTTTTTTTTGTTCTGCATGTATTCTGGGCGGAAATGTACCAATAGGCTGTGCCAGAGATTTATGGCGGCGAAGAGTAAATTAAATATTTGCTAATGACACATATTAAGATATCTCCTTGGAAGGGCGGGCGGAGAAGATGAACGACATTGCCAGAACAGTTTCCCGGCAAAGGTTACTGCCAGCCATGGATATGAAGGACGAAATTTTGTAGATAAAAATTTAAAACATATTCACAGGGAATGTAATTTGTAATTACATTTGCCTTGGGTTTCTAAACCGCAAACAACAGAGCGTCTAAGTGATATTAATGACATGCATATATAAATTAATATTACTCATACGTCTTTTGGTGGAGACGCTCTAGCTCCAGAGCCAAGGATCATGGCCAATTCATAGGAATGGCTATTGATATTCAATAAAAAAAAATCATTAATCATCTCTCGATAGCGCAATCCATTCACAGTACCCCACGTTTGTGGAATGCCCAATTCCAAAGAACGACGAGGATGAGGACAAACCTGGGTTTTCTTCAACACTTTGGGCTACAGCAGCAATATTCGCAGTTGTTCTTGAGCGACGTGCACGGAATTTATTCTTCACATCACTAACTTGTCCCAACAGCTCGAATTTTCCCACCACTTTCTGTATTGCGGTTCGACAGGGAGCTTCACGACGACCCAAAAATGCTTTAGTTTTTCACCATTTTTGTAGTAAATTTTAATAATTTCAATGCGTTGATGAAGCGTACATCGTTCCATTTTTAGTAATGACGTAGTCAAATGTCAAAGTATAAAAGCTTCAAAAATGACAGCTACCGAAATACTGGGTGATTCAAATACCGAATGAAATACCTGGTGAAAAAAAGTGAAAATCCCGTATTATTAATATTATTTTATATCAAGATTTTTTTTCTAACAATTTATTGGATTTTATTTAGAAATATGTAAAGGCTCACACATCCCTCTGAACGTCCTGTGATTATGTTATGTTATGATAGTTTTAACACTAAAATACATTGAGTTGTTTCTTCAGAAAATCTAAAAAAAATCTACAGATTCCATAAATCGGTAATATTTTTTCAATTAAAGGTAAGAAATGCCTGTTATTGCTCCAGCAGACAGCAAAACTTTAGCTGGAGAAAATTGGCAAAGAACTTTTCCGGACGTCATCCTTTAACTTCTGACAAATTTTTTTCAAGTTGTTTGGCAATTTTTCTTTACATATTTTTCTGAATTTTTTTTTAATATTTATTTTTTTTCGTATTTTTCCAAATTTCTTTCAATATTTCTTTTTTAATTTTTTTTATTTTTTTTTTAAATTTTTTTTTTTAATTTTTTAAAATTTTTTTTTTTGGTTACTGGTTACTCATTTAACTAAAGAAAAAAAATATATCTCAAAATATGCCGTCTTTAAAGCAGACACAAAGTTAGCAAAGAACTTTTCCAGACGTCGTCATTTATCTTCAGTTTTTTGCAATTTTTCTTCCAATTTCTTTCTAAAATTTTTTTCTACATTTTTTTTAATATTTATTTTTTTTCGTATTTTTCGAAATTTCTTTCAATTTTTTTTTAAAATTTTTTTTAAATTTTTTTTTTTTCATTTTCTGACAAAGTGCGTTCTGGTTACTCATTTAACTAAGGAAAAAAAATATATCTCAAAATATGCCGTCTTTAAAGCAGACACAAAATTTGGAAAGAACTTTTCCAGACGTCATCATTTAACTTCAGTTATTTTGCAATTATTCTTTAAATTTTTTCTAATTTTTTTTTAAAAATGGTTTAAAATGTATATTATTTTCTTAATGTCTTATCAATATTTTTTTTAAAATTTTTTTTTTGAATGTTTTTTAAATTTGTTTTATTATATTTTTTAATTTTTTATTTATTATCATTATTTTTTTTTAAAATTTTTTCGTATTTGTAAATTTTCTGACAAAGTGCTGGTTAATCATTTAACTAAAGAAAGAAAACATATCTCAAAATAGGCCGTCTGTTAAGCTGACAGAAGATTTTCTCGGTGCTGCTGTAATTTTTTTTAATTTATGACACTTGACAATATTTAGCCAACGAGATAAATGACCTCTCGCTTTATGGCCTGCTTGAATTTTTTCTGGCGGAAGTTGCAGATTTTTTTAAGGATAATTTCCCTTTTGTTTGTTAGTATTCTTCTCAATGGAGAGGATTAAAGGGAGAACGAAAATTCGGAGAGGCTAACCAAAGACGAGGCGAAAAATGCTATGAAGTAATATAACTAAAACTAGAATATATTGCTGAACTTCTATTGTAAAGACTTATTTATTGCAAACATAATTTACCAAAAAATATTAAAAAAGAAGGACTGGCTGCTAGGGCCTTCATCTTGATAAAGTTGTCATAGTTTTGTTGCCAACCTGCCTCCACAAAGACTATTGGACGCTAACGCTGAGAATTATATTTGTGTTAATACTTCATATTACATTATTTAATATTTAGAATCAGTGTTATATTCTTGGCAATACCAATAATAAAGTTAAAAAAAAGTAAAGGAAATACAGATTTTGCCTAGAGTAGACTTGCTGATGAATGACAGGAATAACAGGGATAGCGTAACTAAGAAAGATTGGTTCCTTCTGTATCCTCTCTCCCTGGTTGTTTCTCTAGAAGTCGGAAATGTGCCAGAATTTTAATTTGGGATTCCCCTTGTATTCTCTGCTGCCTTTGGGCTAATTGATGCTACAACATTACGCTTGTATCGTCTTGCTTTAATTTATTTTTCTTTTTTTAGCTTGGCGTGAGTTTTTTTCTTTGTTTTGATGTCCCTCTTTTCTGCACTGACTTTTTTGGGGGGGTTAATGAGAACATTTTTTGGGGAGATTTCACTTATTTCATTCTCGAAGTTAGTGTTTACTGCTGCTGTCCAGGTTCTCGAAGAAGGTGTCTTAGTTTCTCATCCTCTCAAAGATTTATTACGCAAGATTACAATTTATGCACAGAGTAACTTTAATTATGGCTGATGTTGGTATTAAAAAGTCCTACCAAGAAAAAAAATTACCATCACCACTGCATAATTTAGCCTCCACCAATGAAACTGCTGCCTTAAATACGAAAAAAAAGAAATGATAATCACTTTTGGCCATAAACAGGCCTGCGATGAAACAAAAAAGCAGCGCACGACAACAACACAAAGGCTCTGTTTGAGATTTCATTGACGCTGCAGATTAAGGCGGGCATTGAAATGAAATCGGTGGAAAATTTCTTACGTTTTTATGGCGGAAATTAAAAATCCAAAAAAACGAAACTGTAACAAAAATCTTCATTAGCTAAACAAAACCATCATTATTACTACAGTGGGATAATAGCTTATTACATTTGCATTGCCGGCCCACTTGCAGCCGGAAATTCCGGGAAGTCTTCCAAATCGTATTAAATATTAATCAGCAGTCTGGTGACCTCGACAAGAGATAAACAACTTGTTTGGTTTAGTTTTATTTTGTGGCTGGGAATTGTTTGCCCATCGTATTGCGGTGGTGGTGGCTGTCATTATCAATTACATAGGAAAGTCTATATAGTGAGAAATGGGGGAGATGGCGTCCGGTAAAATTTTTATATCCTTGCCACGGTTCAAATCTGAGTTTTCTGTGTGATGGTGGCCACCTTATCTAATACATCACTGCTGATGAAATACAGTGAAAAGCCTTGTCATAAAATCTTATTGGACAGGAGTCGGGAGGTTTCTCATTCAACTGTTCAATCGGGGACAGGACAATGCGAGAAATATTAGAGCAACATCAGCAAACGTCGCTCTCTCTCTTTCCTCCCAGCTATACTCTCATTTCCTAACGCCAGCAGAGTGCATTTAATTCATAGGGGACATCACCTCAGAGCTAGTGGAAAAAAAATTGGGGAAAATTACATAACTTATGTTCATTTCGTATTAAAGTAGTTATTTAAAAAAAAAAATGGAAAAATCACATAACTTATGTTCATTTCGTGTAAAAGTAGTTAAATTTTCTTTTGGGATATTCTTGAAACAGTTTTTAAGAATGGTCATGGAAATGGTCTAGAGAATTCCACCTTCTCATGTTTATAAACAGTTGACTTCACATCGAAGTATGAGTTCAACAGACGTTTGGGTTCGGAATTGACACGTCGCATAAATGTTCTTTTCTGGGTATTTCCCCTATCTAAGTTGTCTGTATACTTAATCCAAACTAAATTCAATATTTATCTAAATTAAATGTTTTTTTTATATATTTCTAACAAATTATTAATCAAAATCTCTTATTGTCTTTTTAGGTAAGTGCCCCAATAATATATTTTGGAAATTGTGGAAATTAAAATGCACGGTTAGATGTGCATTAGGATGTCCATGGAACTATGAAATTTCCATAGTGGCATAACATGGGGTAAAGTATATTTTAAATTTTTTTAAAATGTTTTTACATTTTTTTTTTAAATCTTTCTAATTTTTTTTAAACCATTTTATTTTTTTTTAAATATTTTTGGAACTTTTCTTTAAATTTTTTTTAAAAATGTTTAAAATTATTTTTTTGTATTTTTTTTTCTTAAATTTTTTTAATTTCTTTTTTAAAATATTTCTTTTTTAAAAATATTTAAAATTTAATTTTTTTTTTTAATTTCGTTTTATAATTTTTTTGAATTTCTTTTTTAAATTTCTTTTTGGAATATTTCTTTAAATTTTTTTAAAAATGTTTAAAATTTCATTTATTTTTTTTAAATTTATTTTTTGTTTTTTTAAATTTGGAATTTCTTTTTTAATTTTTTTTAAAATTTTTTTTTAATTTTTTTTTAAATTTCTTATTCAGTTTATTTCTAATTTTTTTTTCGGATTTTTTACAAAATGTTTAGTGGCCGCACAAATCTGATTATCTCGAAAATTGGGTTTTTCGTAGTTTTTTCTTTTAAATTTTTCTAATATTTTTTTTAAACTATTTTTTAAAAAAAAATTATGTTTTTTTTTTTTAAATTTCTTTTCGGAATATTTCTTTACAATTTTTTAAAAATGTTTAAAATTTCATTTATTTTTTTTAAATTTTTTTTTTAATTTTTTTTAAATTTTGTTCTTAATTTTTTTTTGGAATTTCTTTTTTAAATTTTTTTTATAATTTCTTTCTACATTTTTTTTCGGATTTTTTACAAAATGTTTAGTGGCCAAAAAATCTGATTATCTCGAAATTTTTTTTAAACTATTTTTAAAAAAAAAAATTATATGTTATTTTTTTGGAATTTTATCGTATTTTTCATAATTTTTTTTTTAAATTTTTTCATAATTTTTTTTCAAATTTCTTTCTAAATTTCTTATTAATTTTTTTTTTTAAATTTTTGTTCGGGTTTTTTACAAAAATTTTAGTGGGCGCACAAATCCGATTTTCTCGAAAAAAATTTTTTTTTCGTAGAGTTTTCTCATTATTTGAGGGGACTTTGGCCAAAGTTATTTTATGGGATTGAAAATGTCTTTGAGTTGTGGAGGTTCCAATCAAATAAATTGTTATTAAATAATGCACCAGATATTCGGCGAACCGAATGGTTCGAACCGAATGGTAAGTAAGAATAGGCAACATAAACGCCTCCAAACATTTTATTTTGTAATGCATGTCATTATACCGCCAAAACTCAATTCGACTGTCACAACAACCAATTCGAACTCCACAATGTTTTTGTATGTTTATAAAATTTTCATTTAACGAATTCACAACAACCAATTCGAACTCCACCATGTGTTTATTGTTAAACAATTTTTATTTAACGAATTCAAGGAGGTTTCCACCATTTCGAGTTATCATGAAAACATTCGACCAGGCAAGAAGAATTGAATTTCGTATCATTTCTTTAGGTATTCATTTATATTTCCTTTAACATTTCCAAGGACACGATGAATGCCAGCAACAGTTTGCTGTCTATGGATCGCAGCTGAGCCGCGTATCTGTTTAATCATTTGTTTTAGGCAAATATACTTTAAATCCCGTTCATTTCATTTCCAATCCTTCGCTTTTATTTTCTTTCACTCTCTATCTACCTGGTGCTGCCGGTCATCAACTGGGTAGATATAGATGGCATCATTTCCAGTGTTTGGCGGAGTCATGTCGCCATCAGTCGGTCTTCGGTGTACTTCCCAGGTTTCAAGGTGATGCCAAATCCACCTCCCGTTTGTGGTGATGCAGTCAGGTTCGCATTAAGCTCATAGAATTTGTGCCTTAGATTTTTCAAAGTTCATCGTTCCAATTGTTTTTTTTAGCATCTTTACCTTAGTGCCATAAGCTATCGTCGACAAAGTCTCATCCTATTTTTCTTACACGGCTATTGACGATTTTAAAATATTTACTTGAGGGTAAACTACCTATTCTGGAATATTTTAAAAATACTTTACTTGAGGGTAAAATATTTTTAGAATCCTGAACATCAAACCATGGTTTTTCCTTCATCTGTATTTGTTTCCCCTTGGCATTTTCTCTTTCACAATTGCAATGAAATCCCCTCCGTTACTCAGCTCATATACAGCCAAAAGATAAACCAAAACCAGTTAAGCCATACATTTAAAATGGCAACAAAGCTGAAAGCCGCAAAAAATTAAATTTTGAATGTTAACAAATGATAGGCGGATATAATTAATTATATTAAAGCGACAAAGGTGTCACACACACACACACAGATACACAGGCAAACAAATGGATTTAAATGTGAATAGATCAGCACAGGTGAAAGTGCAGAGACCTACGTGGGAAGGAGGTTTTGGAGCGTGAGCATGTGAAAACGATTGCGTGTATGTATGCGTTTAATTAAGGACACCTCCTCCGAAATTTCACCACCCACTACTGGAACCACACAAAACAAAAACTAAAAGTTAATCCAATAAATAAACATCTTTGGTCTGTAAGTGAAAGTGTCTGTTGCTGATGTGGGCGCCAACGCTCAATAACGAGGGGGGTGTTTGCGTGCCATTGAACCTGTGATTGTGTGTGCTGGCATAAATGTTAGTTGAACTATGTGTCAAATAAGGTTCACCTGAACTCATTCAGTTGGAACAGTTCCAAAATAAATTTCCACTGCCAAGTCATGTGTGCGAGCATTTAATAATTAATTGTGATTAATTTCGGGGAATTCATACGATACAACATAAATAGACGCTGAAGCATAGACAACCACCAATACACACACACACACACACAGCAACACAATCCGACAAACACGCAACAGGAATTGTTCTCTTCCCCACCCCACTCAACCCAGCAACAACAGAACTGGGGTAGCAATTTCACCTTAGCAATGGGTGATGGGGGGGGGGGGGGTGAAATGGAGATGAAATTGTGGTAATGAGATTAGAAGTTCGTCTCTGTGAGCCACCGTTGACGGTATCTGCAACAACTTAAGCATCACTTTACGCAACTTGTAATGTCTTTTGGGTTATTCAATTATTTAAGTACAAAACAATTTGAGGCTTTACATTTTTCACTCGCTGCGCAACCAATTTTTCTTCCCATTCCTCATTCCTCATTCCCCATTGACGATGTCGGCCATAAAGCAGCAGCACAAAATCCAATAAAATTCAGTTTGCCATTGCTCGGCTCTAAATATAATTTTCCAAATAACATAATGGGCTTTTTCTATTACACCCAACCTAGCGAAGAACGGGTGGACTGGTCTGGGCCAGCAAGACTGACATCAACAACAACAGGAGGAGTCACAACGAACTACGGTTTACAACTACTTTTCATTGCAACAACAACAAGAGCAGCAACACAAGTGTATGTGCTACAACATTTGAAAAGCCATTACAATTTCGAACGAATTTTCATTTAAAATTTATGAAATTGCTTGAAATTACTTGATGACTTGTACAAAAGGGAAAAAAAACAAAACAAGAGACATAGAAATCGAAATGAACCAGCCGACATTCGATGGCATCAGCATTAACCCTCACAACCTGCCCGTCATGACAGGTCCCCCAAACCAGACATTTTAGATAGTGTGAATTTGTTGCCCCCCCCCATTTCTTCTTCTTCAATTGACTCCTCTGTTCGGTGCCTAAGTTAACCATTCATGCAGTCACTCAGCCAAACATGACACTTTACTTTTTACTTACATAGTCAGGGCTGTCCAACAGGCAGGGTGAGCTAGACTTCACTTTCAAGGATAGGGAAACCCAGCCCAGGTAAAAAAAAAAACAAAAAATTACCCAAAATTAAAAAATTCGGAAATTTTTCTCTGTTCTATTTTTGGGTCATTTTTTTTTTAAATAAAAACAAAAAATGAAAGATTGCCTAATAAATATGAAAAACTCCCTAATTTTATTTTTTTTTTATGAAAAAAATTTCCCAATTTTGTATGAGGTTTTTCTGGGGTGTTTTTAATTTCTATTTGGGGTTTTCTCATATTTTAGTTTGGGGTGATATTGCATAATGAACAATCACCTCTAATATGGGGCGATTCTTAAGACTTTTGTTTTTTTTTGTTAAAAAAATAAACTTCATCCAAATTACGAAATTCTATTGTTACAATTTTGGGGTTTTTTTTCCAGAATGTTTGGGGGATTTGGTATTTTTTTATAATTTGTTTTAAAAAATTGAGATTTTTCAGAAATTTTGGAAACCTTTTCATATTGAGCTTTTGGGGGGATTTTTTTTGATTTATTTTGGGTAATTCTTAATTTTTTTGGGGTGGGGAATATTTTGTATTTGGCGGGTATTTCCATACTCCACCTGAGGACCTCCTTTTGTGGATAAAGGGACGTTTTGTTTTTTGTAATTAAAGACGCCTGGTCTGACACTTTTGTCTTCAGTTGAATTTATCCTAAGTGCTTTAACAGAAAAGATAAACCCTTTTTCTTCTTGAAAAACAAAAACAATCAGGATTGAATACGGAATAAGTTGTGCCCGAACGGCTAAATTGCAAGGGCGCCTTTAGCCTTAGGGGCATTTTTCCAAGAGCAACGAGACTGGGACCGATAATCCACATAATCATAGGGGAATCTAGCTGCAGCTATTCCTTTCTATTTGATAGGTAAACGAGTCTGGTATCAAAATAAAGCTATTCTTTTAGACTATTACTAACCTACTAATAGTTGTGTCAAAGGATTTATTGTGTAAAGAAAATGGGATCACAATAATGAATTCAGAGATGAAGAAATCGATTTTCGTTGAGTTTTATTTTAATTTTAGCATATATTCGTAATGGCCAATGTTATATAAACTAAAAGTGTTTATCAGGGCATCATTTTGAAGGCAGAATACATCCAAAGGCAAAAGATTTGGCAATTCGAAAAAAAGATTTTTGACCAAAAAAAAAGGAAAGGGGTTAACCCACTAAAATTTTGGATTTTTTTTAAAAAAATAAATTTTGTTTAAATTTTGCTCATTCATTGCGGGCATAATTCAAAACAATGGGCCGTTTTCATTTTTTAGATTGAACAAATAGATTGGGAGAAATTCGGTCCAGAAAATGAAGTTTCTCAAAATTAGAGATTCGAAAGTCACTTGAAACCATTCGGCCAATTTTTCAGCAAAGGAGTAAGGCATCGAAACAAGTCTGGTATCAAAATAAAGCTATTCTTTTAGACTATTACTAACCTACTAATAGTTGTGTCAAAGGATTTATTGTGTAAAGAAAATGGGATCATAATAATGAATTCAGAGTCGAAGAAATCGATTTTCGTTGAGTTTTATTTTAATTTTAGCATATATTCGTAATGGCCAATGTTATAAGAACTGTATGTGTTTATTATTGCATAATTTTGACGGCAGAATACATCCAAAGGCAAAAGATTTGGAAATTCGAAAAAAAGATTTTTGACCAAAAAAAAAGGAAAGGGGTTAACCCACTAAAATTTTGGATTTTTTGAAGAAAATAAATTTTGTTTAAATTTTGCTCATTCGTAGCGGATCTAATTCAAAACAATGTGACGAAATTTTTTCGATTGAACAAATAGTTTGGGAGAAATTGGGTTCAGAAAATGAAGTTTCTCAAAATTGGAGATTCGAAAGTCCGTTGAAACTGTTTGTCCAATTTTTCAGCAAAGGAGTAAGGCATCGAAACAAGGAATAAGGTATAATGTATTGCCAACTTAAAGCTGGACTTTAGGACTATTATTAACCCATTGAGAGTTGTACGCTACGATCATGTTCGCTGGATCTATTGTCAATGCGGTGGAGCACTCTCAAAATGTATTTTTGGCCATTAATTTGTAACGGCTAATGTTATATAAACTGTATGTGGTTATAATTACACCATTTTGAAGGTATAATGTATTCGTATGCAAAAGATATGGAAATTCGAAAAAAATATTTTTGACCAAAAAAATAACACCGAAATTTTCGATTTTTTGAAAAAGAAAAGATTTCTTTGAAATTTTGCTCATGCGTAGAGAATTTTAAACTGAGCAAGATGATGTGTTTGATTTTTAGATTGAAAAAATATTTTGGAAGAAATTTGGTTCTGAAGATGGGAGATCTCAAAAGTTGAGGTTCGAAAGTCACTTGAAACTATTTGGGTTATTTTTCAGCAACGGAATAATGAATCGCCATAAGAGTAGCACCAAATTAAAGACAGACTTTAGGACTAGAAATAACTCAGTGAGAGTTAGGACCAGAAATAACTCATCGAGAGTTAGGACTATTTTTAACTCACTCATAGTTGTATGTTCCGATCGTTTTTAGTGGATTTATTGTGCTTCTAAATGTTTGTGCAAGTATAGTTTGAAACCATACCAAACAATATTTCTAGGTGGCCCAACAATGTTGTTTGTGCAACCAAATGTTTGTGCAACCAAATGTTTGTGCTACCAAATAGTTGCACAACCAAATGTTTCCACAATCAAATGTTTGTCCAATGAAATTTTTGGGAAATTGTAGTTTAAAAATTTTCAATTTTTTGAAGAAAAAAAATTTTGTTTAAATTTTGCACATTCATAGCGGACATAATTCAAAACAATGCGACGTTTACATTTTTCACATTGAACAAATAGTTTGGCAGAAATTGGGTTCAGAAAATGAAGTTTCTCAAAATTGGAGATTCGAAAGTCCGTTGAAACTGTTTGTCCAATTTTACAGGTAAAGGGAATAAGGTATCGCCACAAGGAAGAAGGTATCGCCAACTTAAAGCTGGACTAAAGGACTATTATTAACCCATTGAGAGTTGTGCGTTACGATCATGTTCGCTGGATCTATTGTCAATTCGGTGCAGCACTCTCAAAATGTATTTTTGGCCATTAATATGTAACGGCTAATGTTATATAAACTGTATGTGGTTATAATTTCACCATTTTGAAGGTAGAATGTATTCGTATGCAAAAGATATGGAAATTAAAAAAAAATATTTTTGACCAAAAAAATAACAAAGGGGTTAACCCATCAAAAATTTGGATTTTTATTGAAAAAATAGTTTTTGTTGAAATTTTCCTTGTTATTAGCGGATTTTAATCTGAACAAGATGTTGTTTTCATTTTTTAGATCGAACAAATAGTTTGGGAGAAATTTGGTTCAGAAAAATGAGTTTTCTCAAATTCAGAGACCCGAAAGTCCCTTGAAACTGTTTGCCGTTGTCAGAGCCTAGGGTTGACCATTCCCAGCAAAGTAACATTAGTTTGTGTGTATATATGTGTGTGCGGTGTGTAGATTTGTGTGACTTCACTGGTTTGAGATGGTGGCCAGCTATTTTATTTGATTACCCATCTTAGATTTGATGTTTATGTCCTTTAATGGTGGTTGCCTGTTGTTGATATTGAATTTTCAATTTCGTCTAAAGGCGAGTATGTACACACACACACACACACTCACACATGCATACCTAACGGATTCCGTAGTATATGCCAACTTAAATGTCAGTTTCATTTTCATTTTACTTCGGTCATACCGTAAAGTAATATTGGACAAGTGTGTGGTCATGTTGCCGTCAGCTGCTCAAAGAAGTAGTTCAGTTATTGGTTTTTCATTTCGCTAGGACTCTGTAAGTAATTACGTGAAAGGCAGCAGCAAAAGACGTTATTAAAATAGTCTTTGACACTTGTCACAACTAATTTTATTTTCAGTTAAATACTGCCCAGTAGTTCTATGAATGGCGGCAGGGAATGAAAGGAAAGTTGAGGAAGAGAATTGTGGTAATTGGGAGGTAATTAGAGAGATGTGTTTTTTTTTTAAATTTGGGGACAACTTAATATTTGTTTTATTGTGAAGGGTTTAAGGCCAGCAATATTTTACTATTAGATTATTTTTCTCTGGGTCTCCCTGAGCTCCAGTATACCAACTGTGTCCATGGCCTTCGACCTTTTCGTGTTGGACCTTTTCGAAATTTATAGAGCTTCCGGTTTTAATAGCTTTTATTGGCAAAATGAAATATTCAAAATTTGTTTCTAAACAACAACAAAAAAATTGATTTATTGCTGTACCTTTTCATTATTCTGTTTCGATATTAAAAACTTTCTCCTAAGAGTATTCAAGGGAAATGTTGTAAACTAAAATTCGATTTCAATAAATTATGGCAAAATCATTTTAATGGCGTTTGCAGCACAACAGTATCGTTAAACTCAAAGCTAAAAGGGTAGCAATTCAGTAAAATCAAAAGCAAACGAAAACCAGATGTGTTGCGGAAAGAGAAGCAGTCATGGGTAATAAGGACATTTACAGGGCCATAATAAAGTATTAAGTAATATTTGGCGAAAACGAAAACAATTTATATTAATAACGTAGAAATGAACATATACAGAGGCACGTACATACATACATCAAGCTATAAGGGGTGGGCCATGTGGTGGTTTCGTTTTTGAATCATATGTTAGTTTGCAACAAACCATATATATCTCCCCTACACAGGCACAGACTTTTTTTGTATATTTATTAAAAAAAAAAAACTGTATGCCTTGATTAGAGGGGAACCAAAGAGAAATATATACATACGTCATATATAAATACATATTTCTCTCGCACTCTCTCTCTCTCCCCATGTCTCCCAACACATAAATAATAATTTTATGTATTTTATGCCACCGCATAGTATTATATGGGCTTTCGGTTTTCCTATTATTTTGAATTATAGAAAAAAGTGAAAGTGCGAAAAACTGCTGCCAATCGTCCCCCAACTTCAATGTCGTCTCCTCAGTAAATACAAAATTTATATCCATACAAAAACATAATTTAAGGATTAGAAGAATTAATGATCTTACGACCATAACACTTAAAATGATGTGTTGCTTGAGCTGTGTGTATGTGTGTGTGGTTAAAGGTTTATGGTCATATCAATTAAGAGAAATATTTATTAAATATCTTTTGTGAAATTTATGGCAAAATACTGGCGGATGAAATTTATGGCACATGCAGTTAAATATGAAAATTGATTTTAATTAATTATTAGTTAATTGGCAAATGTTACGCGCGACCTCGGTTGACCGGTTAGTGGTAGACAAAGGAGTTAGCTCGGCTGAGTTTGACAGAAGACCGGATAAAGTCATTGGAAATGAAAATAATATCAATTGCCGTGCCGTGTTGGAAATGATACTTTCAATGGTCGACCATGGTTCGTTATAAACACTAAAAACTGATGATGGAGAATTGGACGAGAATATATGAAAAAGTTTTTTCCCTCTCACAAAATAACACAAACAGCAATAAATTCATACGAAGTGAGTACATTTTTAAAGAGAACAGGAAACAGCAATAAAGACTCCGCCACAGTCATATTTCGGAAAAGCACTATAATCATTGTAATTCAAATCGTAGCTCTACACAGAGAGGCGATTTAATTTAATACTCAATTCCCTTACATTTTGCTAAGCAATTGGGATTTCTGAGACATTTGACGGATCTATGCAAAATGCCCAAAAAAAATGAATGTCCCAAATGAAGAATTCGCCAGAATAAATGAAAAACTCTGCCAACTCTGCTTGGATTTATTTAATGTCGATTGCCGACACCGGATCCACTGTCTGAGTTGACTTGTTTTTGAGGATTTCCACCGCTTGATGTTGGTGTCCGAATCGGAGATTATTCCATTAAACTCCCCCAACAATTTTAAAAAAATTAGCCAAAATTCTAAACATTTGTGAATTTTACATTACATTTTTTGAAAAGGAAAAAATGAAACATCACCTGAATGTTATGAAAAACTGCCCATTTTTGTTTTCGGGGAATTCATAATGAAAATAATGACAAATTTCCCAATTTCATTTGAGATTTTGTTCGGTGAGTTCTTTATTTCTTTGGGGTCATTCCTTTGCCACAGCTATGTCTGGTCAAATTTCGGATCAACAATCTTAGAAAATCTTCTACTAGAAAATCTTACATAAGGTCATTTTCCAATTTCATCTATAAATATTAAAATCTGTATCGTCCGTTGTGGTATTGGGAGCCAAGCGAGAAAAAAAGTCGTCTTTGCTTGAGGGACCAGCAGACAAGTTCCTCTGTCCGGAAGCAAGAGACCAAGTTGTCAATTTCCTCTGGCCAGAAGCAAGAGATGACCCTCGCCAAAGACGAATTGTCTTTCGTTTGAACACAAGAGCTTTTTTTGTATCAAGAGTTTCCAGGTTCATTCTCAAGCATTAGGTTGAAATCAGTGGAATTTCATGTTCTTTCCCGTCATTTGGTCCACACCTACTGCAACTACACCAGAGTTAGTTTCTTCGCAACTGGAAATACCTCTCTGAATTCCATCACCTGACTAGCTGGTGTCGAATCCATTATCCACCGTTTGAGGGGAATTTTTATTTTGGAGGATTTCTCCCGCTATCCTCTTGTCTGGGTTTATTTAATGTCGAGTTGACTTTTTTTTTTAGGATTTCAACCGCTTGATGTTGGTGTCCGAATCGGAGATTATTCCATTATTTTTACTTAAGACATGGGCTGAGCTGAAGCGCCGGCACATGTGCTATGGCCCAGTTTACTGCCCCTCGTCTGATGGGATGGTGCATCAAATAGGATGGTCTACGTTCATGAAGTTCCGCGTCTGTCCCTTCATAGAATCATAAGAATATCACGTACTTCCAATGAAACAGCACAACAGGCGTTCGAAAATTTAATTTATTAACTGTTCAAAATAGTAATGAGTCTTTTTGTCTAAAATATGTTTTCTCAATTTTGTATTTCCTTGGCGGCGTATGAGTAACATCTACACATAAAATATTGCTCATTACAGAGTTCTGATGTGACTTTCGAATGCCAATTAGCATTTATTTTTAAAAAAAATTTAACTTAAATTTGTATTCCCAGTTTTCCTAAAAATATATATAATTTTCAGAGGCTTTGGTCTGTCGCAGCAAAAATCAAGCCAAATGGTCTTTGTCACCCGGTTTACCCTTGGACCCAAAATTATAATATAAATTTACTTTGTATTGTAATTAATAAATAAATAAATAAAATAAATAAATATATAATTTTCTTTATATATATTTCCAACCACAATGGAAATAAAAAACAAATACTCACTCAAACCCAATGTCGGAGACGTTTTTCTATGGATGCCTCTTCGGAGATCTCCTTGTGTACGGCAGTCAATCGATCACAGTTCAGAGGTTTCCTGGTTTCGATGAGGTTACCTTTGCTTAATTGAACTTCGTTTGGAGGTTCGCCTCAATCGAATACGTAGACCATTTCTTCTATAGGAAAAATATAAATTTTTCCTATTGGTCTTCGATGGTCTGCTTGTATCTTTTTCTTAAAGAGGGCCTCTCAATGATCTCCTTCTATACTATTGTCAATCGAGCCCATTTCGGATGTTTTCTTTCTTGCGGTGGTCTTCTTCTGTCGACAACCTCTCGACGGTTTCCTTTTATCGATCTGCTGCAAATAAAGATTAACTCTATACGGAGCCTTTTAGATTTGATTGAAAGTCTACGTTTTCCGAAGATTTTCTCAATACTACAGAAGCAATGATCCTCTAAATATTGTTCCGATCATCCGACGTCAGTAGAATTCTCACGCTTTGGTGGATTTTTTCATACCATGGAATCTTCATCAGGGATTAAAGGTCGACTTTCCGTGATCTTCTTTTCTTCTGAACAAGTCTTAGAACTTTTCATGTCTTATTGTACTATCGATCACCTTTCATAATCTACCTCTATAGAAGACCTTTCATAGATCTAATGGCAGAATTCTAAAATACCCTTATCTACCGTGATCTTCTTCATTCGGTAGAAGTCTGAGACCTTTTCATGTCTTATTGTACTATCGATTCATAATCTACTTCTATAGAAGACCTTTCAGAGACCTTTTCTTGTCTTCTTCTACTATCGATCACCTTTCATAATCTTCCTCTATAGAAGACCTTTCATCGATCTTATGGCAGAATTCTAAACTATCCTTATCGGAGATATCCTTCTAATGTAGGCTTTTTGGTGATCTCATTCTATTGAAATCCTTCCGGAAACTATATATTTGTCTGGGCTAACCAAGATTTCTCATGTTTCAGAGGATTTCATTTTTCTTACTTTGGATTCTTAGGTTTGATCACCGGTGGCAATGGTCTAGACTTTTGGAATTCTCTTCTATTAAATAGAACTAGCTTATATTCTAAACCCTTCGCATACAATCGGTCCCCTGTAGTGATCTCCTTATACAGAAGCTCTTTCTGAGATTTCTGTCCAATCGTTACTTTTCGAAGAACCACATATGCAAGACTATCAAACTGTAAAAAATCTCACCCTTTGGTGGATTTTCAGGACCTTCTTCTGTCTAGCCAGGTTTCCTTATAGGAGTACAAGTGTCTGCCATCCATGATCTCCGTCTAAACCCCCCCGAGTCTGTTCTACAATTTAAGGGGCATTGTGAGATCTTATCATCTTCACCGTAACCTCCACCTTCTAATTGAACTGATAAGTCCTCCATTGACAAATATCTGCTGTGCAATTATGTCCAATTTAATAGAGAAATGCTGACAAAATTGAAGGACTAAAACTGAAAAGAGCAGCAAATGAATAGTAAAACGCTGAGCTTTTGAACAGGTGACTCGTTACAAGTTGTCCATTGTCAGACAAGGGAAATAGACTAAAAGGGGGGGAAAAAAAACCCCGAAACCCTTGGAATATTCAATTGCATTGTATGGCAACCGAATCCTATTCATACTGAGAAATAAAATGCATTTCGAATTGTAGATGTCACCGATACAACGGAAGGGCAGACATGTGTAAGTGAAGAGATTTCGATACTGAAATGCATGCAGATACCTGCAGATGTTCGGCAACAATTTGCCATAAAATCCCCCCGGGGTGGGTGAAACGAAATCGTTGTCAATGTCTTTTTTGTATACTTTGAATGCTGGTTGAAAATAGATATATATGCTGTCTTCTTCTTTCAAAAAATATCTTTGAAGTGCCAACGAAGAAAAACCGTAGCTGCCATGAAAAGAAGAAGTTCATGCTCATGTTTTTGTTATGGCTTTTTTCCCCCGTAATTTTCCTTCAAGAGATATTCAAACAATTTTCTATGGCAGCAATTGAAGGGTAAGATTTTTATTCTTCTGTTGTTGTTGTTGTTTTTGTATAATTTCTTTCGGGAGATTTGCTGTAGTTTTATTTTACAGATAGCTGATGTTCCTCAGTCCCTGTCTTCTTGTTCAGCTCAATCTTTGTAACTTTAATAGTGAAACTTTTTCTTATGTTTCGATTTCGATGCTACTTCTTTTTTTTTTTCGTTTGCTTTCACATGGAGCGTGTGTTTACGTTGTGTTAACAAAGTTAACAAGTATAAATAAAGACAATCTAAAGTTTGCTCAAGAACAATTTTTTAAATATTCTCGCACCAAGTGCCCGGCAGAAGGGAAGAGACCAGACCAGAGTTTCAGTTTTACTGACTATCATTTTTTCCAGCAAAGAATTACCTTCATTAAGTGGGGGGGGGGCGGAAAAGGGAAAGTGTTTATTTAAGGGCGATGCATAAAAGTTAGATTGTAAGCGGTTGAATCGAAATCGCCTTTTAGGATATAGAAACAATGTAAGTGCAGGGTTTGCGTGAGAAAGGAATGCGTCAACTAGGGTCCAGTAAGTTAAGAAGAATCGTGTAGATATCCTAAAGAACTCAACCGTTTGTAAGTCTGCTTCGATGTCTCATCCCGTCTCGGATGTCTCCTGCCATCGATCGGCTTTCGGGAGATTTCTGTAACCCATCATCATTACACGGTGTCATTACCAGGTTTCCTTCTATCATTACAAGGTATTCTTCTATAGAACCTCTTTCTGCCTTTTATCGACTCATTTCTTTCTTTCTTTTGGTGCTGTCTTTCAAGGACCCTCTTTCGGAGGTTTCCTTGTATTTAACCGCTGTCTGAGTTCTCTTCTCGAAAGTTCTCGAAAGCCTTTTTCTAGCGTTTACTTGTCGGAGATTTCAATCTATGGAAGCTCTCTATCCGATCGACCGCTTTTCGTTTTGCTACCAGTAGTTTTTATTATTTTTTTTTCTCAGCTCTCATACTATCGGAGACTTTTGGTGATGTCTTTAACCCAAGGGCCATTTAAAACAATATCTGCATAATTATTGAGTTACGACTTGAATTTTGTTCATACGATGAGTTATTAGATCTTAGTTGGTTTTACATTCAGTGTGTCTTATTGGCCAGTTTGATAAATGATTTCCAATTGGATACTGTTGTCGTAGTCTGCGCATCCAATCGATCGGTGTTCCTTTCATGGTGGGTAGTCTCCGTCTGAGATCTCCTTATCTGGTCTCCTTCTGAGGTCTCCTTATCTGGTCCCCTCTGAGGTCTTCCTCTGAGGTCTCCTTCTTATGTCTCCATCTGAGGTATCCTTCTGAGGTCTCCTTCTCATGTCTTCATCTGAGGTCTCCTTCTGAGGCCTCCCTCTGAGGCCTCCCTCTGAGGTCTACTTCTGAGGTCTCCATCTGAGGATTCCTTCTGAGGCCTCCTTCTGAGGTCTCCCTCTGAGGTCTCCCTCTGAGGTCTCCCACTGAGGTCTCCCTCTGAGGTCTCCCTCTAAGGTCTCCCTCTGAGGTCTCCTTCCGAGGTCTCTTTCTCATGTCTCCATCTGAGGTCTCCTCCTGAGATCTTCTTCTGAGATCTTCTTCTGAGATCTCCTTCTGTGGTCTCCTTCTGAGGCCTCCCTCTGAGGTCTCCTTCTGAGGTTTCCCTCCCTCTGAGGTCTACTTCTGAGGTCTCCCTCTGAGGTCTCCTTCTGAGGTCTCCTTCTGAGGTCTCCCTCCCCCTGAGGTCTCCCTCCTTCTGAGATCACCCTCCTTCTGAGGTCTCCCTCCTTCTGAGGTCTCCCTCCCTCTGAGGTTTCTCTCTGAGATCTCCTTCTCAGGTCTCTTTCTGAGGTCTCCCTCTGAGGTCTCCTTCTGAGGTCTCCCTCCCTCTGAGGTCTCCTTCTGAGGTCTCCTTCAGAGGCCTCCCTTTGAGGTATCCTTATTATGATTTATGATATCCCCCTTTCGACTACTTTTACAGGCTGTTCACTGTCCCTATAAGATCACCTAGGTAAAATGTATTATAACACTTCTTCGCCTTTAACCCTCTCTGCTTAATTGCCCAAAATTCTATTTATAAATACTTATTGAAATGGTATTTATTTCTTTTTGTTAGCACAAATATGGTTTCCTTATACAAACACAGTACTCGTCTGTTCCATACCGGAACAAAGAGAAAATTAACAATATTTTTGTTCTTCAATTGTAATATCAGTCGGCTCTTCATGCATATTTAACAGTCGACAATTAAGCCAATTATGGCATGAATACAAACAGAATATAAAGCAAGAGACAAATGAATGAAACAAACTAGGCTGGGGTAATACTGATTCATTTCGTTTCACTTATCGTACAGTGACTGGACCAGAGAACAGTGGAGGAGTCGAATGGAAAATCTGACAATGACAATTTGTTTAGTTGGTTGTTAAAAGTTTTTGTAATTTTGAAATTTTGGAAAGCAAATATGTGCCTCGTTCGTAGAAAAGTCTCCGACATGTTTAAAAAATATGTTTAACTTAGACTTCAGGAATTACAATTGGGAAATTTTCGAAAAAAAAATAAAATAAATCATTTTATGATGACAATGGCATCAAATTAAATTAAATAAAATCAGTCATTTTATGAGGACAATAGCATAAAATTAATTATTTTATTTTTTGGAAAATTTCCCAATTGTAATTCTCCAAGTATTAGGTTAAGTTAGGTTAATACCGCAGCTGCCCGAAACATATCTCACTTGGGGCCATCTGGAGATCCTGTTTTGATAACGGGCATTATTTCGGCCTGCATGATACTGTAGTGGGCCGGCAGTTTAAGTGATACTTTCAAATGTCGTTTAAATACGTTCTTGATAAATTAAATTCCCGATATTACCAACAACGGGTTCGTCAGCGCCTAAGCACAGCTAGAGTGTCCGTAAGCTTAGTCACTCTATTTGCATGAAATTTAATTTAAATCGGATTAGCAGTTAAAAAATTATAGAATTAGTTTCAATACCTTTTTTTTAAATCCTCCACTGTAAAGGACCGAAAGGACCTTTTGTGAGTGTTTTTTTTTTTAAATAACAGAAGAAAAAAAACAGTGCTAACAAGTGCGTAAGAGATAGAGAGAGCGATAGAGACAAAGAGAGCACTATTTTTTTTATTAGGACTTTAAAATTTAATACAGACAATTGGAGTGGACTTCATACTCATACGCCATAGAGAGAGTAAGTGGGAAAGTGAGAGGGGAGCCTCACTCAAATGACAACAAAAGAAAACCATAGAATGCATACGCACACACAGACATGCCTCCAGATTCAGCTGTGGTATGTGAGTACGTAACAATGGCAGTGACAATAAAGGCCAACACAATCAGAGTACTACAACAACGGCGTATTTATTACTTTGTGGGAAAAACACTCACCAGAGGACGTATGAATGTAAGCGAGCTAGGCAAAGGTGCGTGTGTGTGTGTTTTTTTTTTTGTTAGTCAAAGGTGCGTGTGTGGAGTATTCTTGTGCATACAAGTTGTTGTGTCTGGGTGTGTGTGTGTGCTATTACTGCCACATGTGTTGATGTTCCCTATTTGTAGGGGGGCCACACACACACACATTTTCTAATTTAAATAATGCCCTTATAAACAGAGTTTACAGTAAATGCTTTTTCATATATATAAAAAAAAAAGACACACCTACACAGCCATGCTCCAGTACTCACGCACCCACAACTACGACTAAAGTCAGACATCTGCGTATGTAATGGTAGCAACAAATAAACATAAATATATTTACATGCGTGTATTTAAGCACAGAAAGGCATGTGTACGGTTGCCTGCTCCTGTGTGTGTGTGTATGTATGTAGTTGTGTGAAGCAAAAGGGTTGTTAAGACATTAATGACGCACCGACATGTATACGCACGCATATTAAGGACACTCATATAAGCACGCATAAATACTCAACAACAATACAATGTTTGTTGCTGTGCTACCAGGGGGGAAATGGTGGGCTGCCAGTTACAACAGAACAGTAGAACAGCAGTAGAATGAAAAAAACAGAGAGAAAATAAATACGAACATAAAACACAAATTGTAAGACGAGGGAGAAGAAAAAATAACCTCAACAAATGATTTCAACATAGCAATAAAAAAATATTTGTAACAGCATGACAATTTAATACAATTGCAAACATAAAGAAGGGAAAAATTACGAAAAAAAAAGAAAACAGAAATTTATCTGAAGGCACCACAAGAGAAATTGTTTAGTACCAAGTAGAGAAATTGTTTAGAAAAGGTGATCGTCAGCTGGAGCAAAATATGGATTGTGAAGAAAAAAAAGGTGGGTTTATTTTCAGTCATCTAACAAATTTTACACTGAACAATAGTGTTTTCAAAAAAATGGTGATCGTCAGCAGGAGCAAAATATGGAGAAAATGTGGAAGGTGTTGAAGAAAAAGGGGGCAGAGGTAATTTAAAAAAAAACAGTTACTAGAAGAGATTGTGTTGCGGTTTGTTGGAAAATTCACATTTTCTACCAGATTTAGGTCGAATGAAAAAATCATCTGATTCTTATGAGATACCTTCACTTAAATGTCTATAAAAACCGAAATGCGTTCATCGATTTCAATGATTTATGTCTTATTTTGTTCCTATGTTCTTTAGGTCAATGCGAATGGTATAAGCCCTGACACATTTATGCGTTATGGATTTTTAAGGATTTTGAAAAACAAATTTTTTTATTTTTTGGGCAAAAATGTTTATTTCTTCTTCATAAATTCTTCAATATCTGCGAATCTGTTAATAATACAGAGAAATATTATAGGAACAGATTAAAGAAATGGTAATTCTTAATTTTTCAAAATTTATTTCATCTAAGTGCCGTTCTCGAAAAAAAAAAACATCTGATTATTATTAGATACCTTCACTTTATTGTATATAAAAAGCGTAATGCGTTCATCGATTTTAATGATTTGTGTCTTATTTTGTTCCTATGTTCTGTAGGTTGATGCGAATGTTATAAGCCCTGACACATTTATGCGTTTTGGATTTTTTAGGATTTTGAAAAACCAAAAAATTTAATTTTTTGGGCAAAAATGTTTATTTCTTCTTCATAAATTCTTCAATATCTGCGAATCTGTTAATAATATAGAGAAATATTATAGGAACAGATTAAAGAAATGGTAATTCTTAATTTTTCATAATGTATTTTCAAAATTTATTTCAACTAAGTGCCGTTCTCCAGTTATGACAAGCAAAACACCATATTGAGCCCTTACCGCGAAAAAGACGTAAGCGACATTTTTTCGAAACTCACATTTTAATGCAATTCGATAGAAAATTGTTCAATGCTCTTAATCAAAAATATAAAAAAAATGTATTTACAGGGATATAGCTCGTTATGCTAACAAAGGGTGGGGGCGCGTCTAAAAAAATTTCGGAATTCTTTTATTTTGATTTTAGGCTTAGCAAATCGATTTGACATTCGAATGAATGTGTCAAAATTATTTTTAAAAAAACTCGGAAAAATTTCTAAAAATACTTCAAATTATAGTATTTTTAGAATTTTTTCAGATTTTTTTTCAGTATTTTTGAGAATTTTTTCCGACGTGTTTTTTGCGAAAAATGAATCCCGACTTTTTCCGCCATTCTTTCCATGCTTTATTGTTTTAATAGAATTTAAGTAACAAAGGCATTGCGAAATTTTTCCTAAGGATTTAAAGCTTTAGAGCTGCAAAATTTGCCATCTACCTTTATTTAAGTATCTCTTTTTGATCCCCTACTGGATTGAATATATTGCAGTTCTACAAAAATTCTAAATTCTTTTATTTGGACTTTATGCTCAAAAAATCGACTTGACATTCGAATATACAGTAGGGTGTCGAATTGATTTTGAAAGCTTATATATTGAAGTATTTTTTAGAATTTTTTTTGTTTAGAAAAGGCTTGGCACAATCCGGTATTTTTGCGAAAATTTTTCGATTTTCGGAGGTTTCTTGTATTTCATTAACAAGTTGTTCAATAAAAAGCATTTTCTAAGTCTCTCAGTCATCAGTTTAAAGGGAAATATATATCATTTATCATTTTGCTCTCTCGTTTCCCTGTCCTATATTCAACTTTTTGTGGACATTTTACATAAGAGGGCAAAAGAAAAACGTTTTATAATTTTTCAAAATTTCTTGAAAGTGCAAAAATGTAATAATGAAGTTCGAACGACGATAATGTCCTATGTAATTTAGAAGAAAACATTATTGACTTTACTTGTGTCGTTTCAAAGTTATGGCCGTTATACAATTCTACTGCAAGGTGTTTTGAAAAACAAAACACTTTTTGGTTTTTTTTTAAATTTTTCTTTATATCGTCTGCATTTGCAGTCGGATCGTAAAAAGAGACACATCGATGTTTTTGCCTCAAAGAGACCAATTTTTCTGTTTTAAAGATAATGGCTAACCAATATTTGGTAAAGTAACTGGAGTCTAAAGACCTTCCGAATGATCGAACTTATGCCTTCCTCTGGAAACGATCTACTGGAGTGCTGATGGCGCTACTTTCGGCATGGTACAGTCGAGCCATTCCCCATCATTGTGATAGCAAGATCACTGTTCTTGATATTTCCGGAGGCGTTAGATAGGCTCTGTCACCGTTCACTCATATCAAAACATACCCAATCTCGATTCACATGGCGTTTTCTCAGACAGTGGCATTTTTTTAAATCGGATTAGCAGTTAAAAAATTATAGAATTAGTTTCAATACCTTTTTTTTTAAATCCTGGAATTATTAAAAACTGGAATTATTGAGAAATTCAATGGAAACAGTTCGATTGTTCTGCGAGCAGATCGATACGAGCATATTGCCGAGGACAAGCCAAACATCTGGATTTTTTCGTCGATTACATGTATTTGATTTGTATGAGGAATTTTGATCAAAATAAGTTAAGTTTTTGCTAATTTTTTAATAATGAAGGACATTGTGTAGCGGTGTAAGAGTATTATTAAAATTAATATTACTCATACGTTCCTGTGCTCATAAGAATGCAATTCAATCTTATTCATACGTCTCTATGTCCATAACATAACAAATTAATATTTCACATACGCCTGTGTGTCCTTAGAAAAAAAAAATATAAAGAATGCTGCGAACCACTGTAGTAATACCGAATAGATTGCCGAAACTTCCGAAACGTTAGCAATGAAATGTTTAGCTATTTTGTAAAGATGGATCTAAGTAAGCTGAGTAATCAAAATTACGCAAACATCTCTGTGCCTTTGGAATTAATTTCGATGCGGCCCAGTGGTCCGTCGTGAGATTTAATATGTTTGCCTGATCGCTAGAGATTAGTCTCGCACTCGTAAAGTCGCCTGCATTTAGGAGGTGGAAAACAATCGCTGAAAAACTATTTGATGGTTTTATCCGGTTTCAAACCTGGGTTTACTTTTGTAATAGTCGCACAATCAATTGCAATGAAATCTACCACAAAACGTCTTTCTTTGAATGAAATCGGAAATATTTCGCCCGGTCTTTATTGACTGGTAAGGCACGGCGCGTTCACAATACGTCCTGTCTGAAAAGGACAATTTATAAAATGGTGTTGCTGTTGTTGTTGTTGCTGGCTATTATGAAATTGTTTAAATGATAAATTATCCGACATTTTCAAGGCGTCTCGCTTAACCTTCACATGTATAAATTTCAACTTTGCCACATATCAGGGACAGGCAATCTTTTGTGAAATGCTTCTTTGCCATGGCAAAAACTTGCCATTTACCATTCGCTCGTACACTCACACACACATACATATGCGCATATCCATGTAGGTACACACAGAAGTAAAACCGTGTCTGTTGACAATGAAAATATTTGGCCGTGTCGTTGTTGGCGGCACAACATGCGAATTTAACGTTTGATGTTGTTGTCGTTGTTGTTTTCTCGTATTTAAACAATTCCCGCCGATTGAAGGCGGTAATGGTGGGCGGAGGAGGTAATAAACGGCCTGTTTCCTTTTTTTTCGCTCTCTTTTTTTTTATTGTGTTTTTATTAAAATTATAGTGTTCGTTGTGCTTTTGCTTGCCTTTGCCATTGTTTTCAGCCGAGAGTGGCTGGCCGTGTTTATTGTTGTTGTTGGCATTATGACATTCTTATGTTTGCCGAGCGGTGTGAATGTGTCCTTATTGGATTTTTATTTCACTGTCACTTTTCATTTTAGTTGTTCCACATGTTCGCGCCGGCACTTTGGTGGTCTTCAAACGGTTTCAGTTCTGGTGAAGTAGGTCAACATTATACAAAACAACAACAAATATTTTTAATATTTATGGGTTAAGGTTGGCGAAAGGCAATAACATTGTCAGCCCCCCTCTCCCCCACCGCACTACCCACTGGCAATTGTATGTGCGTATGTGTGTAGGCCAGCTGACTCGGCGATAATCGCCATAGAAAATATTGCTAGAAAATGTTAATATTTGCAAATTACCCCAAAGAGAAAGAGAGAGAGAGAGAGAGAGCGTGAGCGTGACCGAGAGGGGCAAATAGAGTGGAAGTACCCGGGCAGAAGGTTGAATGGATTTTTCAAAATAAATTTCCCCGTACAGCTTAACAGATAAGGCTAGTGGGGAAATGTTTTGCCGGCTAACGAATTTATTACAATGGCGGTGATATGACAACAACAAAACAAAATCCCCATCAATAGAAATGTGGGAGCTTTGCTAGGCCATTGAATTAATTTGTAATTCATTTTTTTTTTTTTTTGGTTTATGACCTTTGGCGTTGGCATCGGGCGACGATTTGTTGGAAAATCGATTTAGTTTCCTGCAATAATCAAATACATTTTCAAAAAGTAATTGGTAGGGGATGGAATGGAGTCAAAGCTAAAGCAATCAAGGACAAGGAAGAAGTTGTCTGAACAACAACAAGAAAAAAATGGGTCAATCTTAGTCAGCATGTTGGAGTTTCAGATTTGCAATTCCAATATGAACTACAAAAGAAGGAAATCAAAAAGAAACTTAGGTAAATAATAAAAAAAACACTTATCCAAAAAAAAAAAAAATGAAAATATGAAAGAAAAATTTGCAGAAGAGAGATTTTTGTGTGGTCAAGCCAAAAGGCCAAATGCCAAATCTTTGTAAATACAATGTTTTTTTTAAATTTTAATATTTTGGCATTAAGAGCGTTGGAAAATGTTCTATTGAACGTGTCTGGAAAAAAAAGAAAATTTTAAAGGCGAGGGTTTTTGTTGAGGTCCCGCCAAAAGCCCTACAATTGAATTTGCTATATCTTTGTAAATATAATTTTTTTAATATTTTGTGATAAAGAGCTTTGGACAATTTTGAACTTCATTAAAAAGTGAGTTTCGGAAAAAAGAAAATTTTACTGTAGAGGATATTCGGCGTGGACATGCAAAAAAGCGTGTGGCGCTTACACTACAATCGAAATTGCTATATCTTTGTAAATATTAATTTTAAAAAATTTAATATTTTGGTGTTTGGCGCGTTTCGAAAATTTTCCATTGTATTTCATTTAAAAATTAGTTTCGAAAAAAAGAAAATTCTACAAGGGAGGGTATTTGTTGAGGTTGGCAATTGAATTAGCTATATCTTTGTAAATATTAATTTTTAAAATTTTTATAAAGGGTCCGCCATCTAACGTTTTGTTTTTCAACTAGTGCTTATTTCGTTTTCGTTATTTTCGTTATCGGGCCATGTTGAACGAATTTTTGTTTACAAAAATTTAAGAGGAGGATATTGGCAACATTTGGCTTCAACAGGTCGGCGCTATGTGCCACACAGCCGAAGCTACACTCGATGTTTTGCAACCTGTTTTTGAAGATCGCATAATCAGCCGCAGAGCTGATGTCGTTAGGCCACTGCATGGCCAGCCGAGGCAGCCATTTGAATGAAATTATTTTCCATTACGAACCAGAAGGATTGTACTTTCAAATAAAAAAAAGAAATTTGAGAAAATATTCAATAGTTTTTTTTTTATAGAATTTTCAAAAAAAAAGAAGTTATTTGGCGGACCTTGTATTTCATTAAAAAATTAGTTTCGAAAAAAAGAAAAATTTGCAAGGGAGGGTTTTTTGTGTGGTCCAGCAAAAAGGCATACAACTGAAATATGCTATATCTTGCTAAATATAATTTTTTAAAATTAGTATGTTGTATATTTGTATAGGCGTTGTATAATTTTCTATTGAATTTCTTTAAGAAACGATTCTCGACAACATTTTAGCATATATTCGTAATGGTCAATGTTATATAAACTGTAAGTGTTTATTATGGCATCATTGTGAAAGCAGAATACATCCAAAGGCAAAAGATTTGGAAATTCGAAAAAAATATTTTTGACCAAAAAAAAAAGAAAAGGGTTAACCCACTAAAATTTTCGATTTTTTGAAGAAAATAAATTTTGTTTAAATTTTGCTCATTCATAGCGGACCTAATTCAAAACAATGCGACGTTTTCATTTTTTAGATTGAACAAATAGATTGGGAGAAATTGGGTCCAGAAAATGAAGTTTCTCAAAATTGGAGATTCGAAAGTCCGTTGAAACTATTCGGCCAATTTTTCAGCAAAGGAGTAAGGCATCGAAACAAGTCTGGTATCAAAATAAAGCTATACTTTTGGACTATTACTAACCTACTAATAGTTGTGTCAAAGGATTTATTGTGTAGAGAAAATGGGATCATAATAATGAATTCAGAGAAAGAAAAATCTGTAATTGTTGAGTTTTATCTTAATTTTAGCATATATTCGTAATGGCCAATGTTATATGAACTGTAAGTGTTTATTATTGCATCATTTTGACGGCAGAATACATCCAAATGCAAAAGATTTGGAAATTCGAAAAAAATATTTTTGACCAAAAAAAAAAGGAAAGGGGTTAACCCATTAAAATTTTCGATTTTTTGAAAAAAATAAATTTTGTTTAAATTTTGCTCATTCATAGCGGACCTAATTCAAAACAATGCGACGTTTTCATTTTTTAGATTGAACAAATAGTTTGGAGAAATTGGGTTCAGAAAAATGAGTTTTCTCAAATTTAGAGACTCGAAATTCCCTTGAAACTATTTGTCCAATTTTTGATCAACGGACTAAGGTGTGGGGTATACCCACTGTGAGTTCTATGATACGATGATTTTCGCAGGATATATTTCGTATTCCGATATTTCGTTAGAACACTCTCAAAATTTATTTTTTGTCAAAACATAATTTTTTTCAGTTTGAAAATTTCTCACTGGGAAAGCGATTTGGTTAGGCTGAGAAGTTATTTTAGGAGCTCAGTACTATTGGCATAATCCTTAATTGTTTTCTCGTCTGCGCCACTGAGTTGGGACAAGTCTGTTCAAGAGTCATTTCACAAGAAACGGGATCTATTGTTGGCGAATGCTGTGCAATGACAGAGGAAATGCTCATCCTCTCCGCATGCCCTACATACGCTATTGTACACTACTCCTATTTTGTGTAGATGCGATTGTAATCTTACTTTTTTCTGTTTTGCTTAGTTTCAGCAAAGTTTTTGTTTTATCGCTGATTGCGGATCGCAAACTACATGTCCTTCCGAGAGAGAGTTTGTTTCTTTTTTATTTCACTCCACTCACTTCCGCAGTCAACTCGCGGAAATGTGAAGTAATTATTGTTGAGGGTTTTCACTTTACGATTTTGTTCACATTTTCGAATCCTGAAATTTTGAAAAAAGACAGCGCCGTTTTATCACTGAAATCGGTTGTTCTAACAATCCTCCTTTTTTCCTGGGTTTTCTTCGTATTTCCGCTTTCCTTAGAGAAAATAGTTTTTAACACTTCCATTCAGTCGTTGTCACATTGCTGTTCTAGGCAGGCAATTCCACTTCCTAGATTTGAAAAAAAATACAACATCAAAGTTAATATGTGTCAAAGAGTGTTAAAACACATATTCTAGGCCTCTCTGTCACATTTTAGTTAGAATTTCTATTTCATATTCATAGTAGAGGCTTCTACTCAGAGGTATTCAATTAGTTTCATTCTTGCTAGAGCTTTTCAATATCTCTCGTTTTCCCCATTCCGTTAAAGGGGAGCTTAGCAATTAAACACTTGCGTTGAGAGGTATCGGTCTGTCTCACTCCCACTAGTAAAAGGACATTTTTGTGGAAGTAAGAATTTCTGTTCGTGAAATAATTTCCTTTAGTGTCACCCAAAAAAGAAAAAAGACTCAAGACAATGTTGATAGGTTGAGAAAGAGTTCGAAAGAAAACGTAAAGGGAAAAAAAAATTGTGGAAAAGGTCTAAAGGAATTCACCGAATATATGACAGACTTTGGCACGCACTTGCTGCCACAACATACGAATGCGGCCCTCAGCAATGAATGTGTGGCATTCGTTTGAAACCAATAAATAAGAAAATCGGCTCATATTAAAGTTTTTCCATTTCATGTGACGCCTTTTGTCAAACACCGGGAACATTAACACCTGATATCGAGTTATGAACTGTTGTTGCCTTGCCTTGCTCGCTTGCTCGCTTGCTCGAAAGGGTGGGAGGATGGATGATCAAAGGTTAGGTTTGTGGAAGGGTTGTTTATGCTGTGGCATGCTTGGCGATGATTGCTATATGATTTTGGGGGAGGGAGGGTAAGGGAAATCATTGTGCAATCATTGTATGGAGTTTTGTGTCATGGAAAATTTGAGAAAGCAATCAAGTGCTAAATTTTCTAGTTAACCGAAAACAAACCTAGTCAAGCATAACAGTGTTCAATGTCTTTGGCAGGGAAAGAAGAAAAAAAAGAAGAAGATGTATTAAAATATTCTTATTGGACAGTGACATCTCCTCCAACACAACAACCACCCCTCCGCACAACAAAAAGTAAATATTTAGAAAAACTAAAAACTACACAGCGAAGGTTAACGAAAAAGATGGGGTGGGGGCGGGGGGAAGGCCGAAATATATCCATAGCACACGTGTCACAAGTGTCAGAAATCATAGCAATATTTTTTCTTTGTTTTTTTTCTTTGTAAAACAATAGAAAGCTACAGGATGGATACACTTTACTGCTTAAGATTGAGCCCACGCCGCCTCAACCACGATGCAGATAGCTTTCACCGTAGCTCAGTTCATTGGGCGTATTTTGCAAACATCCCGAATAAACAGTTTTGTTTACTTTTTTTCATGTCGTTTGCTGTTTTATTTTTTCTATTTTTTTTTTTCATTGAAGAAGTGGTGGCATAAGACGACAGCCACAAATATTTCCCTCACAAAAAAAAAAACCAAAACAAATTTCTGCTGTCTATAATATCATAATACAACAATGGCAAAAGGGTGGGGAGTGGGCGGTGGGAGGGGGGGAAACCCGTAAACAACTCAATAAATATTATGAGTTGTTAATAAAACAAGAAAGCACACAACGACCTTTACGAATAAATATAAAGGACAACAATGAGAAATAAAAGGTTGTACAAAAAAAAACTAAATTGCCTTTGTCTCGAAATTGTTTTTACTCAAATTGATTTCTACCTATTAGGTGCCATATCAATGTGGCTGGAATACATTCTTTAAACTGTATTTTGGGTCCCGACTTGGTAACTGAGCAATTGAAACCAATGACTGTCCAAGTCCCTGCCATCAATCGCCGGCCTAAACCACAGTTTCGAAGGGGCAAATTGTCATCGCTGAGGTGGCTCATAGCACCATAACCGAAAGTCCCTGCCATCAATGTCCGGTCACAGGAAAAAAATGTTTAAAAAGTCTCTATAAGAGCATTTTCCAAGAAAAGTAAGTCCATAACGCCACCGCTTGTAAATCCACACCATACCTTAACTCTGTCACTCCCTGAGGATGCATTGGCTTCTCAACGATAACGTGTGAGTTTTTAGATCCCCAGATGCGGCAGTTTGGCTGGATCACATAGACAACGACATGAAAAGCGTTTCGTCAGAAAATCTTTTTTTTTTTTTTTTGGTAAAAATCGTTGTCTATTTTGAGCAGCTCCAATGTCACATATGATAAGCGATAAAAAATCCGATGGTCGTGTGCCTGTAATTGCTGAGCCAAAGCTACGAAAACAATGAATTACCTGTAGTTTGCTTTTGGGCGTTAATGGGTTAAGAGGGTGACCACAAGTTCCAACTACTAAATTTTTAAGGGGAGAGCTTTTACTTCTGTGCTAGAGTGACAGTGCTCCTAGTTTTTCTGTAAGTTCCTATCGAGTTTTCTCCGGCCTTCTATGAACTCAGTGCTTGGCCTGGCCTCTTCCACAGGAGCATTCACCGGAGATGCATACATCGGCAAGTAGTAGGTGTGCTCGTTATGGATTTTAAAGAACCTAGAGCCCCAAGTTTCAGATTCTACAAAAACTGTCTTCGGTGACTGACGATTTTTTCTAGAGTAGTTTTGTTAATCTCCTACAGGTTATTAAATATCACACATTTCACAGCGACCGTTTGACCTCACATTCAAAACTATCACAAAGTCTTTCCTCCCTTAAAAAATCTGCTTTGCCAATCTCCTACCGAAAACTCAAACTACCCCCGGCCTTAAGAAGAAAATATACGAAATTCCTTATCACCACAGAAAGGAAGTAAGAACAGCAACATTAAATATATGTAAATATCCTCCAAGTCACAGCTGTGGACGTATTACAACTGCGGCAGAAAAAAATTGCAAGAAAAAAATCTGAAAAACACCACAAAACCCGGAAAAAAAATATTGAGTTCAACAAAACTTTATAGAAAAGGCCACCCCGCTGGCAATGGTCTCCCAAAAGTATGCAATACACAAAAAAAAAGTAAATCTACAAAAAGACTAAAAAGCAAAAGGTTTACTGAACATTTACAGCAATTACTGGCGTTTTTCTTTTCTCCCCTCTGACGAGCCGCAGGCATAAAACCTCTCCAACTATTTACAATCACAGAGACATGAACTCAATTTCGGCTGGACTATACGTAGCGTATGCATTTCGAAGGGGGTGCGCCAGGACATCTCACAGAGGAGGCAACAACAGAGGTTGCTTTAATATTTTAGGCGCCCCAAAAGTATGCAAATATTTTGCATACAACATAAATATTTACATATACATATCTATTGATTGTATGCCATTCCTTTCCGAGTTTCTCTTCTCTTCTATTCCATTCGATTTGCCCTATATTTTGCCTGCATCGCCGAAAAGTTTCTTATTACGAATGCACAACTTTATGCAAGTCAACAACAAACAATTGCCAGCATTTCCTTACGCTACCCAACAGCCCTGGGAATGACATGGTTGGTATGGCTGAAACCGAAACTGTTATCAATTTTACGTAGCCCGACTATCACCAGTCTTGCAATAGCCCCGTTGTGTGACAACAACTAAACTACGTCGTTGTATGTTTTGAACCCCAGTCAAGTACAATGAACTATTTCCATTGTAATGCCAGTCAGACGGGCGAAGGCGTTGGCGAGGAATTCGCTATGTAGGTTAGAAAAACGAAAAGAAGATATTGTTTTTCTGCTGACAAAATTGGAAATTGGAGCGGGTTTGGCTGCAGGGGATGTAAACGAAGGCAGGCAGCCAATATGCACTTGGAAATTTAAGAGAACGATGGAATATTCAATCAAAATAATTTAAAATTGATACGCATCATTGTGAACTGAATGAAAATCGTAGAAGCTATCCAATTAGAAGATGTTCATAGTGTCAATGAGTTTGAAAGAATGTGGGGAATGGAAATGATCGTTGATGCCAACAAACTGAAATAAATTGATACTCCATCACATTGCAGCTTAGCACAGAAAGTCGGTGTACTATTTAAATTAAACCTATTCGTACCAACCAAAATTTGTAATGTAAAACGCAAAACAAAATTTTATAAAAACAAAAATATAGATAACAAGCTACAACAGCCTAAGTCTAGTTTTAATTTTATTTTTTTTTAAATTTTGAAATGGTTTATAAATACAAGAATTAAAAAAAATTTCGAATGTACATTGTTTTAAAGTAAACGATTTAATGGAAGAAACTTAGATATATGGGACAATAAATGTAAAATAAAATACTTATACAAGTATTAATTTCAATAGTGGCCCAAAGTCATTGCCTGGTACGACTAGGGTTAAAGGAAAATGTTTGTACACAATGATGACAGGAGCGTATGATTGATATTAATATAATAATAAAAAAAAAATTTCGAGTAGGCGTATACTTAATATAGATTGTTAAGGAGGATTTTTATTAACATGACAGCATCTGATTGATATAGAAGTACTTTTATATACTTTTTTTTTATACAATTAATTATATACAATTAATATACTTTTTTTTTTGGTATTTTCATTTTTTTATTTAATTACAATATAAACTAAATTTGTATTCTAATTTTGGGTCCCTGGCTAAACCGGGTTTGCATCGATAGACCAAAGACAAGCACGCTACCCACAACCCCCAAGCTGGTAGGCAAGCACGCTACCAACTCCTAATTAATTAAACTAAGTACAGTTGAGTCCGGTTATAACGTACACCGGTTATAATGAACTTTCGTCTATAAGGAACACATTTTTAAGTACCAAGAGTTTTGTTTCTATCCTATTTTACCCTGGATATAACGAACTTCGCTTATAACGAACCAATTTGTCGAGTCCCCAGGAGTTCGTTATAACCGGACTCGACTGTATTATAAATCTGCATTTATAAACCTTAGCCATTTATATTAAGTATACGCCTATTCGACTGTTTTTCCTATTATATTAATATGAATCATACGCACACGTCTTCATTATTTATTTGTTGTTTTGCTTAACTCCCACGCTAGCTCGGAGTCATCCAAATATAGTCGATCATATTGCTCAGTATAGCAAAAATATCCTTTTCCGTTGACCGCATTGAGATCACAAAGTGACAGCACGAAATACTACCAAGAAACCTGAGGTGGCAGTCCTGCCAAGGCCTACTCCACATCATTATCGCCTGTGCTTTACTCCGCTGCCCGGTGAACATGGCGTGTGCTCAAGGCCTTTGCCCATTGAACATGGCGTGAGCTTATGGCCTCTGCCGGTTTTACAATGTTTGTTAAATACAGCAGAAATTTACCAATAAATCAATTGAATATTCAATTTTAGAAGATTTCAAACCATATCACTTGCACGTCGCCCAAATCCACAGAATTATTATATTTCGTATCATTCATAGCTCCCTAATATACGTACGTATGAGTGATATCAATTCCAATAGATGTAATGCTGCCCGGAGCGTATGATTCATAAAACTTCCAATAATTACGTATGAGTGATATTGAGTGAAAGTAGTTCTGTAGCTAATCGTTGCGTATGATTGGTTTCAATACCAATTCCTTAATACACATACGAAGACTTTAATGCAATTAGTCTCTGCCACATAATGTTGTAATTGCATCGTTCTTTGGAACTGATAGAACTCTTTTGTTTTTACCTACATAAATTGCTTACATTCAGATTTATTTAAATTTCGCATAATGTCCCCTTTGGCATTTAATCCTTTACTTTGCTTGGCTGCATTTTAAATGGCAAACATTTTAATTAATTTGTAAAAATGGAATAAACAAAATAAATAAAAACAGAATCTCCTTGGTGAGCTCTATGAAATATAAATCCAGACCTACTCGAACATATGAATTTTCATACATTTATTCTATCCATCAGTATATCTGCATGTATATTCCAATTTATTTCGTTTTTCGTTTTTCGTTTTTTGTGATTGTTTTGTGTCATATATGTTTGCTTTCAGAGTTCTCTGAATGCCCAACATATCTTTACTTTATGAATAGTAATTTATACATTTTTATTCTGGAAATAATTGTTTAGGAATTGCCGAAACAAATAAAATCTAAAAATAGTTTTGGAAAACTAATAGTTTTGTGAGAGTATTTGTTGTCTGTTATCCAAGGAACATTAAAAGCTTGTTCTATGCAAATACATGTGTAGTGAATATGTGGCAAAGTTTTCGTTATCGAACGGGGATTCATATTTCAATAAACATGACACTTGTAAAAGGGTTATCGTTTTAGCGATAACTTTTTGAAGTGACGCATATTTATATACAGCCAAAAGTCTGCAGTCGAGTGAGAGAATCATACAAAATATAAATTTTTCGAATTGCAAGGTCCAATCAGACTTTCGGACCAAAGAGCGCACCAAACAGTGACTTTTTTTGGATGTAATGGCTTTTCCTCATTTACTTGAAGATTCTCAGAACCCCAAATACGACAATTTTGTTTATTAACATACCCACCGAGTGAGAAATGTGTTTCATAACCATAAACCATTATCTCCTCTTATAGCACGATATGTGGCTGTGCCAGAATCACCATTTTTGTAGTAGGTTTTAATAATTTTTACGCGTTGTGTGATAGTTAAGCGATTCATTTTCGTCAATGTCAGACTTCCTACTGAAAGAAAAAAAAATTGGTTTAACATCTTAGTTTGACAGATGTCGAATTCCAGCCCCATACTTTTGAAACCACGAAATGGATTTTTTATAAATTGTTTTTTTTTTTAAAAATTTTTGTTAACTAAATTTTTTACTAAATTATTTGGATTATTTTTTAAAAAAATTATGCGAAAACAATTTCGCCTTTAATTTATTTATAATTTTTAAACTGTCATTTAGGTTCTAGACGTGAATATTAAAAAAAATAATTTAACAATTAATTTTTAAATATCAGAGAAACCGTTTTTAAGTTATGACAACTAATATCATTTTAAATTGGATTTTAGTTTTTTTTTTTTAAAAAAAATATATATGTACATATCGCTCATTTACTTGAATAGTGGCATAACTCAAAATAGGATTTTTCCCGGAGAGCCGTTTAAAATAGTCAATTTCGTCGTACTTTCCAAATATAGAAAAAGAACTGCAGGCTATTTCAATAATATGGAGACCTGTCATATGAATCCATAATACTCAGTAGAACAAAAGCCAATTTAAATTAGAGATTTACAGCTTTTCCAAGACCAAAAATATATAAAGTGAATTTTGAATTATGCCACTATTCAAGTATTTATAATTTTGAAATTGTCATTCAGATGAAAAGGCAATAGAGGTGAAGATGGCAAATAACTTAACAATCCATTTTTTTTACATTTATTTCAACCAAATCAGAGAAGTCTTTTTAAAGTTATGACAATTTAACAATCTTAAAAAATTTGATTTTTAAAAAAAAAAATATTTATAAAAAATTTAATTTTTTCTAAAAAAAAATTAATTTTTACTAAAAAAAAATTAAAAAAAAAAATATATATGTACATATCGCTCATTTACTTGAATAGTGGCATAACTCAAAATAGGATTTTTCCCGGAGAGCCGTTTAAAATAGTCAATTTCGTCGTACTTTCCAAATATAGAAAAAGAACTGCAGGCTATTTCAATAATATGGAGACCTGTCATATGAATCCATAATACTCAGTAGAACAAAAGCCAATTTAAATTAGAGATTTACAGCTTTTCCAAGACCAAAAATATATAAAGTGAATTTTGAATTATGCCACTATTCAAGTATTTATAATTTTGAAATTGTCATTCAGATGAAAAGGCAATAGAGGTGAAGATGGCAAATAACTTAACAATCCATTTTTTTTACATTTATTTCAACCAAATCAGAGAAGTCTTTTTAAAGTTATGACAATTTAACAATCTTAAAAAATTTGATTTTTAAAAAAAAAAATATTTATAAAAAATTTAATTTTTTCTAAAAAAAAATTAATTTTTACTAAAAAAAAATTAAATTTTTCTAAAAAAATTTAATTTTTTCAAAAAAAATTATTTTTTTCTAAAAAAAATATTTTTTTCTAAAAAAAATATTTTTTTCTACAAAAATTAATTTTTTCTAAAAAAAATATTTTTTTCTACAAAAATTTATTTTTTTTAAAAAAATTATTTTTTTCTACGAAAATTTATTTTTTCTGAAAAAATTTATTTTTTCTAAAAATTTTCTACAAAAATTTATTTTTTCTGAAAAAATTAATTTTTTCTACAAATTTTCTAAATTTTATAAAATTAAAAAAAAAACTTATGACAATTTATGGATTTTAAAAAAATAAATTTCAACCAACATTTCATCAAAAATTTAAAAAAAAAAGTTATGACAATTTATGGATTTAAAAAAAATTAATTTCAACCATTTGTGCACTCAGGAGAGCAGAGAACACATAAAATGTATAACGGCTATGTACACCAAAAAATTCTATAAAATTAAAAAAAAAAGTTATGACAATTCATGGATTTTTAAAAAATAAATTTCAACCAAAATTTAAAAAAAAAAGTTATGACAATTTATGGATTTAAAAAAAAATATTTATAAAAAATTAATTTCAACCATTTGTGCAATCAGGAGAGCAGAGTACACATAAAACGTATAACGGCTATTTACACCAAAAAAAAAAAAAAAAACAATGAACATTTTTCTGATTCATTATTTGCCCAAGTATGTGAACTCAAGAATAGCGATGATGGTATCATCAACATCCGGGATGTAAACTCTCCCAGCTCGTTTAATATGCAGTAATAAATTTATAGCAATCAGCTGCCCACTGTCAACAAATAAAAAAAAATTCATTAACAAATTAAAATAAACTCCATCGATGTTCTAGGTTGATAAAAACAAATTCTATTGGTTCACAGGAATCGGACAAATGTTGTAATTTTTCTGCACTGCCCTAACATAATTACCAGTTAAAAGTTGTTACTTACTTAAGTTGCGTCTACAACCTGTTGTTGGTCTTGTCCTGCTTAATAAATGATTTCCAAGCACTTGGGTGTTGTGCGTGCTTTCTGACGTTCCTCATACCAAGGATTGAGTTGGTATTTCACCGAGGTCTCCGTTTTTCCTACATACGCTTTCCTTGGTTGTTTTCAACTAATGTATTTTTATCTGTATCGTTTTTATTCCAAATACAGTTATAATTTTTGACTCTACCAGATCCATCATAGGCCTCCGATCGATTAGGTTTCTTATTTGATATCAGTGGCGTATGATTAATATTAATTTTAAATATTTTCTGTGAAAACTTCAATATTTTACAACAAAATGAACTGAAACTGGGTTATGGGGAAATTTAAGACATTGTCTGGCAAATATTAAACTTTATCTTACTTTATTTAATAGTATTCTTAAATGTGTAACCTTTTTTTACTGATTATTCCGCTGACAGACTCTCACACCTGATACACCGTCCATTGTGTTCAGTATCAACTTGTCACTGTATCTTTATGTTTCATACTCGCCATAAGACTGCTGTCATGCAAGTGATTGATGCCAACACAATCATTGTCATCAATCATCATCGGCACCATTTGGTGGACCGTTTTTTTTTTTCATTTGATTATTTGTTTTTCTGTACCCATCCGAACTCATTTTCTTTTAAAGCTTTCTTTTCGCTTGCCTTCCCTCTATGCTAAGGCAGTTCCCAAATTACCTTCTCGTTGTAGGCATATTTATGTGGCAGCGACCTTATTGATCTTAAGCCTTTGTGCAATAATCAGTGTCCCTTTTTTGCTTGACACAACCTTCGCAGTTTCCTTCCTGTTTCTTATTCTTTTGCTTTGTTTAGCAAGTGTTTGTCTGTTACGGCTTCGCAAGCCTCAAGCGTTGATAATATTTTATTACATTTAAAATAGTATTACAAACGAGAAAAAATCATACCAAAAGCGACTTTACATCAAAAGGTTACCCAGAAAATATGCGACAAAAAAAAACATAGAAATCTCTAAATTCATTTTTTGGGGTCATCTAAAGCCTCGTTCTGCAGGATGGGCCTCATAAAATTATTATGTGAAATCCTCTTAATATTCACATATCTGCCATAAAATTTTTGCGAAAATTGTACGTTAAATTAACTTTCTGGGTTTCGCTAGTCATGGCTGGGTGGTGGGAAAGAGGTGTGTCGGAAAATGGCTGCTGCCGTTCCTAGAGCATCAGCCCAGGCCACATTGAAATGCATAAGGGTTCGCAGCAAATAAAATGAGATTGGCTTTTACAACGACCAAAGAGATTTGCCCGAGGTGTTATGCAGAGAAGGGGAATACGAAATTGTTTTTTATTCTCCAAGAAGAATAACGTTGTTGTTTATTTTTTTGCGAAATTGAATAGTTTGAGCGCAGCAAAGGCAAAGCACAAACAAGATTAGTGGATCATATTTCATAGGAAAATAAGGGGGGTTTGGTTTATTACAAAATGAAGGGGGGAGGAAAACTTGCCAAGAAAATTTAAAAAAAAATTATTTAATGGAATGGAGGGGGAAAATAAACAAGAAGCTTTTACTTTTAAAGACAAACATTTTGATGTTTTTTTTTTAAAATATTTTTAAAGTAAAATGTGTTGCGCTCTTTTAATAAAAAAATAGGGAAAATGAATATACAAGAATTAAAATAACAAAAATAAGTTGTGCTCTTTTAAATAAAAATTTTCGAAAATATTGGGAAAATAACTAAAGTAAAAGCTCTAATCGCAGACAGCTCCCGTAGATGCACAAATTTCTCGGTCCCATGCTGTATTTTTAGAACAAATTAATCTCCGCTGGCCGGACAAAACCACTGCGACCGTCGGTGTCCGCTCACCGGAGCTTTCACTGTATACAACAATTTAAAAAAATACATCACCTCGCGCTTAACTTTTATTAACATTTACCAAAATTAATAAATAAAAAAGTCTTTAAATCGAAATTGTCTCTATTGAAGGTCGTCGTGTAAACGAAATGCCCATGAAGTTGGAAATGGAGTGATAGTCCTGAAAATCCTCATTACTCTACTCTCACACATAGAGTGATTTTCTTATATAATTTTTAGATAATATTTCCGTTTTTGGACAATTTTTCATACGGAAAATAACCAAAATTTTTGCAATGAAAATTTTTCCAAAATTTGAACAATGAAAAATTCCCCAATTTTTTTAATGAGAGAAATCTCCCAAAAAAATGGTTGTGAATAGTGGAGACTTTTAACAGGAAAAACTGGATTCGCCAAATATCGGGAGCGCAACGGCGGCGGCATCGGACCGTCTGTCCAATGTAACTCGCTTAATTGTAGGGCCAATGGAAATTGAGGCAATTTGTCGTAAATTTGTCATACAGGGTGGCTGATGAATATTGCTACAGTTGTATTGTTACGGTCAATAGAAATTTGTTTTGTACAGAACTCTGCCGAAAGAGAATACCTTGCAATACCGTGTGCAGTGAGGTGTGTGGTTTCAGGAAGATTGTGCAACTTGTCACATAGCTAGTCCTGTGATGACAGAATTGCAGCGAAAATTCTCCAGTAAAGAAACTCGCCATTGCGTTGGCCCCAAGGTATCCTGACCTTACTGCACCTGACTTTTTCGTGTGCGATTATTGCAAAAGGAAGTTTACTAAACAAACCCATAGAATTTGAATGATGTAAAGCAATGTATTCGAACAACAATTCATGCAATTCCCGCTGCAACTCTCCAGGGTGAATGCATTTTTTTACCAAGTAGTATTAGAAAAAAAAAACATTTAAAAGATTTTTAAATGAACAAAGTTCAAATAATTTATATGAGTTAAAAAAAAGTTGTTTGAGTTTCTTAATGTACATAAATTCATCAACCACCCTGTACATTATTTGGGAGATTTTTCAGAATTTTTGGGGAAATTTTCATGATGGCCTTTTCGGGAAATTTTTTAATTATTTTGGGGAATTTTTCATTTGTGGCATTTTTTTTTTTGGAAAATTTTCATGTCGGTCATTTTGGGGTAATTTTTCAATAATTTTGAGGCTTTGATATGTCAGCCAAATGGTCGGTGTCACACGGTTTACCCTTACACCCAAAATTAGTATAGAAATTTACTTTGTTTTGTAATTAATAAATCGTCCCAACAGCAAAATATCACCCTCTATGCATCCATTCGTTTGCATTTCCTTTTTTTTAGGCAAATCTTTCTATTCTTAACCCATGCCCATGCCTAATGGGTATTTAAATACCCAAGTAATCACTAAAATCTTACTAGCCGATTTATTGGGCAGACAGTAATGGGTTAACAAACTATGGCAATTTGTCTTTACCAACTCCCAATTAATATTAATCATACGCCCTTTATCCAGCTTTCCGAATGTTTTCATAATTTCATAGAATTCTTCTAAACAATTGTCATCTAATTTTCAATTTCAATTACATTTTGTAATGTCTATTCAATTGTTTTATAATATAATTGGATTCTACATGCAAATTCCGTCCCCCGCCCCCTACTCATGCTCTTTGTACTAAGTGTGTACTTAGTGTGCGTTGGTGCAGAGCGGTTGCTTGCTGGGTTCTCTTTTAATAATAAATCAAGGTCTTTACAATTTTATTTATTACAAACCATTACCAATGTCAATAAACACTATGAACATTTACACACACACACACACATACACACACCGATGCAATTTAATATGCACAGCACCGAGCAGCACAACAACAATAAACCTCGTTTTGTAGACTCACACAACCAAACAACAATTGTTTAGTAAATAATTGCATGTTTAAGGTTTATTTAGAGTCCTTGTCGCTCAGCTCCTCTCCCTCTCCCTCCACCGCTCACCTTTCCGTGTTCCATCTGTTTCAGACATATGCCAGCGTGTACATTCATCGAGGCCGGGGTCATGAATGAAATGTAAAGAAAGGCACAAGACCTGCTGAAACACGTTACTAAAGAAAATCAACTTAATCGGAGAGAACACCAAGCAAAACTGTTTTTTCATTCGAGCGTCTGCCCTGAACATGCAAAGTTCAAGTTTGAAAAAAATTTCATAAACACGAAATGCTCGAATACTATGGAAAAGTGTGTGGAGAAAAAAAAGTAACAATAACTGCTCGAAGTGACAGAATGGAAATCAAGTTCAAAAAGCCTTCAAGAAGGTTAAACGACATGAAACGCCACAGGACACGAACAGCCAGTAGCACAAAGTGGGTAAACAGATCATAGGAAAACTGTAAAGGACAGTGGTGTTAATGCCATCTTCGTAAGACAGCTGTTGTGATGTGTCGATTCTTATGGGATATCAAGAGTATCCATAACGGATTCAATGAGTAGTGAGTAGTGATCATAGGGCGTATGATTGATCTTAATTTTGGAGAAACTAGAACAGGAAGTGTGTGTTGTGCTATACATTTATCAAATTTGTCCCATACGGGTGAACCTCTAGCAACTGTTATTAGCCCACGATATAATCGCGTTATGATTTGTTTAATTAATATCACTAATTCGCTTAATGTGGACAGATATCATGGGCGAATGATTGATATTAATTGTGGTCAACCGCAGAGATACCACAATTTGGGAGTATATTCTCTATTAATTGCAAATTGTGCTAGAAATCCTTGAATAAAGTGGTAACGTTTTCTTTTTTATATAAAAAAAATAAGTAAAAAATAAATTCAGAGCTTATGGTAGCATTAAGCAGATTATTCAAAGCAGACAAACGACAACCATTTCTTCTAAATTTTCATTAAGTAACAAACGGAGAACTTCTCTCAAAGAAGTTCTCCGGCTCCAAAACCCTAGTGCTTTTACAGACAAATTGTATATAGCCTTCATGGTATGACCACAATGTGAATCTAGATTTGCCATTTGATAGTCTCAAAGCTTACCTATTGTTTCAGGGCCATCCACTCTGTGACACAGGGTTTCAGAAGTATTTTTTCATGTTTCACCTAGAAATATTCAAAAGGTGCCCGTTAAGATTCACCTATTGACTCAGAATTATCAGACCTTTCATACCATGGCTGTGGGTGGAGTGAAACCATAATTTTTTGGAATTTGAACATTTGACGATGGAACAGAAATGCAGTGTGGGATCCTTAGTAAGGGAAAAATAATGAAAAAAAATTTAAAAAAAATTTGGAATTTTTGCTATTTTGGTATTAATTGGAAAAAAATCCTAAAAAATAATGAATCCACTTAGTCAAAATATACAAATTTCAGCTTGAGGAACTGACTCAAATGAAAGTATTTGAGGCAAAGAAACGGAGGATCGATTTAAATGGCAGTTTGTTATCGATTTAAATGTTAAGTTAGTTTTTCGAAGACTATTTGGGTTCTTTTAGTTTTTGCAATTTTTTTTTTAAATTTTCCTTGTTGGTAGTAAAATTCTGAACATTTCTCGACCAGAAAATGTTAAAATAAAAATAAAATTGGGAAAATTTTTATTTTTTATTTTTTATTTAATATTTATTTTTTATTTTTTATTTTTTATTTTTTATTTTTTATTTTTTATTTTTTATTTTTTATTTTTTATTTTTTATTTTTTATTTTTTATTTTTTATTTTTTATTTTTTATTTTTTATTTTTTATTTTTTATTTTTTATTTTTTATTTTTTATTTTTTATTTTTTATTTTTTATTTTTTATTTTTTATTTTTTATTTTTTATTTTTTATTTTTTATTTTTTATTTTTTATTTTTTATTTTTTATTTTTTATTTTTTATTTTTTATTTTTTATTTTTTATTTTTTATTTTTTATTTTTTATTTTTTATTTTTTATTTTTTATTTTTTATTTTTTATTTTTTATTTTTTATTTTTTATTTTTTATTTTTTATTTTTTATTTTTTATTTTTTATTTTTTATTTTTTATTTTTTATTTTTTATTTTTTATTTTTTATTTTTTATTTTTTATTTTTTATTTTTTATTTTTTATTTTTTATTTTTATTTTTATTTTTATTTTTATTTTTTATTTGTTATTCGTTATTTTTTATTTTTTTATTCTTTATTTTTTTATTTTTTCCCTTATTAAGTATCGCAAACTACATCCTTTTCCGAGTGTGACTTTTTTAATTCACTCCACCCTACTGTCCACACATCAGAGGTATCTTTATTATAACTTAATCACTTCCCCAACGAGTTTCCGATACAGTCAATAACTAATATTAATCATAAGTCTTCCACGATAATAACATTATTAAGAATTACTTCATTAGGAGCCCGCGTCTTTTATTTATATTCCATGGTATGTAGAAGTTGTTTAGAACCAACTTCGGTTATGCTACTCTACTATATTAAGGAAATTTCCCTCTAGCTCTTACCAAAATAATATCGTACTAAGTTCTTAATTGTAATTGTCATCACAACTTGAAACCACACATATCGTTAAATGCAAACTTTTTCCTAACTGTACTAGAGTGATAGTTTATGGGAGCGTATGATTAATACTAATTAAGATTTCAAAGAGGAAAGCATTCAACTAAAAGACACTGACTTAAATGGAGTTGGAAGTCAGGCAGTTTTCTCTCCTTTCCTCTGAGCCAAAGTCACCTATACACAATTCCAGTTCGATCATAAAAGCGCATCCTTCGAAATTGGATGGTCATATCTCAGAGCAGCGAGAACCGACGTTTCCAACTTTTAACCCTTGTAGCTTATGTCTTCTTGTGAACTTAAGCTACAGCTAGGTGTGTGTGAAATTATAATCGAATCTCATAAAGCAATTCCAAATTACAGATTTATTTCCCAAACATTTTGCGAATTCATTGTTCATTGTCAAAAAAAATTGAGGAATTTTTCGTTTATCAAAAAAATTGAGGAATTTTTCATTGTAAAAGAAATTGAGGTAATTTTTCATTGTGAAAAAATTGAGGGAATTTTTCATTGTAAAAATCTTGAGTGAATTTGTCATTGCACAAATTTCGGTTTATTTTTCATCTTCTAAACTTAAGCTTAAACACATTTCAGCTAGGTCTGTGTGAAGTTTTAATCGAATCTCATAAAGCAATTCCAGATTTATTCATTTCGTCATTGCACAAAATTTTGGTTTAGTTTTCATATGCAGAAATTATGAAAAACCCCCTATGTGTATGAGATTTAGTTTTGCCCAATTTATAGGTTTTGTTTTTGGGCCATTTGTCAACGAGCCACAATCACTCTATATGAATGAGCTGAAATCTGTTCTCTTTCAGTAACAATGGAGCGTATACTTAATATAAATACAAAGTTAATTAACCAAAACCTCGATAACTTCCACACCATCAAAGGTAACGCTAAACGGTAAATATCCGACCATAACTAGACCCTTAAGGTGTACTCTGTTATTTGCTAACACTGTACCCTGCCAATCATGTCTCAACTGCAGCGGCAATTGCATGTTGTTAGAGACTCATCTGAAATCCTCTCATTGCCAGTTCCTTTTAAACACTGGCCGACGACCGTCAGCGACAAGTGCAAACTTTTTCTATATTATATTGCAATGCATTATGCATTAAATAAAACAAAGCAACAAGGCAACAAAAAAACAAAACACACACAGTACCTTTTACCACCATGTTTTGCGGTGAAAACAACAATAACAACAACAACTAACATCAAATCGAGGTACACTCTGTGGTCGAGGAACAGTAAAGAAACGCAGCTACTACCACTGCGGCAGCTAATTGTGGCTGTGTGTTGTTACTGTAGCCTTGTACGAGGTCTGCGGTGTGTACGTGTATAGTGTGTATGAGTGTGTGTGTTGTTTTAGTTAACCCGCCGTTATCCTTCGTGTGCAATTTGCATATGAAAATAGCAACAAAGGACAGAGCAAGGATAAACAACTATACCAACAGCTCTCGGAAACCTTCTAAACCAGCTCCAAATAGACGCAGTAACAATATAGTCCAGCAACCAGAAAACACACAGAGATATAAAAACAAACAACTTTACTTATCACAAACCACCACCACCACCGCCATCACCATTACGTTCCATCATTTGTCATCCTGTTTGTCTATTGTTGTTGTTTGCTGATGCTGCTCCACTTTCGCATCCAAACAATATATATGCACCTGCATTGAAGGCAGCCAGCCATCCAGCCAGCCACATAAAACGTATTGATGCTTACTCATCGCTGTCATAACCATCTTCGGCATTACCAACAACAGCAGCAGCATCGTCATCACCGTCCGAACATTTTCATAATCATCATTAACCGGCACACGTAGTCATCATCGTCGTCAGCATGGCTTTAATATATGACAGTAGCAAAATAATTTTCCAAATAAAGTGCATATTGTCTAGAGGAAACTCCAAAGGGGAAGGAGCAGGTTAATCTATATAAATGGGAGACTATGCCAGAGTATGTGTACATACGGGTGTATGTGTGTGAGTGAGTTACTGCTAATTGTATGGCTATTCTGTTTTATGGCACCAAACAAATTCATAATTTATTTTTAAAGATAAACAAATATGCTAAAATAAAAATAGTTTTCAATGAAGGACAGAAATGTACTGTAGGGTGGAGTGAAATTCAAAAAAAAAAAGTTAACCTCGGAAAGAGATGTAGTCTGGGGTCCTAATGAGGGGAAAAATAAAGAAAAAAAATTTAAAAAAATTTTAGGGGTCGCGCCACTCCCTCGAAATTTGGAAATTATCGCTATTTTGGCGTTGATTTTAGAAAAATCCTAAAAATTAACGAATTAATAAATGTTTGCAATAGCGTAAACAATGAAATAAGGGCATGAAAAAATTTAAAAAAAAATTTTCTCATTGTTCAAAAATTTCAAAAAGTAAAATAAGTCAAATCGTCCCTTCTTCAGAAAATTGACTGAACAATGAAATCGCCACCAAAGCTACAAATATTAGTCGATTATCCTCATTTTTGCCTCAAATACTTTTGTTTGGGTACTGAACAAGCTCAAATTTTTAAATTTCGAATAAGTTAAGTCGTTAATTTTTAGGATTTTTCTAAAATCAACGCCAAAATAGCGATAATTTCCAAATTTCGAGGGAGTGGCGCGACACCTAAAAATTTTTTAAAATTTTTTTCTTTATTTTTCCCCTCATTAGGACCCCAGACTACATCTCTTTCCGAGGTTAACTTTTTCAAATTAAAAAAAAGCATGTTTTCACACCACCCTAATGTACAGCTATTTCCAGAGGAATATTAAGTATGGGTTTAAATGTAAATTGCCATTATGATGGCTTAAGCTGAAGAAAGTAGCTGTAATTTAAAAAAAGAATCAATCAAATATTATAGAAAATAACTGACTTTCTTTCTTCATACTTTGTGGTCTCACAGTGGAGCGTATGATTAATATTGATTATGTGATTTTTTTAGTAAATGTTTCATAACTTTTAAAGTAATGGTGATATGATCCACAGAAAAGATAGAGTACTTGGCCATAGTTTCCGTGTCATTAAAATCAATTTTTTATATATGATCTGTATTTTAGTTAAAATATAAATCAATTGGAAGATGGTACCATGTGGTATATTATTGAGAGGGCTAGACAAGCGTCACTTAATTCCAGAAAAAATATATGTGTAATGGCCAGAAGGAGAAGTATGATTGTGTTCCACAACCACAAAATCCATCGATTTATGAAATGTTAGGGGGCCTTAACATTTCATAAAGGAATTGGAATCTCGAATTATTGAGCTGCGCACGATATTAATTGTATGCTCACTGACCGGGACCTGCTTTTAAAAGTCGGCTTCGAACGGCTAATCAGTTTCTAAACTTGTTTTACATGGCCTAGAGATTACTGTCATGTAAAAATTGTCCAGAAAAGCATTAGACGTTCGGTGTTGGCCCCGTTCGGTGAGTATACACAATTGTATCGCGCACAGCTCATTGATTCGAGACAAGTTCCCCATCTGTTCATTGAAGTTAAGGGAAATAGGTAAGTAGAGATTACTCTCTTACTCGTTAAGTCGCCAGCTTTTACTTGGTCGAAGCAGCCGCTGAAAAATGTTTGATGATCTTAGCGGGATTCGAACCTGGGTTCTGCTGTGTGTTGGGCGCACTCACTACCTACCACATCACGCCCGTCCGTATAGGACCACTAAAAATCTCTGGACTTCCTACAGTTCATATTACTTTGCTTAATGATTTGTTCTTCGGACATTTAATAGGATTTCTTCATGCAAATGAACAACTTAATTCGCTGTCTCTCGAAAACATCAAACTGGAATAGCCTATTCCATATCGTTATCACATTACATCCTAATGCCACAAACATCCTTTAATTAATATCAATCATACGCTTCATGGTCTGCAGAGAAAAGTATTTACTGTCTTGGTAACCAAATACGATATTTCACAACATTTTCATTTTGAGGCAAAAAAGGCAGAAAATTTCCCCTAAATTATGTCTGGATTATTCAGGGCTCGACAAGCACCATGGTCATATGACTGACTGTTGTTAATTGCATGTGTTGTCCTTTTGTCATCGACGAAATCTAAAGAATATATTTGTGGTTTTCACGAATAATCGCTTAAGTACATTTTAGCGGATTTTGATTTATTGATGTCAAAGTGCTACATTTTCAAAGAAAACAGGGTAACGAATCATTTATATTAGCAGAATTCGACTTTAATGGAAAGCCTTTGAAAATGTAGCACTTTGACATCAATAAATCAAAATCCGCTAAAATGTACTTAAGCGATTATTCGTAACTTATATTGTTGTTCGTGAAAACCACAGATATGCCTCCGGAAGAGATCAAAAATCTTTCTGATTCTATGTTGGATATATCAACTATTTTTCATAAAGACTACCTGGTCTTAAGATTACTAATATTAATCTTGTGAAGCCGCTTTATATTAATTATTTTTTACTCTGACAACAAAGTAACTTGTTTCCTATCTCTTTGTGGTCTTATGGTGGTGCTTATGATTAATATTAATTATGTACAGTTTTTAGTAAATGATTTGTAACTTCTGAAATAAAGGTGATATTTCAAAGATAAAGAATTTTTGCAATAACTTCGATTCTACTCTAATTGTGGGCAGCGGTTGGTTAATTTGGCAATTTCCTAAAAAACCCCTAAAAATTATATTAGTTTATCTTTCTTACTAGAATTAGACTCACAATTAACATTTTATAAAAGTCGAACAGGTTTTGTAAACATTATTAGAGAAATAATAATTATTAAAATAATAATTAGTATCAATCATACGCACCAGAGTACGGAGTACCAGGATTCTCCATTCAATGAATCTTTATCTATTTGGTAATTTTCTTTTTTATGCTTCAAAATTTATAAAAATCACACAGCTTTTATTAAAAATACTAATTTACGTCATAATTATTATTAATCATACGCACCAGATCACCTGGGCAGTACACAGAAAAGATCGATGGTTATGATAGTGGATAGAAGTAATCCCACTCTATCGTTTTCATTCAACATCGCCGAAACGTGGGTGTATATTTTACAAAAAAAAGGGTCCTCGGTTCGAATGCCTTGATATTTTGAACTTTACGAAATCTATTTCTCTGTGCCATATGGCATCGCTGGCTATGCATGGGTGAAAGGAAGCGTTCAACTGCTTCTAATATGTCTCTCCTGGAAATGTAGAGCAATAGTTTATAAATGATACTGCTAATAAATAAAGGATGAATATAAAGCTAAGAACAAATATCTTTAAAATTATTATATTTCGTTTTGGTACCTGTGGTCGTGTCATTGATAATAATTATGGGTTTCTTGAGAAAATATATCGTAACTTCTGCAGCAATCGATATCACTGGAAGCGGAGAAAAGCTGGGAATGAGCTGGACACTCTTCAATTATGTTTCTTTTTATAACGTCTGGAATAAGTGCAATTATAACCTTAATTTAATATGCATTTTATAATAAAAAGAGAGACTCACTAGCTGGTAATACTGTAAACATTCAAATGGCTCAATGGGTCGTATGATTGATATTAATTATTATCAGCATCACAAAAACTCTTCATAACTTCTGCAGCAATTGAGATAATTGGAAGCAGGTAGTACCATAGGAAAGCTTAGAGAGAGAGAAAGAGAGTGAGATCTCTTGGACCTCGTTATTTTTTAATAACCTTTTTAATAACCTTTACATAACTTAAGTGCCTTTCATACCTGAAGTTGTAATTCATCCTTCATGAGCTTTAATTTTGTTAAATCTTCATACACTTCATACGTGCAGCCGGCCACTTTAGGTTGCTCAGCGCAAAATTGATATCTACGCTTATATTTCCAGTCCCCCACTTTTGGAGAACTTCTGTCATCCTTCGTTATCCTTGAAATATGTCACTTATGGAATTTTCTCAGATAAAAATGTCACCTTCTTTATAAACTGTCATAATTTGCAGATTTTTTAATACTTTTATTTCTGTTTTTCTTTTCTTGTCTTGTCTTGTCGTTGCCGCAATCATTTATAAGGTCTGTATCTGTGTATCTGTGTGTGTGTGGGTGGAGGTAAAAGAAATTGTAATACCATTAGAACGGATGTTTAACCCACAAATAAGCAAAAAAACACCATCAACAGAAACAAAACAAAAAACATGAGAAGCATCATAAAAAATATATTTTCCCTGAAATGTTTATATATTTTTGTTGTTGTTTGTTTTCTTCTATCTCACATTTTGCGTTGACAATAACAATTTCATCTCGGGGCTGGAATGCCAGCTGTTGTTAGTTTATTTATTCATTTATTTATTTATTAACAAAACCAAACGAAATGAATTGTACGATTTTTTTCTCATGCAAATCTTTTGTATGTGAATATTTTGTTTTTAGACAACATTGAAATGCTTTTTAGCGAATTTTATTTAACTATGCAAATTTTTATATTGTTTTTTTTTTTTTTTTTTTTTGGCTGTGCACATGCCTTAGAACTCAATAAGCAAATCATCAAGAATAGACTAAAAACAGAACAGAACTGTTTATTTTGGCCAGCTGAAAATAGAAATACGTTTTGCGAGAGGTATCGCCGTCTGACATTACAAACGGATGGGAGCTCTAGTGGCTCAACGTATTAAGGTGGCGGCGTGGCCAGGTTTCGGTGAATTGCCAACGAGTTTTCCTGCTGCGTAGGTATTGTAATTTAATATCTTTTAACTTTTAAAAGTATGGCTTTCAGTTGTTATTAACAGTTGCTAAGTTATTTGCATTTCTGCTGTGCAATTGAAGCAGGCCAGGACCTGAAGTTTGAGGTATCAAACGAAAGTCATGGGTGTAATCAAATATTTTATAAAATATGTAGAAGTTTTATAATGAGAACTGTAGAGGTTAAAATGTCTGTCCGACTGTAGAAATTTTCTTTGTAAGTTGACACCATTCAGCCAGTTTGTCTTTTGTTTGATATCGTTCTTTTAATCATCGGCCAGGTCCTCTGGCCGTCGAGGACTGTTCGCAATTGAATGTGAGTCTTTTTCTCTTTCCCTTTTGTATGTACAGGCGATAGGGTTATGACACTTCAAGTGTGTCACTATCAGCAGCCTGAGCTGTACTCGCGTATACATTCAATTGGAAATCGACGATCGAACCCTTCAAGTGGTTCACTATCAACAGCCTAAGCCACACGCACACACCCACATTCAGTCGATTGAATATCGATACTCTAATACTGCGCTGTAACAAATGTTTGCGTCTATTCAATGTTTATGTATTTTTTGGAATCTTTATTAGTTGGTAGTGTATTTGTATTAATGTATATAGTTTATTGATTCTTCGTATGGCGCAATCGATGTACATTTGTTGAATATATGCTGCCAGTGACATATACTAGACGTATTTTCAAATTCTATTTTATTAAAGTGGGGTGTTTCGTTTTTTAGAATAAAATCAGTGTCTTACAAGCAAAGTGTTTTATTTCTGATATTAAGTCTTTATATTTTGGCCTTCGATCTCATCCTCTTTACAAGGACAAAAGGCGAACGATGAATGACTCACTTAACCGCGATTTGGCGACGATTTGTGGGTGGGGCCATTAAAGTCGAATTCTGGTAATATAAATGATTCGTTATCCTGTTTTCTTTGCTAATAACATCATAAGTTAATATTTTTACAGAAGGGGCAATTTTAAAAATCATTTGTTTTCGCTCTCCTGAGATGTATATTATTATAACTTATGTTGTTGTTCGTGAAAACCACAGATATGGCTCCGGAAGAGACCAAAAATCTATCTGATTCTATGTTGGACATATCAACTAGTTTGCAAAAAGACTGTATGTTGTTAAGCTTACTAATATTAAGCTGGTGAAGCCACTTTATATTCATTATTTTTAACTGACAACAAAGTAACCTGTTTTCTATCTCTTTGTGGTCTTATGGTAGTGCGTATGATTAACATTAATTATGTACAGTTTTTAGTAAATGATTTGTAACTTCTGAAATAAAGGTGATATTTCAAAGTTAAAGGATTTTTGCAATAGCTCAGATTCTACTCTATAGCTTCCCTATACTACATACATTTTTCTGTTAAAATATTAAATAGCACAAGTCAGTAATTGACTGGAGAATTTAGAATATTACAAAAGTCCAGGTTTAAAACCTCATGTCACTGAGCTCAGTGTCAATTTAATTCAATAATAAGAATGCATGTTTTGTACCAACTATTTTGAGCTTCTGAAGATGTGTCTTCATGAAGTTCAACCAGCGCACATACTTATGAGCCTTCATCGGTATTGAAGTTATGATGTGTCAAGTAAATTTCTATGTCTACGAATTTTGTGGGCAGCGGTTGGTTAATGTGGCAATTTCCTAAAACAAAAAACCAAAAATTATATAGAGCACCTAGTTTATCTATCTTAAATCATACTAGAATTAGACTCACAATTAAAATTGTATAAAAATCTAACAGGTTTTGTAAATATTATTAGAGAAATAATAATTAAAATAATAATTAGTATCAATCATACGCACCAGAGTACCGGTCACCAGGATTCTCCATTCAATGAATCTTTATCTATTTGGTCATTTACTTTACTATGCTTCAAATTTTTGTAACTGAAAATGTTGGTCGCTCCTGCTAGAATATCTGCTAAAGATGTCGCCTATGGGCCCTCGTCGTCTTGCAGACCTTAAAATCATATACAGTCGAACTTCCATATAGCGAATCTCAAGGGGACCCAAAAAAAATTCATTATATAGAAAATTCGTAATATAGAATTATTTAAAAAAAAATGTTATTTTTATGTATGTTGAATTTTATTTAAAATAATTGGTAATTTTTGTCTGCGTTTGATTTTTCCATTTTTCCGTGTAGTCTACATTTCTCTCACTTACAGAGAGTAGAAATGTGAATCTCACACACAAAAACAAATAAAAAATGAAAATATGTGTGTGTATGGTGAGAGTGAAAAATGTGTTTATGTAAAACTCGTTATACGGAGATCAAAACATACTGAAAATTTAACGAAATTGCAATGTTCTGGAGATAAATTCGTTATATAGAGAACTTCGTTCTACGGAAGTTCGTAATAGAGAAGTTCGACTGTATATATATCACTTTTTTATATCATTTTTATTTATATTATTATTTTATTATTTATTTATGTCTATGTCTATGAGCTATTTTGAAATATTTTTTTTTTAAAAATTTAAAAAAAAAAAAATATATAGTATGAACAGATGACCGATTTACTTCTTACTGTTACCCTTTGGGACATAAGCATGAGTTTGATTTGTGTCCGTCAATAACATCATCAGGAAATCCATCAGTACCTTATGGCTGTGTACAGTAAATATGTGTAGGATTCCTGCTGTTCATATTACCTTGTTTGTCATTCCGAGAAAAATCACATTTGTATGTTTCTCTCCCAACATTTTCTTCTTCATACATTTAATAGGATTGCTTCATACAAATGTGCACAACTTCATTTCATATTTCTCCGTAAAACCTCAGACTACAATGAACTATTCCACATCGTTAGCAAGTTATATCAGAAAGTACACAAAACATACTTTAATTAATATTAATCATACGCTCCATAGACCACAGACAAAGATATTAAATACCTTGGCAACCGCATTAGATATTTCACAACATTTTCATTTGGTTTAAAGGCAAATCATGAACATTTTCCATTAAATTAGGTAACAATTTGCACAAAGAACAATGTCTGGACTATTCATTTCGTTTTCCAGCTGGATTCTTTGTTGGTATTCCCAAAACTTCCCAATAACATATAAATTATTTTGCTCTTGCGTTTATCTAGTTAGCGTGTAAGTTACGATTTCACTTCGTTTGGTTGTGGCTTTGAATGAATTTAATAAAAATATTGGCCACATGTTATGCCGGTATGTAAAGTTTTGTTGGTGGTGGTATTGCAGCAAACAACGCCACACAATATATTCAACATATTTCCGCCCCCCCCTTGTGTGGTCTACAGAATGTTTGTATTTAAAATGTAATTATATTCGCTTAATTGTGGAAGTTTTTTTTCTATCTTTTTGCTCTGTGGCAGAGATTTTGTTTTTCTGTGGCTAGGAAACTGGGGAATGAAATCTCAAATGTTCCGCTCGGCCGGCGAGATGCTCCAGTTAAAGTTGTTGTTGTTGCTGATGTTATTCTTGTGTGGCATTTAAACAAAATTGTTTACTTTGAAAACTAGGGAGCATACAGAGAGAAGACGAAGCCGAAGCCGAAGAAGAACATCAACTTTTTGGCGATTTTGTGTGAGAGAGAGAAAAAAAGCTAACAAAACATGTAACAGCAAATTTTAAGCAATATTGGTCATAAAAAAAAGATTTTAGTTTCGTCTTCGTTTTCATTTTCATTTTCATCTTCTTCATTTGTATTTTATGCTGCTCAGCTAAAGTTTTTCAACAGTTTTCTGAATGTTCTCATTAAATTTGATGAGTCTTGCGAAAACAGTTGGGTAGAAAAATAACAACAGCAGCAGAATATTAAAGAATCAGGGTTTGTACTATTTACAGGAATTTCCATATTGGGATTTTTTTTTTGTGTGGGGCGGAGGGGCGAAGAGGGAGTTGTATGAGTAATATTAATTTGAAGGGTGGGTGGAAAGTAAAATCACGTTAGCCAAAAAAAATACACGTTTCCATGAGACTACAGAGGAGACATTTTCAAAGTGAAGACTGTTGAGTGGACGCCGCGACGAGCAAAAGAAGTCTTTAATTTTCTAATATTAGGGTGGTTTCAAAAACAGAAAAAAATTTATTTTTAAAACAAAAATTTCGATGTATCACAATTTAAGATCCGCCTATAAATGCAGAAGATTTAAAGAAAAAATAAAAAAAAAGTAATCGAAATTGTCTTGGAAAAATACGCTCACACGTTATAAAGGCTACACTTCTCCCATTAGAGGGATTCTCTCCGTATGGCTCTTGATGGTATTTTTAGGAAATCACGAACGATTTGGTCTTCATCAATCATAGAAACAAGCAAGCCTGTGTTTAAAATTCGTCAAGACTTCTTCTATGCCTACTTTTTCACAAACAGTCCCAAAACTGTCCAGGCATTTCGCCTAGAGAGGCGAAATGTATCAACGACCACCATTCAAATGTTCCCTCCAATCATACCTCGCCTAAGGGGTGGAGATGGGATGGGGACTGAAAAAGTTTAGACCGATTTGGATATTTTTTTTTGTAATTATTCCTAAAGAAAAATTGTTCATGCTCATCGAAAGACCCACAATTGGCCCCGAGTTGACCCCAGATGGGTGAAATATATGACCGATTGGCCAAGACAACTGCTAAGCCCCGGAGTCTCCCCCCTAGAGGGTTGACAAATATGATCGACACCCATTAATTGTTTCCGCCAAAAGTTGTTTACTAAAATATTAATCCCTTATTTCCCTTAACATTCCATGAAACAACAGACTGGGGAACTTCTCTCTCTGTATTATACAAGGTTTTCCAACAAGAGCTGTTATTTAGAATCACCCGGTATTTGGGTAGCTGTCACTTGGACATTTTACAAGTAGAACCTACGCCATTGCTAAAAATGGACCGATGATATTGATCTGGACAAGGTTTTCTTTCAACAAGACGGCGCTACGAGCCACACAAGCAACGAACCCCTTGCTCTTTTGTGGGAAAAGTTTCCGAACTCTGTTATCTCTCGAAGAGGTGATCACAATTGGCCACCGAGATCGTGGGATTTAACACCTTGCGACTTCTTCCTTTGGGGCCACGTTTCACCAGTTTTCGAACCTGAGTTAACTGAGCGATAGTCGCTGCTTAATAAATATTATAAAATTCATCACAGTCGTAAAAAGAAATCAAAGTTAATTCCTAACCCCACCTCGACCTCCTCTATAAGTACTACCTCACGGAAAACTAAGCTTTACAACGATTCTTTCACCGAAGCGATAGCCGGCAACCATAAGAAGTTACCGACGATTTCCTCAGAAAATGCATAATTTATATTAATCATACGCCACGGGGGACCTAAACGAACAATTTAAATAAAAACGTAAACTCTTACTCGTGAACTGTGCAAATTATTTCCGCTGAATTAGGAATTACCTTGCATCACTAACAGAGACTTTTAATACATTTTGTTACATTTTCCTATAGGAAAACAACCGCTTACAAGTTTAGACTTACAAATGTTTTCAATAAAAAAAAAAAATGTGTCACGATTTAAAAAACACATTCCGTTGAACATATTTTTAACAATCATCTATAAACTTCAATTGCCAAGTCCTTAGAAGTGCAGACACACCTTTCATATTTGCACACCATTAACATTCCCCCGCCAATATTTCACGTTGGCACGGAAATATTGTTTTCACCGCACACCATTAGCATGTTAAAAAGTTATTTAAACTCAACAGCAGAAAATCATTTTACACTCACACTCACACATGCTTAAGCGGCAGGCGGCAGGCGGCAGACGGCAAACTTGACAATTTTTCATTTTCACCATTAGCGCCGTTTTAATGAAACAAAACTGCACAATTAACTTATACAAAAAAAAAAAAACAGAAAAGAAAAACAGCTCATATAGTATATTTATGTCAAGTTTTTCTATTAGAAAAAAAAACACACACATACACTCTCGTGGCGTGTATGACGTTTGGAGGGTATCAAGTTGTGAGAAAAAAAAACAGCAGAGAAGCCACATTTCAACACGCTTTTACCACCTTCACTTACCTCCAAGGACGACATAAACTTTTCCTGAGTGTAGGAATATGTGATGCGGTTCAACTACGTAATTCAATGTGGACACGCATATTCGTACACTTTTAAGCCAGGGAAAATAAAGCACGAGTCGGTTAGGGCGTCGGTCGTACATACAACTCCTACATATGCAATTAAGTTATTTTTTTCCTCTTCGCTCCTTCGTCTTTCGCATAGAGAACATACTTTTCTAATGACACTCCTCGGCAGAGTACACGCACATTCACACTGCAGGCCAACGAAGAGTTAATGACTGTTTAGTGACCCCCCCACCCCTGCCCAACTAACTTTTTAGGGAGTTGGCTGAAAGTACTTTATGACTTTATTGTATACAAATAATAAGGGGCCAGAAGATATTGGGCAATTTGTCTATAAAAGACAATTGTAGCTGTAATTTGGTGCCATGACACGGAATTGTAAATGTGGAGGATGACATTTAGCGGTAATTGTAGAAACGGGCCAATGGAAACTAAACGCACTGCCTTGAGAAGGCCTTGATGGCGTGTTCTCCAGTATCTGCATGACATTTTTCGGTCGTTTAAGGCGTTTCAGGGAGACGAGCCATTGATGTTTTCCCCAACAAAGCCATAATTAATATTAATCATACGTCACATGGGATAGGAGACAACTTGTACGATTTTCCAAACGAAAATCAACGTCACAGTTTTTAAATTGAAACATGTAGTAGGTCATGGGCTAGAGTAGCGTCAGGTGGAGTTATTTTAAGAATTTTCTAAATATTTTTAAGGATTTTCTTCTGCCAGGCAGTTCTAAATATTTCCTCGTTAAGGCCAGCAATACTTCTTCAACTAGATAGGTTATAAATAGAATTAATTTTGGGTCATTTAGGGTCTGTGGGACCATTACAACTTTAGTGCATTAAAATCTGTCTAATGCTAGAGCTTTTTGTATCATCCAGATTATGGCTTACTTTCTCAATCTACCGTCTTCATGTGTGGGTCGGCCGAGCCCGTCTCCAGCTCCCTTCCAGTCGGTTGTTGTTTAAGTCCTCAATCAGTTTCCAGTTTCTTCGAATTTCCACTTCGATAGGTCTTTGGCGTGTTCTATCTCGAAATTATAGTTGCCGAAATGGAAGCCTTCGCAAGCATAGAACAATACAAATAAATCTCTCATTTGAAATTTGCCTGATTGAAATTTTACACAAACCAAGCTGAAGTCTGTTGGATAGACCCAGCGGTTCTAACCAGAGATATGGTATAAGGAATACGGCATTGCAATTTTAACCCTAGACTATAAATAAATAAATAAATCAATACAAACCAAAAACTTCCGCCGGAGTAAAGTTTTTTTTAAAAAATAATATCATAATTCATTGGCGTATAAAATGCCTTCATTAAAGGCTTTCCAGGGGACAGAGCCTATAAGGAGATGGTCGTGGACGAAAGACCATTCGTATGATTAATATTAATTATTGGCTTATAATTACTATTAATTATATTGATTTCCCCAGAAATGAGCTCATAACCTTACTTTGGCAAAGGATACGGTCTTGGTGGTAACAGCACGATAAAGTTAAGCCCTTCTTCAGACAATGGTTATATTTCATGACAAATTACAAGTCATGCAATTACTTAAAAGTAAGGTTATGGAGTCGTGTTTGGGAAAACCAATTAATAAATATCAATCATACGCTCAAAATTAATATTAATCATTTAATTCGAGGAGGTCTTACCTTTATAAAAGTCTTTCCTTCCAGACCGCCTCCTTAGTCACAGTGGAGTCGTAGTTGGCCAGCCTAAGACCAAAATTCCAGCAGTTCCTAGCCAACCAAGCTGACATAAAGAAATAAGTGAATTTTCAACGCTGTATTCTCAATCTTCAAATTTGGATTCGAATGGTTATCCTCCTGGTGCAATAGAACTTTTCTGCCACAAATAATTGTTGATCCTGTTAAGTGAATTTTCAACGCTGTATTCTCAATCTTCAGATTTGGATTCGAATTTTTATCCCCCTGGTCCAATATAACTTTTCTGCCACAAATAATTGTTGATCCTGCTATTCATTTGCCCTAAAATGATACTGCACTGAATAATGTCCAATCATATGTCTTTACTCTCGAATGCGTATAGAATTTGTTCAAAAATACGTTCATTTTCTGCCAAAATAATGAATTTCATAAAATGTCCTTATGTGGCGTATGATTGATATTAATAAAGATATTGTGGAAAAACTCCCTATAAAAGGCTTTAACTTAAAAAGTAATATTTATGTTATATATGTCATTTTAAAGCTAAGACCTTGTTCTCTATTATGACATCTGCAGCTACGGATAACACGTTAAGAATTATGAGGAATTCGATGGTAAAACGAAGAATATATATTTTTCAATATTCATATTTTCGTAAGTAGGTTTTAGGTTAGAGATTAAAGAAGGTTTAGAGGGCGAGAGATTTGAGTCTTCTGAATTTCTGTTTGTCATACCTACTGTCGATTTTCTGAGAGACAAACTTATCCGCATAAATAAACTGAAAATAAATGATTCATGTGTTGTTGAACTCTTTCTACAGACCATAGGTTTTAAGCAGATTTTCAGTCGAAGAGCAAGTATCTCGATCTTTCTTTCCTCCCTCAAATTACCATCTTCTTGTATTCTTGCCTTAACTGCAGACTGTAACCCATCTGTTCACACCACCCTCGTTAAACACATTGCTCTTGTTGGTGGCTGCTTGAGGCCTGCACTGGGAGCACTAACACAAAATTGAATTCTACTACAAATAATAATAAAAAAAACAACAACAAAACCCATACAAATAAAAATCGTAACAAACGTTAGACAGCCTTTTGTTGTCGTTAACTTACAAGTATGCCTGCATGTGTACATGAGTGTGAAGGGATTTACGAATAAACACACATCTGACTACAAAAGGTATGGGTTAACGTGACTTAGTGTAAGTCAGTTTATATGTGAGAAGGTTGTAAGTCGCGTGTGCCCTTGCCTCACCTTGACACTGTTTATGCCTTGTGACCTAAGATTGTTTTTACGGCCGCCTCTGTCGTTCTCGATGGGGCTGGCTCACACATTTGCAAGTTTTCATTGAATTTGTAACTGATTTTTTCTCTCTCCCCCCCTTTGGTATTGGAAGACAGTGAAGGAAATTCAATCAGCCATATGTAAGAGTTTGCACATGTGCGTTGCCTTTAACAAATTATGAATGAACAGTTTGTTGTAATGTTTTTATAAACACACAACAACGGCAAATGAACATAAAAACTAAATCCTGTATAAATCCAAATACACACACACACACAGCAAAAAAAAAACGAAATGAGTTTTCCACATGTTGCTCATGTAGAGCTGATTTGAGAAAGGGATTACCGGCAAATTCAATTTGGCAATATGGAAATGCCAAAAACTAATTGGCATTGTAATGTGTACACTAAACAGAATGTTTTTGTGAGTTTGTAATTCCATATGAAATGTTTGTTTGTTAATACATACTTTGTTTTATTAATGAATATGAAATTGTCTTCGAGTGCTGGAAATGTTGTGGGCCAATAAAACTTTATAATACATATTTTACTTTGTAAGCCAGTGTGGCGTATGATTGATATTAATTATGACTTTATTTTAAAGATTTTAAAAATTAATAGTTAGAAAAAATCAATTGTATCGTTATCCCTCTTTGCAAGACTACAAAAAAAAATGTCCTCTAAAATTTTCTTTTTTTCAAAACCCATTTTTTACTGAAATTCGATAGAAAAGTGTCCAATGCTCTTAATCCCCAAATATAAAAATTTTAAAAATTATTATCTACAAAGATATGGCAAATTCAATTGTTTCGTATGTGTCACACACCTCTTTGCTTGACCACACCAAAAACACTCCACTGTAAAATTGTCTTTTTATCAAAACCCAATTTTTTATGAAACGGGCTGAATTCCAAAATATTAAAATTTTAAAAATTAATATTTAGAAAGATGTAGCATATTCAATTGTATCGTACTCGCCACACGCATCTTTGCTTGACCTCACAAAAAAAACCTCAACTGTTAAATTCCTTTTTGGGCGGTTACGCCTTTTTCGCGATTAGAAAATCCGTCTCTTTACTTAGTTAGGTTGGATCTATGACTTTGACCTTCATAATAAATGATTTCCAAGCTCTTCGGTTTTGTTTTTGTCCTCTCCAGTTCGCGATGCCAACAATCTTCATGTCTTCTTCCATATCATCCATCCACCGTAGTCTGGGTCTTTCCTGTGTGCGCCATCCTTGGTAGTCGCATGACTATTTCAAAACCTGTTGAGAAAACATGACATTTTTTCTAGGGAATTCTTCATATTTCAGTGGATGTGAAATCAATCGACTGTAGAGAGAGATTTTATTCCAGCATTAAAACACGCGAAGTTAGTTGACAAACTACGATCGACGTGAACGACAAAAGACTCAATTACATATAATTTGTTTAATCTAATTATTATTCCTTTTACTTTAAAAGTTAGGAAACATCAATTTTGTAAATTGAACCATTTATTTTCTTTATTTATAAAAAATTGTCTCAACTATTTTGCCAGATATGTGGGATAGCAGCAATATGAGAGTCCTATCAGACAGCTTTCATTCCTTTTATTAGAGCAAATCTCCGCTGAGAAATGTTATTAAGAGGTTTCTTAATAAAATCTCCAATAATATTAATCATACGCCACCATTGAAGTTAAATCAAACCTGTTTGGTTTTTATTTTCCACCATTGAGATTGTCCAGCTATAGTTTTTTTTCACCATTTACCCTTATTTCCTGTAAGATGATTTAGAATACCGACACATATCAGTCTAATAATGTATGAAGTATTTGGCCATTATGAGTCTCCTGGTTGATGCTGTCCTGTATTGTCATTATCAGCCATTCATTGCCATTCTCACAAATTAACATAAACAGACAATATCTCCATAATGGCATAACATTGTCACAAGGCCTTGTAAACAGAATTTCCCACCCGATCAGTGTCCAGTTTCTTCAATTCACCGAAGCTATGGTGATTTCTGGGAATATGTAATCCACAAATGTCTTTAGGCATTACCAGGAATGCCCATTGTGATAGGAGCAAACAAAACGAACCCTTACATTAAAGGATTTGTAGCCAGATGGGATCTTAAAATAATATTGTCCGATAATGGTCCACTCTCTTAACGTTCGTGGTATCTTGTTCTGGGAATGTCAAAGAAACCTAAAAGCATTCGCAATTACAAAGATTTAAACAGTTTATGCGAAACGTTAATGCGGATGATGATGATGATGATGGCCATGTCCTTCCTCTACAAAACCAACAGCAACAACATTGAATCTGTTTTGGCCATAAACGAAAAAAAAAACTATGCTAATATAACAACATTAACCATTATTTGCTTATGTCTTAAACATTTCAGCCATTTACAAGCACTGCAGCCCATCTCCTCCCCGAGCTAAAGCAACAGCAAAGATTTCCTCCTCCGTTGTGCCCCGGGCCACAGCGGCAGTCTGTGTGTTGTTTCCATCAAGGACGACTACTAAATGTTGTTTTGTTTGCGCTTTTTTGGTTTTTATAACTTTCACACATATGCTTTATGGCATAGGGAAATTACGGGATTTTGTTGCTGTTTTTATAGGCATTACCGACATTCCTTGGAGGTTATTATTTTAATATTTTCCCTTTATTTTTTTTGTTGGTGTAGCTGTTCTGGCACAAACAACCAGCTCGACAGTCGCCTGACTGGTGACGCCGCAGCACATGAAGTTTTAGTGCTCCCCCGAAATCCCTTCACATACATACATACATACATATCTATATATTTCAGATATCTGGCTATGCATGTGCCTTTCGTCCTGTGGCGACGGCTGTGGTTAAAATGCTGTTTGAGCTGTTACTTCCGTTTAAATGTGTGAACAATTATTTTCGTTTGTTAACGTTGCAAGACTTTCATTGTTCTTTGCATGTTGGCCGTTGGCAGTTGATTCTGTTTTCTTTGCCTTCCGTTTCCGTTTACTCGCGAAAGATCGTAATTGGTTGGAGAATTGTTAAATGTATTAAATGGGAATAATAAAGGCCAGAATATTCCAAGAATGCTACTTCGTAGTATTAAAACGAATAATTTGTTGGTTAATACGAGTTTTTTCAAAATCTCATACAAATCTCAAACATTTTAACATTAAAATGAAATCTTGCAAGCTTAATCCTTTCAGTCGTAGGAAAAAACTGGCAGAATGAGTACAATTATGAAATAGGTTTGTAGGAAAAAAGTGACAGAAAGAGGAAAAAATTATAGAATAAATAAGCTTATGAATAAGAATTACCGTTTAAAAGGTTTTCCTTAAATGGAAATTTTGAGCAACATCTGAAATCAGATTAGTTAATCAACAGAAAGACTAATGTCTTACCTTTGATTTGCTAGTAATCTGGAAGGCATAAATCAAATGTAGCCCATCATATGAAGGATTTACTTAAACTTTCCATAATTAATATTAATCATACGCAGGGTGGGATTTTTTGTGAGGACGGTTAAAAGCATCACACCGAGGAGGCACTGTTCTCTACTACTCTACAAGCTTTTTAGAGAAAGTATTCTTTGGTTTCGAGCAGGGCTGTGTAGTCGGTCAGAGTCGCAAAATGTTGCTCGCAGTCCGAATCTGGAGTTGAAAAAATTGCTCTAAACTGAGTTTTCTTTATTTAAACAATGTTAACAGTATAATTTGTATTTAATTTTCTGTATTACGGAAAATAAAAATAAAAAAATAAATAAGTTGAACTAAGCGCCCCGGTAGGCGAGTTGGTAGCGTGCTTGCCTATCAGCGTGGGGGTTGTGGGTTCGATTCCCACCATAGGATTTGGTCTGTCGCTGCAAAAATCTAAACATATGGTCTGTGTCACCCGGTTTACCCTTGGACCCAAAAATTAGAATATAAATTTACTTTGTATTGTAATTAATAATAAATAAATAAAAATAAGTTGAACTGTTAGTATTCTTGGAAATTTGAAATATTCTCCATGCAAACGCACCCCAGTGGGAAATCTAATATTAGAATACTTTCTAATGCCCCTTAACATTCTATTAAGGAATAGACGGGGAACTTCTCTCGAATCAGTGAGCTGTGTGGGATATAATTTGTATACTCACTGATCGGGACCTACTGAACGACTAATGCTTTTCTAGAGAAGTTTTACATAGCTCAGAGATTACTCTCTTACTCGGAAAGTCGCCAGCATTTACGAGGTGAAAACAGCCGCTGAAAAAATGTTCGATGGTCTTACGCGGTTTCGAACTCGGGTTCTTCTGTGTGATAGTCTCACACACTACCTACCATAACTCGACCGAGTATTTGAATAGTGGACGAAAATACAATTTTCGAATTTTTTTTTAAATATTCTGGAATCGGAGTCGGTGTCTCCACAGCTGTGGATTGTAATTGACCACCACGAATCGGCAAGAAGTCAACTTCACTGTTAGAGATCCATCCAAATCCCACGGCACGTATGATTAATATTAATGGAATGGAAGTATTAAATAAATCTACTGTATTATCCCATCGAGATCTTTCAAAGCTGAGAATGCCACTAGATTCTATCTAGCTAGTCCTTCAGTGTATGTATTTGGCATTTTCCAAATATTTGCAATTAATATTAATCATACGCCGCCTCTAATTAATAAATATCATTATAAGTACTAAGATGTGAGAGGTTTTAAAAGATTACCAGAGGATTTACAAGGGCAGTTAAAAATGAAAGACCATTAAAGACAAGGACCTAATTGACTTAAGCTGGCTGGTCTTTGTTGGCTGACAAGTAGAATAAACTATTCTTTGTCCACAGCTTTGATAAAGCGTACACTGCTGCGTTCACATAGAAACTAGTTAAAGTTAGTTAATTTCTATATAATTTTAGTCAGAACACCCATTATTTTGTATTTCGCATTTCTTTCCAATTATTTATTTATTTTTATTTATTTATTATTAATTACAATACAAAGTAAATTTATATTCTAATTTTGGGTCCAAGGGTAAACCGGGTGACAAAGACCATATGTTTAGATTTTTTGCAGCGACAGACCAAAGCCTCTGGTGGGAATCGAACCCACAACCCTCACGCTGATAGGCAAGCACGCTACCAACTCGCCTACCGGGGCGCCTCTTTCCAATTAATTTTAATTACAGACTCTGTGAATGGAAATTACATTGCTTTTTTTTGCTGTTAATCAAAAGACGTTAATACTTTCTCGGTATTTTTTTTTTATCAACCCCGGATAAATCAATAAAAAGAAATCAATTGCCAGACCACATAGAAACCACTTGACCATATCAATAGTAAACACAACAATTTATTTTATTCACTCTCTGGTTTTTTTTTTTTCGATAAATAACATTAACATTCTCTCTCCCTCTTTGTCTTTGCAGTGTGAACCGGGTTTGGGTGCCAGCGTGATGTACAATCTTCTTTACAATAAACCACAGAAACTTATGTTATTAGCCGGCTGCAGTACAGTCTGTACAACAGTGGCTGAAGCCGCAAAAATGTGGAATCTCATTGTGGTATGTATGCGAAACGAAAAGGAAAACGAGCAACAAATTATTATTTTTTTTTTTTAAATTTTATATAATATTATGGTAAAGTTTATATTGCAAGTACAAAAGACAGGATCAGTTAAGTAAGACGCTGTAGAATATTTCGATAAACCGTTAGAGAGTAATTTATGATTTACTATTTTCACATGTGTCTGTAGATGAAGTGAAAGGTGTGGGGGGAAAAGGTGGCTCACTGCAATAGAAATCGTACCAAAACAAATATAAATTGTGTTGGCAACAAAGTGTCATAAAAAGTAGAGAATAGAGACCGCATAAAAGTAAACAATGTAAATCATTCTTATTGTCATAAGACGAGGATGGCACAGAAAGTTGGCGAAAACAATAAAAACAATTGGAGGAATTCATGGCCAACTACAGAATAATTTTTTAAATGCAGGCGACACCGTTTATTGGCGTTCGAAATTCTTACTATAATTTTGTAGTAGAAAAACATTTCAACTTCTAGAGAGAAAAAAAACCTGTAGTTTTGAAATTTATATATCTGTATTTGATAGTTTCAAAAAACCTGTGAAAGACAACTGAATCTTCATATCTGGCAACGCTGCCTCGAGACAGGAGTTATTTGTATGGCGTTATGGAATCTGAGGAAACTTTAACGTTTTTAAGGACAATAAATCCATAAGTGTAGGCCCAGTGATTATATATTTACCAAATATAACCACAAATAATATTAATCATACGACACCTGGGAAAGAGAAATAATAATATTTCATTTACTAAAATATGAGAGGTGCCATATCAGAATAGAAAGTTGAAACGAAATGAAATGATTTTGAAAACCTCACATTGTTCTCCAAAATTTATTCACCGCCCCTCGATGAATTTATTTCGTCTGCAAACTCGTATTTCATATTTTTCTGAACGACTGTTTGGCAATTTCCAGACCGAAGATCTTCTTCAACTTTTGGGAACATCCAGCAAGGATTCACGTGAAAAACCTCACAGTACTTGAAGATAACAACAACTGACAACAAAAGAAAAACTTTAAACACTTCCATTGTTTACCCGAAAAGACAGACATAGACACACACTCACATACACCCTAATAAAATTGCTCATACGCTGCACGGGGTAAGAGCACACCAACGACCAGAGTGTTGATCCTGGGCAAAAGGTGTTTCCTCCCCACCGCTGTTATTGTCCCCTTGTGCGAGTGGCTGGGCTGCGGAGTTGTTTACCTCAAAGAAAACTTTTCACATACACCACAATAGATCTTAAGTGTTTATGTATTATTTTCTTTTTTTGTCGCCTTCGCCAGCAACTGCTTTTTATTTTTGGCTTAAAAGTTTAAGAGATATTAAAATGTATACTCGCCAAGTGGCCAAGTACATGAAAACTATGCGAGGACTCTGTCTAAAGGGTGGAGCAGGCGATGTGCGGAAGGAGGAACGAGTTTAAAATCGTCTGAACATACATCCATTCATATTCGCACTCATAACCTGACACAACTTCTAGTGGTGAATGATGAAGAAGAAGTAGAAGTTTGTGAAGTGGCTGTTTGTATAGAACTTGTTGTTGTTATTGTTGTCGAGAGTGATTCTGAAAAAAAAACTAATTTAGAAAAGTACCCAAGTACTGAAATGAAAACACACACACACACAGATTGGAATGGGGAATATAAGTTAATAAAGAATACTAACGAGACTTCAGAAACGAGAAAACAGTGAAACGAAATCGTCTGCAGTTTTAATCAGGCCTGTGGAGTCGGGGTCTGGAGTCGAAAAATTTGCTCCGAGTTTTATTTACTTACACTTATCATAAAATAAATAAAATGTATTAATATAATCGAAAATATTTAAAATTTTAAAAAATATTAAAAATATAAAAAATTAAAAAAAATTAATCACTTAATCAGTATACTAATACATTTTATAAGCGCCCCGGTAGGCGAGTAGGTAGCGTGCTTGCCTATCAGCGTGGGGGTTGTGGGTTCGATTCCCGCCAGAGGCTTTGGTCTGTCGCTGCAAAAATCTAAACATATGGTCTGTGTCACCCGGTTTACCCTTGGACCCAAAATTAGAATATAAATTTACTTTGTATTGTAATTAATAAATAAATAAATAAATAAATAATACATTTTATTTATTTTATGGGAAATGTAAGTAAACTAAACTCGGAGTTGAGCAAAATTTTCGACTTCAGACTCCGACTCCGTGGAAATTTGCCTGACTCCGATTCCACAGTCCTGATCAAAACTATAGTTGGTTTAAGGTACAAACGCTCCTCAGAGTGAAATAGAGTATAGGAGTAAATTTTTATTTAAAAATGCTAAAGTCGGAGTTGAGCAATTTTGGCTAGACTTCAAAGCCCTGGTGTTCATATGAGTATATAACACAGTGTTACACACATTCTGTCCTATGAACCAAATTTACTTTTTCGGAAAGGGGATAAAAAATAAAAATACACGGCGATTTTCATGTACACGTCAGAATTTTTTTTTTTAAGTTTGAAGTATAAAGCTCGTAGTGGCCTGTGTGAAAGCCTTTGGACCGATTTTTAACCCTGAGCTGATTTTTTGCAGGCAGACTCGTGGAAATGTCTGTATCACGTCAAATTTTTTAAAAAATAGATTTTTTTTTATTTTTATCTATTCTTTCAGTTAACGCAAACCTAAATTATGTCTTGCTTTTTCCCCCACTGTGCCAGCGATCCCATATGACTACACTAAAAAAAAACGCCATATGAATCGAACGCCAAGGGGAAAAAATACGTTTTACCAAATCCATTTTGAAAATTAAAAAACATAAATTTGTTATTTATAGAATTGTTATATTTATCCTGTTCCTTTCCATCGTTCTCCTCTGTCTATACTTTCAGCTTTGTTATGGCGCCTCATCACCCGCTTTATCGGATCGCAGCCGTTTTCCCACATTATTTCGTACTCATCCCTCGGCGACCGTTCATAATCCCACTAGAATTAAGTTAATGAAGAAATTCGGTTGGTCACGTGTTGCCATTCTACAGCAAGCGGAAGAAGTTTTTATATCGGTGAGTACAAAAACATAAATAAATAAGTAAAATGTTCACGTATTCGTATATTTTATTGAAAGTAACAAAGATTTCGTGATAATATTTTGTTAAGTGTTTGCTAAATGTATTTAAGCAAAAGGGGGGGGAAATTAAAAAAAGGGTCTGTTTTGTTTTCCTGTGTATACTTTTGAAAGTCATTGTACTCAATGGGTAAATGATTGAAGGTAAATTCAGAGAATTTCTATAACTGATAAAAATCTTCAGTTTAAATGTCACATGTAGGTGGTAAGAAGAGATGATGTAGCTGCCATGATGACTACGCCGGGATATTTTTAGAAATTTTTTCGATAAATGAACTAAACCCAATAGTTACCTTTTCTTTAAATAGATTTTTATAAAATATTTTGATAATCTTAATATATATTTACCCTCGACACTGACTCACTGATTCACTGATTCACTGACTCTGTCACGCAGTACGTAGGAATTTAAATAGGCATTCTATATTTTTTTAATTTTCAATAAATAATAATAATAAAAAAAAAAATATTTTTTTTTTTACAGAAATTGTGTTTTCCCCAAATTTTTTTTTTACCAAAAATGTTTTTTTTCCAAAATTTTTTTTTCAACAAAATTTTTTTTTTTACAAAAATTTTTTTTTTACAAAAATTTTTTTTTTCAACAAAATTTTTTTTTTCAACAAAATTTTTTTTTTTCCACAAATTTTTTTTTTTCAACAAAATTTTTTTTCCATATTTCAACGGGCGCCATAGGCGCATTACAACTTACTAGTAAATAAATAAATAAACAAGTAGGCTAAATATCTTGTGTTTAGACCAGCCTTTGTATTCCCGACAAGTCGTCAATTATCGATCATCGTTCGGTAATACTTTCGTATGAGCGTAGTGTGCTCTCCACTTGCTAACGTCACGTTCAGATTGTCCACTTTGCTTGCCAAGCCTTTTCCAGATTACCAGACCTGACCAGCAACCTGTTCTGTTCCAAGGGTGAAAATATCGCCATGAAATTATTCCTACGAGACCCTGGGACTTTTTTTTTGGTATCACGGGTTGAATGAATTATAGATTCGAAAGTCTTTGTTTAGATTTCCGTCGCTCAGGGCTTTGTCCAGGTAAGAAATTTATATCTGGATATTTGATATCTCACCGATCTTAAATTGTGCGTACGTCTTATGGAGTATAAACAGTAAGTGTTCTGGTCCGACCAGGGACTTAAGTCTGGCCTGAGCGGTGACTTAAGTCTGGCCTGAGCGGTGACTTAAGTCTAGCCTGAGCGGTGACTTAAGTCTGGCCTGAGCGGTGACTTAAGTCTGGCCTGAGCGGTGACTTAAGTCTGGCCTGAGCGGTGACTTAAGTCTGACTTAAGTCTGGACTGAAAATGGGCCAAATGGGATCGATGAGTGAAAGGTTTGCCTTTAAGGGAATAAATCCTCTTACTAAACTGCATTTAGCCGATCCAAACTATGTTTCTACTAGCTTGACCTTCTACATACAGCTGATCTTAACCCTCTTAATTATTTGTTAAGCTTTGCCCCCAGCTTGAATCACTTCTTCATGACCTCTTTGGCCGACAAATCCAGCAAGTTCTTCCCAAGTCAAAGTTCACTCGGGAAGGTCCACATCGCTGTGATAATGGATCCATGTTTCTTTTATGCTTTCACAAATCTCCTTTGCCTTGTGTTTAAAAACTACCAAAAACTCGTTTGTGTACATACGATTGTTCTAAAGGCCACCCATTGCGCTAATAGATTTTCGTCGTCTAAATATTCATGTTGAATGTGAGGAACCCACTCAGGTCAGAGGCCTCAGCCACACTCCCGTCTATTTTCATGCATTTTATCGACGATTTCTGAACCCTGTAAGCGAATAACGGCAAGTCTCTGTGCAAGAATCACATCAAGCGATTCCGTGTAATACTGATTTCTTGAGATCAATGGCCAGTCGATTTTCCAACACTGGGTCGCAAAATTTCGACTACTGAAGCCAAATTCTCGTCAGTGCTCACCAGAAGGGGAGCATGAGTATTTTCCACTGGGATGCCAAGAAACCACTAAATGATCCACCCGGTCTACAAATTATATCGCACAACTGATTTGAGTGAACTTCCCCTTCAATTCTTTCCTTGAGTTGACTATTTCTTTTTTTTTTTCAAAAAAATTTAAAAAATAATCAAGAAAAACAATACCAGCAAATATCGTATTTCATGAAATCCACTATATTTCCCTCTCACTCACAATCCGCCATCGCCGTCACCGCAAGAACACCATCAACCGAACAACTGAACCCGAGTTAATGCCACCACAAATCTCAGTCAATAACTTATATTATATTTGTGGAAATTCAATATTTTCTTCTTTGTTTTTTTTTTTTTTTTTTTTTGCGAACGAACGAATAAATGAATGGCAATGAATAACGCCATCATTGAAAGATAGAAGGAAGCCGATGAACGAAAGCAAATGAAGGAATGCTTGATTGTCAGTGTGCCAAAGGATGAATGATAATGTACAGCAAAATATACACACGTAGCGACTCAACCGCATTTACACGCACGTTGACGCACACACGCACGTGTGTGTATGATGAAGAACAAATATCAACAACAAAATACCACCAAAATACAAACAATTTTACTGTTTTAATATGGCTCAAAGGGAATATCGTATGCATGAGCACACATACAGAGACAACCACCCCCAAAAGAGGCTGGACGTGTGTGCAAGCAAGAAAGCCTTTACCTAAAAGTATGCTTCACAAAATCCAGGCTACAGAAGCTGTTGCTGTCGCTGGGGTTTGCTTGTGTGGGTGTGAGTTTTGTGGATCTAAAGGTAGCTGACTATGGGCAGATAGTGTGTGTGTAGCTCGCTGGCTTTTCTTTTCTCTTCCCGGAATCAATTGTTTGCATTGGCATATAACAAGGATACATTTTCACTGATGAAGTTATGTCGCCATCTAACCCTTAGCAACACTAGGGGCTGTTCCGCCCTCCTAACCATCCCTCCTTACTCGTCTTCAACGTGTTATTTTGGTTTCGCTTCTTTTCTTCTCACACAGAGTAAGCACCACGAAAGGAGGAAATAAAAGCATAACACGAAAACGACAGCCAAACAGTTCGAAGATATTAAAGATAAAAACGGTTTTTTTTTCTTTCTTCTTTTCTGTTTCGTTGGTTTGTTTTGCTGTTCTTAAGAATTCGAAGCGTAACGGAATGTATTGATGTGTACTGTGAATGCGAATATGTCGAAGTTCTTTGGAGTATCGATGTATTGTCATACACTTTGGACTGCCTACTCTAGTTTCTGGTAGCTTTGTTTTTTTTCTGTTTTTTTTTTTTTTTTTTTGGAGGGGGGGGACGACTTCGAATATTCAGGAAACCCTGCAAAATAACGCAAAAATCTTCAACACAAGGAATAAAGTCTGTCAGAGAAAAAATGTATCAAAAAAAACCGTGTAAATGTGGATATATGGAAATGAAAGGAACTTTGTCATGTGTCAGGCCTATCACTAATCAAAAAAAAAAAAAAAACTGTGCTGGCACGAGTTTTTTAAGGAAGACAGTTCGGAAAAAGAACCATGAAGACCATGTCAGACAACTTTGACTTATGATTTAATTGGAATTTAATTTTTCGGAATTTTAGTGGTTATGCTTTAAAACTGTAAGTGAATATTTTGAATACCTAAATACCTCGATGAGTATGAATAATAACAGTCAGATTCATCAATTATGTTTTATTTTTAAAAAATTTAAAAATTTGTTTTTGAAAAATTACATTTTGTTTTTGAAAAATTTTATTTTATTTCTGAAATATTTAAATTTTTTTTTAAAATTGTATTTTTAAAAAATGTTATATTTGTTTTTTTGAAAAAATATTTTTTTTTAAAGAATATTATTTTACTTTTGACTCATTTAAAAATTTCTATTTTATTTTTGTAAAATTGTATTTAATATTTGAAAAGTTACATTTTGTTATTTTTGAAAAGTTATATTATATTTTTGAAAATTTTTATTTTTTTTAATGTTATATTTTATTTTTTAAAATTTTTATTTTATTTTTTTAAAATTTTATATTAGTTAAAAAATTCTATTTTACTTTTGAAATTTTTAATTTTTTTTAAAAAAATTTACGTTTTTAAATTTTTTTTTTGAGAAATTATATTTTTATTTGATAAATTTTTTTTTTGAAAAAATTTTTTTTTGTTGTTTTTTGAAAAATTTAAGTTTAAAAAAAGTTTTTTTTTCGAAAATTATATATTTTTGAGAAAATATTTTTTTTTTAAACTGTATTTTTTTTTAAGAAAAATAACATTTTATTTTATTTTTAAAAAATTCTATTTTTGAAGATTTTTATTTTTGAAAAAATATATTTAAAATAAAATATTTTTTAATTTTTTTTTTTTGGTAAAACTATATTTTACTTTTGAAAATTTTTATTTTACTTTCTTATGTATTTCAATTTTGAAAAATTTTATTTTTTTTATAAATTATAATTTTTTGTTTTAAACATTTTTATTTTACTTTGGAAAATTGTTTTCATATTTTTGATAAATAGTATTTTATTTTTGAAAATTGTATTTCATTTTATAAAAATTCTATTTTATTTTTGAAATTATTTTTAAAAAAATGGTTTTTTATTTCTGAACATTTTTATATTATTTTAAAAAAAAACATTTTTTTTTCGCTTTTTTTAAAAAAAAATTAATTTTTTTTTTGGAAAAATATTTTTTTTTTGAAAACTTAATTTTATTATTGATAAATTACATTTTATTTTATTTTTGAAGAACTGTATTTAATTTTTTTTCCATTTTCGATGCTGACATCATTTCTACTATTAATGTCGAAGCGGAGGTAAATAGTTTGTGATACCATCAATTTATCATCTGAAATATCTTCCTTTTTTCAGCCAACCGGTCACCAAAATAATGGAGTGGATTCTGCCCACTTCATCTGTGCAAAGACAGGTTTTGTCGACGGGAGTTTGTAGACTGGACATCGTCCACAAAAGCCGTGAAATGGCAAAGAAGTTGTTGGACTGTGTGCTTCATCATTGCAGCTTCCGTAGAGTCTATTTTATAAGCCTAATTTTCAGACTTGTAAAATTGCCCAGGCGCATTCTGGAAGTCTTCTGTAAAACGAATTAGAGCGTCACATAAATGTTGAGAACAAACTGAGGATATGGTTTCGTATAATATTACAAAAATAGGTGGACATATTTTCCAGCCCTTGTTAAATTTGAAGGGCAAAGAAATTTCAACCTTTTTAGGGTTTTTCCGATCTTCTTTATCTTCTAGAAATTTACCAACTTCCCTCCATAGGCGAGCTGAAAAATTTAATTTGCATTTAAACATTAGCAGCCACTGTCCCACCATACATCTGTGTGTGTATCCCCTCGAATTTAAATAAAAAAAAAGTCTTATTCTCCTACCCAGAGATGCCGCACGTATCTGCGAAACAACACAACAGAACTGGTCGTCCTTATCAGCATTTCCAAAGCCTTTGTCAACATTATGTTCGGTGTGTCAGTAAGCACAGAACAGTCTGCGTCTCCATCTTCACTTAACTCTTGCTCTATTTTTTATTTCTATTTTATGTTGGCAAGTGTCCTTTCCACTGACAGTTTGTCTGTCGGTCTGTTTGTTATTTTTTTTTTTTTTGGCAAATTAAATTTTTTTTTAATATTTCTAACTGTAGGTTTTTGGTTGTTTTTTCGGTTTTGAATAGTACTGTGAGTATTTGCCACTCGGTGTACGTATGTGTGAAGGAGCCAGATGGCCCCTCTCTCTCTCTCGCCCACTCTGCCTTAAGAGATGTTAGTTCTTCTTTCCATCCTTTCAAACAACCATCGTCGAGCTGTTTGTATTTCGGCTGTGTTGTAGTAACGAATCGTACTGTTTTTTAGTGCGTATATTAGCATGGGTCGGCGTAAATGCCTTTTTAGTTGAGTTTGTAGTCTCATGAATTGTTTGCACTGGTCCAGATTACGTACAACAACCACAGGCAGTGGTTGTGTTTTAATGTCTGATTTTCAGATTTGAAAAATGGAAAAGATAATCCAAAAAAAAAATGTTCGAGTCTATTTTACCAAACGGCTTCACCAAAAATCGACAATTTAATTTAATTAACTTACATTTTCAGTTTGGCCGTCAGTGAATTGTTTTTGCGACCCACTTTGGGTTACATGTCTGACATGTTCGTCCGTCCGTTCGTCCTTCGGTTTGACTGTCTTAAATGCCCTCGGTGGGATTGTGTGTCAGCGGTTTGTATGTTCCAAGGGGGTGAAAAAGTCCACAGACATCCACAACATGGATACATGGCGATGTATGTATGTGTGTGTTTGTGTCAATGTATGTTTAGTATGTCAGCATTTGTTGATGGCGATGTTTATATATCATATTAGTCCTGAAGTATTTCACAAACGAAAATCCTTTTTCCTGATATGTCCGCCGGTTGCTTGTGCTATATTAAGTTATAGTTGGTTCGTTTTCTTTCTTTTTTTTTCCTCTGTGTGTGTGTGTGTGTGTATTGTGTGATTTTGTTCGTCTTTCGTTCAGCTGTCAGTAGTGATTTTCACATCTCTATGCAAACACACACGCACACACACACAGAGCGACTTGTCAACATATACACATGTGTCTGCCAATAAGGATACACAGACACACACACATACGAGTAGAGCTGTTTGTTTGGTGGTTTCATATCTACACATACGCCAGTATGTGTGTGTGTATTTTTTTGTTATATGTCCATGTGTATTTGTATTGAAGTCGGTTATGTGTGAATATTAAATTAGATAATGTTATTTATGACAAACTATTTTATTTTATTTCGCCATCATTTTGCATTTAGGGCTTTACTCATCTTCTATGAAAACTTAATTTCATTTCATTTCTGTTAAGCACTCAGCGTTGATGTTGATATTCTCGGTGTGTGTATGTGTGTGTGTGATAATTGGAAAATTATATTTGCAACTACATAGTCCAAAAGAGGATTCTCCAAAATGATAAAGCCCATTTAATTTAATATTTCATTTTAGGCAAATTTAAAAATGTTAACTAACTAAATAACACATCTAACGTAAAATTAACCAACGAAACTAAATCAATTTTCTGAAGATGCCTCTTCAGTCTACACTGAGGGTCATACCTCTCTTATCCATGCTCACTTACCGCTTCAGGTGGTCCATTTGGAAAGTCCATAACATCACCAATGACTCGTGTAAGGCTAAGACAGCAATCGTGGTTGACTTGTCCCTGTCGACGAGAGACTTCGTCTGCCTTCATAAAAAATAGTGGCGGTGGCGGAAAATCGTACGAACAAGGCGTTCAATTGGCAATGCCAAAACTTACAGCCTTAGCCACGCTGTCGAACAACAACATTCTCATGCTTTATTTAGAGACAAACAGCTTTTTAGTGACTTTAAAATCAACTGTTTGTCGGTTAGAAAGCATGAGAACATTTTCGTTCGTCATCGTGTCTTAGGCTGTTAAGATTAATTTCCCACCGAACACGTCTCACAATTGGTCCGTGAAATCCTCGTTAAATCTCCTAATTCTTGCTTTTTGGACAAAAAAAAGAGTCTTCCTTTAACTGTGAGAAACATCGTCAGTTGGTAACTGACTTCTCCGGCCCGATTCACCGTCCAACAGGAGGATGTTCCCTCCGATTTTTCCAATGTTAGCAAAGATTTACTTACCTTACCGGAGATCCGTAGACTAGGATTCAGTTAGGACCCAATGAGAGTAGGAATTGTCTACTCTGTAGAGGTCCTCGTAATCATTATTCTAATCATATAATTTGTGACGTCGCATGCCTTTTACATATCTTTACAAATCGAAAATGACTTAACAGACATTTTCATAATTTTTCCAGGAGAAACAAAACAAACATTATCGCCGCTGCTCATCATATGACGATGCTATTGCAACAAATATTCTGAAAGGAAAGTTGTCATCTGTTTGTAAATATATGCAGTAGAGGGTTTACAATTCTAAAAATATTTAAATAATATTTTATTTTATTTAGTTATTATTAATTCCAATCCAATGCAATTTATATTCTAATTTTTGGGTCCAAGGGTAAACCGGGTGACACAGACCATATGTTTAGATTTTTGCAGCCACAGACCAAAGCCTCTGGTGGGAATCGAACCCACAACCCCACGCTGATAGGCAAGCACACTACCAACTCGCCTACCGGGGCGCTTTTTTAAATAATATTTTGCAAGTCTTATCCAGACACTTCGACTTTGCTTCACTGATGGAAGACTTATACGTCTATATGACCTCTCCAAGAGTTTCACTTGGCATTGGTGTCAGCATACAATTGCTGTCTAATAGGGTGGAGTGAAATTCAAAAAAAAAAGTTAACCTCGGAAAGAGATGTAGTCTGGGGTCCTAATGAGGGGAAAAATAAAGAAAAAAAATTTAAAAAATTTTTAGGTGTCGCGCCACTCCCTCGAAATTTGGAAATTATCGCTATTTTGGCGTTGATTTTAGAAAAATCCTAAAAAGTTTTATGTCAATAAATGTTTGCAATAGCGTAAACAATAAAATAAGGGCATGAAAAAATTTAAAAAAATTTTTCTCATTGTTCAAAAATTTCAAAAAGTAAAATAAGTCAAATCGTCCCTTCTTCAGAAAATTGACTGAACAATGAAATCGCCACCAAAGCTACAAATATTAGTCGATTATCCTCATATTTGCCTCAAATACTTTTGTTTGGGCACTGAACAAGCTCAAACTTTTAAATTTCGAATAAGTTAAGTCGTTAATTTTTAGGATTTTTCTAAAATCAACGCCAAAATAGCGATAATTTCCAAATTTCGAGGGAGTGGCGCGACCCCTAAACATTTTTTAAATTTTGTTTCTTTATTTTTCCCCTCATTAGGACCCCAGGCTACATCTCTTTCCGAGGTTAACTTTTTCAAATTAAAAAAAAAGCATGTTTTCACTCCACCCTACTGTCTAATTCTCTTACCAAATAATGTTTTTAATTCGAAATTTCTTAATAGTTTTATACGATTAATCCGACTAACTAATCATCAATATTTATGTCAATTATGATTTTGATGATGTCCTTGGCAGTACAAAAATCATATTTTCTGACACATTTGTTTTCCCCCCGCAATTCACTAAACTCTGTTGATAATCCAATTGAATATTTTGATGTGTACACACACACACACACATGTATGTGGGACTTGTGTAAACTATTGTTAGTGGGAGAGCCACAGATTTTATAATGCTACAGAAAATTTACTGTTTATTGTTGCAATTTGTGTGAACAATTTATGTTTTTGCCCGAAACAATTGTAATTGTTATAAACTGAATATACATTCAAATACTAATTTACTACAATTGAGTGAAATACAAAAAAAAAAAAACAACAGCGACAGTTTACAACAATACTCGTCGAACCCTTAAAAATGTGAACATTCCAAATGGGGGACAACAGTTTGGAACACTTAAAAATACAAACATACAAAATAGGGGAACTTACAAATTGGGGGGGAAAACAAATTAATTTTGAAATTGTAATGAAATCAAAAATTGCCAAAGATAATGAAAAAAATGAAATAAAATAGGAATGTGACAGATGTTAAAATTGAATAAACTAATGGCATGTGAGATAACAACGATATTTTTCTTGTGAAGGACAATGGAATTGTGTTAAAAATATGATTTATTTAATGGCACGCATCCTAGAGGAATTTTTATGACTCCAACTTAAGGTTGCGCGAGAACATTGGGCCAGGTTGTTTGAGTTCTATTGGCATAGATGGGCGACTTAAAGAAATCCCACAAAAAAAAAATCTAAAGTTGTCAAATCTCACGATCTTCTGTGGCCAGTACAAGCCACCTCTTCATGAGATGACTAATCAAAAACTATCGCCTAAATCGACTAAAATTTTTACTGTCTGAAAGTGGAAAACTGTTGCTGGTACTGAACCAAGCCAAATGGTTCTGCTTGCAAGATTACTCTTATTTTTCATTAATTTTTTTCTATTCCCCAAACCAAAAAAAAAATGTGTAGTTACATCTGAGAAAATACGATTTACATTTGCTTTCTATTCGACAAGCCAAATATGTTCTAGACATCATTGAAATAAAATGTTTCAATTGGCTTTTTTTGTTTCGTTTCCACTTCATTGCATTTCAATTTTAAAAGCTATTTCATGTTTAATTCTAAAGAATTTCAGGCAGTTATTTTTATTTTGTGTCTTTTTTTTTTATTGGATGCTCTGATGTTTAGTAGCAGATAAGTTTGGTAAAAGTGTGAGTGTAAAGGTGTGTGTCTTTCTGACTGTATAAGTGAGTGTGAACATAATAAACTGTCAAATGCATTTAGCTGACGAACAAACAAAAAAAACCATAAAATAATGAAACACTCGGCAAATACAGCAACAACAACAACAACAGAAAACAAGAAGCGAACAGATGAATACGGACACTGAACCATTTTTCTGTTGTTGTTGTTTGTTTGCGCTTTTGTTCTAATGTCTGAGAAACAGTTGGAAAGACACTTTGATAGGCGGCCGGATGAACAGACAGACAGGCAGGCAAACAAACACGGACTCTTAGTGTGAGATGGTGGAGGGGGAGGGGTGCGGCCGGGTGTTGCAATACAAAAGATGAAACAAACAATGAATCAGGACACTAATAATGAGCTATGTGTCAAGATGTACACACACACACACATACAGACACAAAAACAGCCTATCAAACCCACTAGTGCATACTCTAAGGTATTACAACAAAAGAAAAGCGGAAATGAAATGTGTAAATGAACATAATAAACTGTTACTATTTATGAAGAGAGCGCGCGCACCCACACAAACATAGGCATACTCACACTAACGCCTTAGAGCACACAGAGGGGCACACGTGTTAGTTGTTATAGAGACACTCCGACACATGGACAGACAGAAAACACCTTAAGGACAACAATAACATCGGGACAGGACAAAAGTAGGCCTCAACAACAACACCCACCCATTAAACACTTACAGACACCCACACACACACACATCCACTCACCAAATGTCTCATTGGGGAGATGAGGAAAAAAGGCAAATGAAACATCCTCAAAGTGATAAAAAAAACAGAAAACTAAAAACTTGCAATGCATCGTTATAATGGTGTGTGTGTGTGTTTAGGAGACGGTCTGTGTGTAGACATTTATTGGCCAAGACATTTCTCACCTGTCCTCAGACATTTGTCACATAAGAAATCCGAAATGAGAAGATTTGAAAAAAAAAAACATTAAGAAATTTCAAATTTTAAACTCTGTAAAATTTAGACGATTTTTCCAGTTCCACTATATCTTTTCGGAACAAAAATGAGGCAGAGTGAGCTTGAGATTTGTGCCCAGTTTTAATGAGTTTGAGATAAGCATAAGCTTAGCTGGCCTATTTAATAAATTATTTCCAAGAATTCAGGTATTCTGCATTCAGTTCATCATATCAATGACTTGTATCTCTTCTTCCACTTGGTCCTTCCACCGGATTCTCGGTCTTCTATGTCTACATTTCCCGTGGTAATTGTCGTCCAATGCTTTTGTTATCATTCCATCGCCATTGCCCGACGGTGGATTCCAAGGCTAGAGTAACGACGCACAGTGGTCCAGAGTCTGACCAACATTTGATGTTGTAAATATTTTGGACTTCTGTAGAAAATTGATGATAGGCAAGGAGAGAGGGCATTAACATTAAAAATCGGACAATTGCATATATTTTAAATAAAATTCCAAAATTGGCTACTTGTCGTATGAATTTTTCGATTTTTGGGGGAATGAATTTTTGTTGAACTCGGTTAAGGTGAAATAGCAAAAATCAATGCAAAAATCAATCAATAACCTTCTTTCATTTAAACGAACAGAGTATGTAATTTTGAATTCCGAATTCGACTGTATCTGACTTTAGGTTTCTTTTTAAACATTTTGATGGTATCCTACGTTTCATAAAAAATTAAAACAGCTGTGAAGTAAAATGTTTGAAAATGCAAAAAAGAATTTTCATAAATTTTTCTTAATTTGAATTTTTTTGAACTCGGTTCAGCTGAAATAGCAAAAATCAAGAAATTGTTTTCACTTATGCGGGATTTTCAATAAGCAAGACTTTGGATAAGTGAACCTTCTTTCATTTAAACGAACTGTATTTGACTTTAGGTTTCTTTTTAAACATTTTGATGTTGTCCTACGTTTCATAAAAAATTAAAACAGCTGTTAAGTATAATGTTTGAAAATGCAAAAAAGAATTTTCATAAATTTTTCTTAACAACGGTTTGTAAAGCTGCGGGGGTGGCACTTTACAGACAACCGGCTTTCTTTGATTTTTCGAATTTTTCGAACGGTGTCTCATACATTTTAAAGTTTGTAAGTTTTGATAAATCATATCATTTAATAAATTCTCTGGGAATCTTACAATTGTGTGCCCTTAAACGATCTGTGATTAGGTTTTACTCAACATCGCCTCCTTCCCGCTCTGATAATTCAAAGTTTCAAATGTACACGTATCACAGCATGGCGAAAACAAAGCGCCACAATATGTCTGGATATCTCTGCAATAAAAAGAACACACATATCAAATACAAGGAAAGGAAGAGCGAAAGTAAAGTAAACAAATCCCCAATCGAATGACATTACAAACCGGTAGTAAATAATCCTGTGAAACTAGCCAACTACAAGGACAATAAAGAAGCAAGCACACACAAAATAACGACATTTAACTCCCACATACAGGTGGGGGGGGGGGGGGAAATCAAGTGCAATCATGGAAAATGAACAGAAGGAAAACAGAGACAAATTCTCGAAGCTGTCTTGAATTTATAGAGAAATGCGGTTCGTCTTGTTGATAATCCCAAAAGATTGCATTGTTTGAAACAAAATAAATGCATACACATGTTGATACACGAATATGACGGAATCGTGTTGGTGTTCTTTTGAAAGCAGTCAAAGTTGACAGAATGTGTGAGTTTCGCCAATGTGTCTTTGTGGTTGAGCTAATAATAAATAATAAATTGAGCAGGGGTTTGAATAAATGCATAAGTTCTCTACCATAAATCACCTATAGTAATACAGCTAGCAATCAATTATGGGAGCGACATTTAATGTGTATTTTCTTAGCTTTAAAATGATGTTTCAATAACGGTGATATCTTTATTGGAACAAATGATATAAGCAAATTTCCCAAATAGTTGACCTAATTAATATTAAGTATACGCAGCGAGGTACTTTTTTTTGAAAGATGTGTTCTCGTGACTTTAAAATGGATTTTGAAATAATGTGCTATCTTTATTGGAACAATTGATATAAGAAATTTTCTAAATAGGTGACCTAATTAATATTAAGTATACGCAGCGAGGTACTTTTTTGAAAGATGTGTTCTCGTGACTTTAAAATGGATTTTGAAATAATGTGCTATCTTTATTGGAACAATTGATATAAGAAATTTTCTAAATAGGTGACCTAATTAATATTAAGTATACGCAGCGAGGTACTTTTTTGAAAGAGGTGTTCTCGTGACTTTAAAATGGATTTTGAAATAATGTGCTATTTTTATTGGAACAATTCATGTAAACTAAATTTTCTAAATAGGTGACCTGATTAATATTAAGTACACGCAACGATGTAGTTTTTAGCAGGCAGCTCACTCTAGCACTGGCGACACAGACTTAGCGCTAATCATGTAAAACGTTGAACCGGCAGCAGACTTAACCACAGTTGGATGTGACGTAGAGTAGACAGCGACACAAGTTTGCCTACGGGACTTTTTTGGCCAGCAATCATCTTTATTGGAACAATTTATATAAGCAATTTTCTAAATCGATGACAGAATTAATATTAAGTATACGCAACGATGTACATGATTTGTTAGAAGCATTTTAAACTTTTTGTTTACAATTCTATGAATCTGGTACTCCTATTGCCATTACTAAAAGTGGCCGAATACCTCGTGTAAAATTCGCTGGGTTATTAAAACTAAAAAAAAAAACCAACGAGAAAATCATAATTTGTCTATCCTTTAAAACTCCTTACTACTGAATTGGATTCCCTTAAAAACAATTTGTCCCTTTGACATTGATATCACGATGACATACCTACTTCTCGCCTAGACAATCTTATTTAAATATATGAAAACTCATTTACATTCGGATTCTTGTTTGATGAACCCATTGTCCCTAATATCTGTTTTCCAATAATAAAACGCCGCACATGGGGACGCATTGAAGGATGCCAACAATATGACTCGAGAGAGATTTGCCAAACATATTATTTTAATGTCCCCAAGGAGACATTAAAGTACTGTCACGTTTTTGCGATAAGGTACCAGAGACAGAATGAAAGCTTTCAGCAAAACACAAAATGACATCAAATGGAAAACTGGAAACCGGTGGGGGGCGACATGTAAAGGGATCTAAGGACATAGATTACAACCACAAAAGGCCAATGATTTAAAATGTTGTTTTTAACATTCTCAGAGAAATCATAAGGTACATCATATTTCGCAGAAATATAATCAAAATAATAATAAATCGAATTGAATGACTGATGGCACCTTAAGGAATAGAAACTTGACGTGAGAAATGTTTGAGAGAAGAAGAAGAAAAAACAAATCAAATGAATATAAAAGTGTGATGCGATGAGGTGTGGTTACGTAGAGAACAAAATATAAGAATAATTTTAGTCTGGTAAACCCAGATGGAATTAAATATTTACCAATATAAACATAAACAAACTAAGAACATGCAGAGAAATGATTTGAAATCGGTATACATTTTCGGAATTGTTCCAAAAGTTTCTTACAAAAGAACATCGCGACGTATACTTAATATTAGTTATGGCTCATTTAAGTAAATGTCGGATAACATTTGTTCCCATAAAGATATAGAAATGGTTGAAATGTCTTTTTAAAGCCAAGAAAACTGACCTCAGTTATTGCTCTTACGTTACATTGGTAGCGGCTTCTATTACTGCCCGACTTAGCGGTAACCACGGGCTACAGACTTAACCACAGTCGATGGTGACGCAGAGTAGACTGCGGCAACCATGTAATAAGTTGATTGGGCAGTAGCCTTCACCACAGTCGAAGGCAACATGAACTAGACAGCGGCCTCTAGTACGAGTGGCGCAGACACGAGCTTGGCTACGGAACGTTGATCGGGCAGCATTCTTAGCTGTAGCCGCAGGCTGCGTCTTGCACAGGCTTCGCGGGTACAGGTTTGAAGGCAACAACGTAGAACGTTGATCGGACAGAAGGCTTATGTACAGAAGACGGTGGCGTGGAGGTGGCTAAGCCCTGCGTTACGGGAGGTGCAGACACAGACGGGGCGGCAACCACGTAGTTAATATACGCGACGTTGGACCTTGAAGGATGAGAGGTCTCAAGCATAAGCGACTTAGGGTGGATTACACAATAAGCGAAAGGGACGGCAGGGCCTGGGCATGAATCGGTCTCCTGTCCTATATCTTTTTTGGTCTGTTGTTGAAAAACTGTTGGTGAGTAACAGCGCCAGGCACACACCTCGCACCAACAGTGGTCCGTGTCTAGTTGCAATGTTTCCCCACAACATGGAGAAATCTGACATAGCCAGGCCATCAGTCTGTCGTTTGCTCAAAGTAGTAAGATGAAATGGCAGGACCAGGACCATCTGCCAAATATCCCAGGCCTCGATACAATAGACGTCCATGTCAAATTGTAAATTTTGGGTTCATGCCAGTCTTATTCTCTAGTTGTTTATTCCAATTGCTTTTTATGGTCCTAAGAAGAAGTTACTTTTGTATTGAAGAGGTCAAAACTCATTACTTCGGCTCAACTGTGGCTGTGTCCTTGTCCTTTAAATTCTGGTAAGGTGATCACTTACTAAGGATGTTGACCGAGTGTCCTCTCAAAGCGAAGCGGAGCGCAAAGCTGATTTATTTGGAACCCGTTTATATCTCTAGTTCAGGAAAACATATGGTAGTAGTTAGCTTTAGAATATCTAAAGAACAATGACAGGAATTAGAGGATAATGGGGATTTTCTTTGTAAGTCACATGGAGCGTGTGATTGAAATTAATTGTGGTATTTATTTTATATTTCGAATTCCAGAAAACATGAAAGTTGGTACCTTTAGAATATCTGTAGAACAATGATAGCAATTGGGGGATAATGGACGATTTTCATATGGAGCGTATAATTGATATTAACTATGGTATTTGGAAAACGTTTACATCTCGAATTCAAGAAAACATATGGAAGTAGTTATCTTTAGAATATTTATAGAACATCGATAGGAATTGGAGAATAATGAAAGATTTTCTATATGAGTCATATGGAGCGTATGATTGATAATAATTGTGGTATTTATTTGGAAAATATATGTGTATCCTTTGTACCACAAAACATATGGAAGTTGATGAATCGTCGTATAAAAGCTAAGTTTTCTATCTAATGATTTCCCTGTCCCGCAAAAAGAAAACTTGGCCCAAATTGACATTACCATATCTACGAAATTCACCTCTTGGACAATATTGTAAAACTAGTAAGTTGTAATGCGCCTATGGCGCCCGTTGAAATATGGAAAAAAAAATTTGTTGAAAAAAAAAATTTTGTGGAAAAAAAAATGTTGTTGAAAAAAAAAATTTTGTGGAAAAAAAATTTTTGTTGAAAAAAAAATTTTTCTTGAAAAAAAAAATTTGTTGAAAAAAAAATGTTGTTGAAAAAAAATATTTTGTGGGAAAAAAAATTTTGTCAAAAAAAAAATTTTTGTAAAAAAAAAAAATTTTCTAAAAAAATAAAAAATTTGGAAAAAAAAATTTTGGAAAAAAAAATTTGGGGAAAACACAATTTCTGTACAAAAAAAAAATATTTTTTTTATTATTTATTTTAGAATTATACAATGCCAATTTAAATTCCTACGTACTGCGTGACAGAGTCAGTGAATCAGTGAATCAGTGTCGAGGGTAAATATATATTAAGATAATAAAAACTTATGGGGAATATAATAAAAAAAAAACTTATTTCCAAGTTCACTGCTGTGTAGTCGAAGAAGTGCTTTTGTTAACAAGAAATTTTGACTGCACCTGCACGACAGGCAATGTCATTAAACAGAAACGCACAATTTGTTGATGTCAATTCCATACTGTCAGGATAAAACTGAATTTCTGACCCGTTTCTCGCATTCACTGTGACATGCTACATGTTTCTTCTCGCATGAAATAGCTTCACTGTGCGCTCGCCTCCGACTCCGCCTCCTAAGGCATAGTCACCATGATCCATTTGTTCCCAATATAAGCGGTTCAATATGTTCCTGGGTCCATTAGATGGAGCGGATTTGTGGTTGTTGCCTTATTGAAGTAGCACTACCAGGCAATGGAACTATCTCAACTAACCTTCACGATCTCATTTGTCATTTAAGGTAATATTCTCATATAAAATCATTTTGTGTTGAATTTTCATTGAAGTTCTCACCGCATTTATTCGTTCAACTGCAATTAGAAATCCTTGATACTCGTACTTGTGAACTACTCCGACCTTTGCAAGTGTCATTCTACTATCGCCCCCCCAACGACGCGTCACACCAGTTTGCCGCCATTTCTCTTCTCCGAAGTACTAGTGCGGTAGCAATGCCACGAATTTTAATTTAAAATCAATCAATTTTGACTGAAATACCACCCCCACCCCCACACCAACCCGAAACGACACAATCATTACAAATCCCCCGAAAACAGCACGATAATTAAGACAAAAGAAAAATCTACTTACAGACGAACGTTGGCAACACAGTGCCAGGACACACAGTGGCAGCGTGTTGCGAAACGAATTGAGTTTGAAAAGGAACTGGTGAGATGACAGAAGAAGAACAAAAAAAATTGTATCTCGGTGTGAATTACAATGATACGCATCATCAAACAAAAATGTTCGAAAGTTCTTTTGTGCGGTGGCTGCCACACTGAGAGCCATTTCAGATGGACGTGCCGGTGATTGGTTAGAAGGACATACAACGGACGTAATATTGAAGTATGGAAGGCTGACGAAAAGAAGTACAAGCAAAACCTTGAGGAAAAAGGCCACAAGTATAAACATATTTATTGTTGGACGTTCGGCCTGATGTTTGGCTGAACGGGCAAACAAATAATTGTTGAGTTAGAAAACGCCTTTTTAATTAAAAACGGGCAAGGATGATGAAGACAGAAACGGAAAGACCCTGAAATAAATAATAAAATCACTGGACATCTTTATGAACCCATCAACAGGAAACAAAAGGAATATAGGCTGATGGTGATGATTGATGGCGGACAGCTAAAATATTTAATAAGAGTAGAATATGTTTCTTTAAATCTGAAAGAAGTACTTCACAACATTTAAAGTGGTAAACTCAATTTTTTTTTATGGTGTCTAAATTGATTTTCAAGACGTTCGCATTTCTTTTTTTTTTTTGTTTCCCCATTTATTTCAATATGCATTATTTGCATTTTAACAACGTTGGTATGGTTTAGTCCTCCTCGCATTCTTCACATTCCAATACACGAGAGAGACTTTATCAGGAAAATTTATGCGATTTCGTTTATAAATGTAGGATTTTTTTTTATATTTTTCATGTTTTTTTTTATGGTTTGCCCAGCATTCGGTTTTGCTTTTATTTGGTAATGTTCGACGGGGATAAAAATGGAATGTTCTACCACAGAAAATATACATTTTTCTTAGTCAAAGTCTCGAGGGACTATGAACGTTGTATTATGCATACGAATAAGCAAGGATTACGCTCGAAGAAAAATGCAGATCCGTTAAGGCCTGAACCATGTGGCGCCATCACGCATGAACCCTTTAAGCATTCCAAGTAAAATCGGTAGGCATGTGGAGACAATTCGAGAATTCGCAGAGACATACTAAAGACCTTTGTTACACCTTTGGGAGATAGAACTCGGTTGATATCAGGGTTAGGGTTTGAGACCTACCTTAGATGCAGCTCCATCCTGCGATTTAGGTGATAAACCGCAGCCGCGGTAAAACTCATCGAAGGTCCTTTCCAGGCTAAGCCAGGCTAGGACTAGAATTCTAGGGGTCCAGTGGCCTAATATCAGATACTAGGCCACTGAGCTAATAGCTTGAAAAATATATACAGAACAGCGATAGCAATTGAAGGATAATGAAAGATTTTCTATATGAGTCCTATGGAGCGTATGATTGATATTAATTGTGGTATTTATTTGGAAAACGTTTATATCTCAAATTCAAGAAGAAGTATGGAAGTAGTTATCTTTAGAATATCTGTAGACCATCGATAGGAATTGGAAAATAATGGAAGATTTTCTATAAGAGTCATATGGAGCGTATGATTGATATTAATTGTGGTATTTATTTGAATAACGTATATATCTCTAAATCAAGAAGAAGTATGGAAGTGGTTACCCTTAGAATATCTATAGAACAGCGATAGCAATTGGAGGATAATGAAAGATTTTCTATGTGAGTCATATGGAGCGTATGATTGATATTAATTGTGGTATTTATTTGGAAAACGTTTATATCTCTAATTAAAGAAAATATATGGAAGTTGTTACCTTTAGAATATCTATAAAACAATGAGAGGATAATGGAAAAAATTTCCATATGAGTCCTATGGAGCGTATGATTGATATTAATTGTGTTATTTATTTGGAAAATTTTTATATCTCTAATTCAAGACAAAAAGAACAATGATTGCAATTAGAGGATAGTGGAATATCTTAATATATATTTACCCTCGACACTGATTCACTGATTCCCTGATTCACTGATTCCCTGATTCACTGATTCACTGACTCTGTCACGCAGTACGTAGGAATTTAAATAGGCATTCTATAATTCTATAATAAATAATAAAAAAAATAATATTTTTTTTTTGTACAGAAATTCTGTTTTCCCCAAATTTTTTTTACCAATATTTTTTTTTTCCAAAATTTTTTTTTTCCAATATTTTTTTTTTTCAAAAATTTTTTTTTTCCACAAAAATTTTTTTTTCAAGAAATTTTTTTTTTTCAAGTAAAATTTTTTTTTTCAACAAAATTTTTTTTTTCAACATAAATTTTTTTTTTAAGAAAAAAATTTTTTTTCAACAAATTTTTTTTTCCACAAAAATTTTTTTTTCAACAAAAATTTTTTTTTTCAACAAAATTTTTTTTTTCAACAACATTTTTTTTTCCACAACATTTTTTTTTTTCAACAAAATTTTTTTTCCATATTTCAATGTCCTTACCATATTCAAGCTGATCAAAGTTAATCTCTTGAGCAATATTGGAAAATAATAAAAACTCGTTTCGAAAGTCGTCTGCCAAAGTGTGCGTTTGTTAAAGAGAAATTTAGACTGCACCTGTTTGACTTTTGACTGCAGGTGATTGACTTTTGACTGCACCTGTTTGACTTTGGGTTGCACCTGTTCAACGTTTGATTGCCGCCTGTTTGTCGTAATCTGCATACAGTTTTTTCGCGAGTGTACCCAGCAACGGCAGCAACATTATCATTGCTATCAGCCAACAGCATCATAAGCTAAAACATTATCCAAAATCCAATTGCTATGAAGCATTTATGTACGATTTTAACCATATGTAAACTCTCACATGCATACATATGCGCCCGCACACGTACACAATCATATGTGTACTCACATTCACATTCACCGCTGACTGCGACGAGGACACACACGTCTTTCCCCCGCCATGTACGGCTCACTGTGTAGTACGTGAATTTCCACATAAATTTCCATATTTACGGAAGAAAAAAAAAGGAAAATTCAGAAATTCAGTTTTCTAACACCACACACACACACACTCACACTCCCTGACGCTCAGTCGCTTGTTCACAATTGAATTGTTGAAGTTTAACTGCAAGCCAGCTCACTCCCAAATGTAAAGAAAACTACTTTGCATTTCTGCAATCAACGGTCGTTCAGCTGTAGTATTTTCGGATTTCGGTTCTTTCACATTTTCGACAGTCTTCAGATGTGTGTGTGTGTGAATGCTTTGCCATACGTCCCACATCAGCCAGTCAACATTATGAAGCCAACGCCAGCTAATGTCTGTTCATATATTTGCTGTTGCAATTGGCTTAATTCTTAATACCTATTAATGCCTTTCAGACTGATGTACGCCACTAATTCTAATAATTTTCTTTTCTTTTTCAACTGCAATTTAAACCAACAGCAACAGCATTGGTAGGGAAATTTCCATCTATCTGCGAGTGTGGATTATTTTACTGTTCATGTAGTGTTTCCAAATGAAAAGAATTTCAAATCACTGCAATTTCCCGAAATATTATGGAATTGAAATTCTATCTCCCACTGAACACTAATTGTAAATCATAAACTCAAGCTGATATGTAATAAATTCCGGGCTGAATTGTTTGTGACAAGGGTTGTGCGTATTATTTATTGGAGCAGTTAAATAATAACGTCCCGAAATCATTACTGAAAGTAATGGCATCAATAATGGAATTCAACAATGGGCATTCAGTACGTATGAGTAATATTAATTATAGCTCATTTTGGAAGGACGGCTGTAATTTTTGCCACACAACGGTTAGACAATGGGTTGATGGGTCGTTGTAAAGCTAAGAACACGTGCTACGCGTGTGTGGATCACTTTACGCATGCGACTATCGCGTTCTCGTTCCTGCCATAGGAGCAGTTTACGTTTTTCGCTGCTAAAAACGAATATGTTGAAAATAAAAATTCAGGGAATTTATTATTTTCATTTAACTTAAAATCTCATTTAAATATTTTCCTTTTTACATGTCCTTCTCTTTGTTGCCCCGTTGTAACGTCATTGAACTCAATACTTAACCGGCATTACTTTGTTTTTCTTTACAGACGGTTGAAGACCTTGAAAATCGCTGCATGGAAGCAGGAATTGAAATCGTTACAAGACAATCATTTTTATCCGATCCAACAGATGCTGTACGCAATCTACGACGTCAGGATGCCCGCATTATAGTCGGTCTGTTCTATGTGGTGGCAGCGCGACGCGTCCTCTGCGAAATGTACAAACAGCAGTTGTATGGACGTGCATATGTGTGGTTCTTCATAGGTGAGTGTCAGCGGAAAGAGAGAGAGAGAAAAAAAAGCACTGAAATGAAATCGAATAAATATGCAAATATCTGCAGCCATCCATGTTTTATATAGTTTTGCTTTATGCCAAAAAGGATTTAAACATTATTTGCCAAAGTCCCTGTGAAATTGAAAAACACGTTTATGCGATGCCATGGCAAACTGAAAGGCGAATAAACTATTTTCGATGAATGAGAGACAAGTTTATGATGCCAAGATGCCAATACCAATAATCCTTTTAAAAAAACAACAAGCATACCCTTTAAAATGGCTAAAAGTAATACCAATGAACAACAAATGTCCCATACACATACACAATTCCATTTTTATTGCATTCGCATTAAGAGTTTTCAGCTCAAAATACCATAGAATTGTATAAGATTACTTTTTTGTATAGATGACTATATCTGCATTCAGGGCTGTATTGTATAGACTTTAGTCGTTTCCCCTCAATTGGTCACGTTTCGCACGTTTTCTCCATAAAAATTTAAATTAACCTTTGGCTGTATCCACTCCACCAGCCAGCCGTTTTACAATCTCATTTTATTATAGAAATTCACTCTGCCAGTGAGCACTTCATATAAACACACTCACTCACAAATTCCGGCGACCGTGTATAGGCGATAGTCAAAAAGAGTAGGTGGCTTACAACCACAATCTCAGGGAAATGCTTCCGGTGGATTTGAAATGATTGGCGGTCCTATTGGACTTTTCTAGTTCAATTACTCTGTTTCACGTAAGTGCCTGCGTAGTATTACTGAGCCTGAGCAATTTCTTATGTGGTTTCAGTGGTTTGTATAGATGTAGTGTCATTTCTATACTTGAAGAGATCTGAGTTTGATTTCTCTACATTCGAAATAATCAGTTAATGATTTCCGATATATATTTTCAAACTACTTTCAGTGGAAATATGTGTACTGGAATAGGAATAATGTTGGATAACACCGTGTTACACACATTCTGTCCTATGAACCAAATTTACTTTTTCGGAAAGGGGATAAAAAATAAAAATACACGTGTATCGGCGATTTTCATGTACACGTCAGAATTTTTTTTTTTTTAAGTTTGAAGTATAAAGCTCGTAGTGGCCTGTGTGAAAGCCTTTGGACCGATTTTTAAACCTTTTTCAGTGATTCAATCGAGCTGATTTTTGGCAGGCAGACTCGTGGAAATGTCTGTATCATGTCAAATTTTGTAAAAAAATAGATTTATATCAATTCTCAGATTTTCCTAAATTTTTTTTTTTTTTTTTAAGGTTTCAGTTTAAAAATTTGGAGTCTCTTCAAGTTATGCTAAGAAAAGTGAAAAAAATATTTTTTTTTTCAAAAATAATAAAAAAATTTAAGCCTTTTTCAGTGATCCAAGACTCGTGGAAATGTCTGTATCACGTCAATTATTTTTATCAATTCTCAGATTTTCCTAAATTTTTTTTTAAATGGTTATCGTTTTTTTTAAAGTTTTCAGTTCAAAAAACATTTTTTTTTTCGTAACGCTTAAGTAGTTTAAAAATTTGGAGTTTCTTCAAGTTATGCTAAGAAAAGTGAAAAAAATATTTTTCTTTTTCAAAAATAATAAAAAATTTTAAGCCTTTTTCAGTGATCCAAGACTCGTGGAAATGTCTGCATCACGTCAAATAGATTTTTATCAATTCTCAGATTTTCCTAAATTTTTTTTTAAATGGTTATCGTTTTTTTTTAAAGTTTTCAGTTCAAAAAACATTTTTTTTTTTCGTAACGCTTAAGTAGTTTAAAAATTTTGGAGTCTCTTCAAGTTATGCTAAGAAAAGTGAAAAAAATATTTTTTTTTTTCAAAAATAATAAAAAATGTTAACCCTCTTTCAGTGATCCAAGATTCGTGGAAATGTCTGTATCATGTCAATTATTTTTATCAATTCTCAGATTTTCCTAAATTTTTTTTTTTAAATTGTTATCGTTTTTTTTAAGGTTTCAGTTCAAAAAACATTTTTTTTCGTAACGCTTAAGTAGTTTAAAAATTTGGAGTCTCTTCAAGTTATGCTAAGAAAAGTGAAAAAAATATTTTTTTTTTTCAAAAATAATAAAAAATTTTAACCCTTTTTCAGTGATCCAAGACTCGTGGAAATGTCTGTATCACGTCAATTATTTTTATCAATTCTCAGATTTTCCTAAATTGTTTTTTTAAATGGTTATCGTTTTTTTTTAAGGTTTCAGTTCAAAAAACATTTTTTTTTCGTAACGCTTAAGTAGTTTAAAAATTTGGAGCCTCTTCAAGTTATGCTAAGAAAAGTGAAAATAATTTGGGAAAATCTGAGAATTGATAAAAATTGTTTTTAAAAAATTTGACGTGATACAGACATTTCCACGAGTCTGCCTGCCAAAAATCAGCTCGATTGGATCACTGAAAAAAGGTTAAAAATCGGTTCAAAGGCTTTCACACAGGCCACTACGAGCTTTATACTTCAAACTTAAAAAAAAAAAATTCTGATGTGTACATGAAAATCGCCGAAACACGTGTATTTTTATTTTTTCCCCTCTTTCCGAATATGTGCATTTGGTTCATAGGACAGAAAAAAATCTATTTTTTGTAACACGGTGTAATCTGAACGACGCCTCTCTACCAAGAAAACTCCCTCGGCCGGTCACCATTTTTGCAGCCATCTGTAAACATTTGAGATTTGATTATCTTCCATGGCGAAGATTCTGCTTCATTGCTTACTCGAAGGCATGAAACACTAAAGGTTCGAGACTGTGGTTAGATTGATGAGCTTTTCTTTGGATCGAATTTGACAATTAAGTCTATTAACGTTAACCATTCATCAAAAATCGCAGCCTTTATGTGGAATATAATTTTTCAATAAACTAAGATGATCTTCTTCCAGCTTCTCCAGGTCTCTGTCACCGAAAGTAGGTCTCCGTTGTAGTAGGTCTCCGGAAAAACCAAATTGCAAACAAAATCACCCTTTACATTCACAACTTACCAGTTTCCGTTTTCCGCTCACACCGTATGTATGTACTTTTGTAGCGTATCCGCTGAATTGGTTTGTTCGGGTTCTTTTGCAAAAGTTGAATTAAGTAATTTTATGTTTCTTATTTGTTTAGGTTATTTCTTTCGCATTGTTGGGCGGCGAACCGTCTTCCGTTTTCCTTACGGTGTTTGTGGCTTTGTACACAATAATCATTTCTGCCATTCCATTTCCTCGTCATTTTCCACCTCTCTTGCTGTTTTGCATTGTACACACAGACACACACACACTGAAAAGCAATTGTAAACTCATTCGCTTTTAATGGAGTGCCATAAATTTCAAAATGTGTGTGTGGTGTGAATGTGCGAGTGACTGTGCCAGTGGTGGTGCCGGGCTAGGTGTTGTTGCTGGTAGAGTACTTATGGTTACAAACAGAAATTAAAACTTGCAGGTAATATTTTTCCTGAAACTATTAATTTGCAAACCTGCTAAAAGCCGACCATTAAAAACGGCATGGGGCGGTGGTGGGTGGTTAACAAATAGGCACAACGATTTATGTGTTTAAATAAATGAATCAATGATTTGTTAGCGGGAACATAAATGGAGAATCATTTGAAAGAATTGTGATTGTTCAGCATGAGGGGAGAAAGTTTAAAGGTCAATGGAATTTAAATGAATGAAAGATAAAATGGTTGAAAAGAATGCATTCTTTTGCTAATTGGTTTCTCAGTGCTAAGTCTTTTAATAGTTGACATATGTCAAACTCAAAAATGTTTAGTTTGTTTTGGCCAGATCGTTCCCCCATTGATAGAAAGTTCCCATGACTTTTGTTCTACCCGGACCAAGTGGAAACAATCCTTCGGGGAGTTCCCAGATGGCTGTGAGTGGTCACCTTAATTGCAGGGAGAGTTCAACTCGTAAACTGTCCAGCCCCAGATAGTCCCAACTTCGTTGCCTGACTTAAAGCACAATCGTTTATTTTGCTTTAGCAACTGAAAATAAAATGATCAAGTGTTGATTGAGTTGCATTTTATCTATTTGATATACTTGTTATTAGTTTTTCCCACCCTCTGGCTCCCTGCTGTTATCTTTCATCCCAGCCCCTCCCTAAGTTTGTTCGCATGATTCAACACACACACAGACTAGTTGAAGTGAAATGTTTGTATCCGGTTTTTAAATCTTTCCTTCTGTGCTGTTGGTTTTCACAGAGACGGATATTCGTGAAGGTTTCGTTTTTTTTTTTTTTTTGCCCACTTTAAAAGCTCTGTTAAGAGTTTTTGGGATTTTTGCAGTTTATGTAAATACTGGCAAAGCCTTCAACTTTTAATTGTGGTTAATTTAAAGGTTTTCGGGGGCATTTGTTGGGCTAACGAAATTGAAAAACTATTTCACAAGAATATTACTTTACACCCATCGCCCACTGGCTCGACAACACACATAGAGAGAGAGAGGGGGAGAGAGGGAATGGTCATAATGCATATTTGCGGAAGGGGAAAATTAAGTTTTTCCTCTTGAGAAAACTTTCAACTCAACTCTCAACTTTTGAATTGTTGTAATCTCTTAAGAAGATTTTTGTGCGACTGCACAAAGGGTCAAAACTATGAATTCTTTGAAGTTTCTTCATGTGGTCGTACAGAGCATAGAAATGTGCGGTGGCCACCGGAAAAGTGCCAGAATTTCCAGAAGTGGCAAATTCTCCTAAGTGAGAAAGTAGTTAATAAAGAACGCAGAGCCTATTTCCAGTAGACAATATTTAAACACAAAAATCAGAACAAGTTATTGGGTTTTCACTGAGACATTCGAAAATATGACAACACATCACAACTCATTTTCTACCCTCAACTACCAAAGCACTTTGCACTTTCGCTCATCCATTAATGGTTTACTTGTCTTTGTCAATTTCTAGAAATTATATTTGATTTTAAACCCACTCACAAAAAAAAAATACAAACAGTTTCCTAGCTGAAACTTTAAATTTCACTCTCCCCTTCAACCAACAAAAAAAAAAGAAAGAAAAAAAAATAGTTTATTTTCCCAATTTTATGAGAGCACACGCAGCAGAACTTTCAAGTGTCAACAACATTCAAAAACTTAAGTCAACAATACAATAAAACAGCAGCAACAAAACCCCCCCCCACCCCCCACCACCAGCACTGCCAACATCAACAACAACTTTGCCAGCCCAGCAATGCCAACATTGAACAAAAACTTGCAACACAAGCATGTTGTACGGCAAATGGTTGTTCGCCAACTTCCTGGGCCACGGGAAAAATGAAATTTTTGGTGTTGTCCTTAAAAATACAGCGGCAACGTAACATCGTCAGACTGCCGTTTCGAAAGCAACAGCAAAACTTACTTTTAATTTATTTGTTAAACAAAAAGTTCAATTCGGCTGTTGTCTCAGCGCAACCAATTCGAACAGGACAATATTTGTTGTTGTCTCTCGCTTGGCATATGTCTAATAGCAAAGTTTTATCGTGAGCGACAATTTTTCGCCAAGTTGGACGCTCCTCAAGGTATGTACTCGAACGAAAAAAAAACACGAAATTGATGTTCCTTGTAGGCGAATGAAAAACAGCGATGTCCCGAAAGTTTTTGGACAAAATGCTCATCACTTATTTATGATGTTAGGCGAAACTTCTGTAAATGGTTGATAATTAGTGTTTTGTTGATATTGCAGAAAGGTTGACATGGTTACAGTTTAGACGGGAGAAAAATAAAAACGGCAGGCGAAACTTTATACCGTTCCAAGATTCGTTGATTTAAGAGGTAACAAGTCTAAGATGTAATGGCAAGAACATCTTTATAACAGTAAACCGGACGGGGCCTAGTTGAAACCCAGTAGTGATTGATCCAGAAAGCTAGACTTTCTGCTCAGCAACTGTTACCACATAAGGGGCAGCTTTAGATGAAAAAAAATCCATCTGTCCGCGTATAGCTGCCAATAGAAAAGTCAGCGAATAGTTTGAAACTTATGGTGCAGGGAGCTAATAACCCAGAGGGGCAGCCAATAACACTAGTCAACAGTCAAAATGTACTCAGGATGCGATAATTTTTTCTGTGTAGATAACCTTGACATGAGCTCGAAAAACGTTTGGTTTTTGTTTTATTTTTTTTTTTTAAAATTTTAAAAATTTTTTTTTGGTTAATTTGTTTCGTCCGGCATAACTCGGGAACCACTAGCCCGATTTAATTGAATTAAATTTTAAAAAATTTAAAATTACAATTCCCTTAATCTGTTCATATATTGTTTTCCTATACAAGCAACAGTTTCCAAGTTAAAAATGAATATATAAAGGAAAAAACTTATTTTTTGCCTAAAGATTTAAATTTTTTTTTTAAAAAATCCATAAAAAATCCAAAATGAAAAAAAATGTCAAATCTTATTACTTTTACGTAAAGTCACATAACCTATGAGCAAAATGAGACAAAGCTCATGAAAATCGATGCACGCGTTTCGCTTTTATTCGCAATTGAGTAAAGGTATGAATTTCAAAAATTTGCTCGACATATGCACAACTTTGTCTATGGTAAAGTTTTTTCTTTTTTATTACAAAAAAAATTAAAATTTGTTGGGTGACAAAAATATATGACAAAAATAAATTTTTGAAATTCATACCTTTACTCAATTGCGAATAAAAGCGAAACGCGTGCATCGATTTTCATGATCTTTGTCTCATTTTGCTCATAGGTTATGTGACTTTACGTAAAAGTAATAAAAAAATTTTATTGCGTTTTTCGAGCTCATGTCAAGGTTATCTACACAGAAAAAATTATCGCATCCGGAGTAAGGCTTTCGGTCGACGGTATCCAGCGACTGCCAGCTAGCTCAGTACACTTGGCTGAGGTGGCAGCTAATGCCAAGAGCAACCACGATTCTACAGAGGTGGCAATGAGAGGGGTGAACCTTTGGAGACACTCGCTATTGTTACTCAGACCACAAATCAGCTGGTTACTGGCGAGGAGATTAAAAACGACAACTTAAGGGGAATTCTGTTTTAGAAACGCCCACCAAAAATTATACTCCGGTATATAAAAAAAGAATCTGGCGGCAGTTTTAAAATGCCACCATTGAAATCCCAAAAAACTTAAACCACAATCAGAAGATAGTGACCAAGCAGGTTGACAGACGTCAATATTCGTCGAGTGCAAAACTACGCCACGCAAGATTGACAGAGACAGCATATGCCAGAAGCAACAATGACCCCTACAAACGGGTCGAAGGCAAAAATAATTGGCGCTAGTTTTAAAATGCAACGGTTGGAATTCCAGGAAACTTAAACTTGTGGTGCCATAGCGGTCCCATGGTGTAGAAGGGAGTGAAATGCTACCCCCGAACGTTTGACAGAGGCAGCTACGAACGGGTCGTTGTGAAGACTAAAAAACTGGCGCTAGTTTTAAAATGCTACGTTTGGCATTTCAGGAAACTTAAACGTATGACGCCATAGCATCATCAGAAGGGAGTGACTAAGTAGATCGTCGATATCCGTCGACAGCAAAAGGTTTCAGTTCAAAAAACATTTTTTTTTTCGTAACGCTTAAGTAGTTTAAAAATTTGGAGTCTCTTCAAGTTATGCTAAGAAAAGTGAAAAAAATATTTTTTTTTCAAAAATAATAAAAAAATTTAACCCTTTTTCAGTGATCCAAGATTCGTGGAAATGTCTGTATCACGTCAATTATTTTTATCAATTCTCAGATTTTCCTATTTTTTTTTTTAAATGGTTATCGTTTTTTTTTTTAAGGTTTCTGTTCAAAAAACATTTTTTTTTCGTAACGCTTAAGTAGCTTAAAAATTTGGAGTCTCTTCAAGTTATGCTAAGAAAAGTGAAAAAAATATTTTTTTTTTCAAAAATAATAAAAATTGGGGAATATCTGAGAATTGATAAAAATAATTGACGTGATACAGACATATCCACGAGTCGGCGATTTTCATGTACACGTCAGAATTATTTTTTTTAAGTTTGAAGTATAAAGCTCTTAGTGGCCTGTGTGAAAGCCTTTGGACCGATTTTTCACCGTTTTTCAGTGATCCAAGACTCGTGGAAATGTCTGTATCACGTCAATTATTTTTATCAATTCTCAGATTTTCCTAATTTTTTTTTAAATGGTTATCGTTTTTTTTAAGGTTTCAGTTCAAAAAACATTTTTTTTTTCGTAACGCTTAAGTAGTTTAAAAATTTGGAGTCTCTTCAAGTTATGCTAAGAAAAGTGAACAAAATATTTTTTTTTCAAAAATAATAAAAAAATTTAACCCTTTTTCAGTGATCCAAGACTCGTGGAAATGTCTGTATCACGTCAATTATTTTTATCAATTCTCAGATTTTCCTATTTTTTTTTTTTTTAAAATGGTTATCGTTTTTTTTTTAAGGTTTCTGTTCAAAAAAAATTTTTTTTCGTAACGCTTAAGTAGCTTAAAAATTTGGAGTCTCTTCAAGTTATGCTAAGAAAAGTGAAAAAAATATTTTTTTTTTCAAAAATAATAAAAATTGGGGAATATCTGAGAATTGATAAAAATAATTGACGTGATACAGACATATCCACGAGTCGGCGATTTTCATGTACACGTCAGAATTATTTTTTTTAAGTTTGAAGTATAAAGCTCTTAGTGGCCTGTGTGAAAGCCTTTGGACCGATTTTTCACCGTTTTTCAGTGATCCAAGACTCGTGGAAATGTCTGTATCACGTCAATTATTTTTATCAATTCTCAGATTTTCCTAATTTTTTTTTAAATGGTTATCGTTTTTTTTAAGGTTTCAGTTCAAAAAACATTTTTTTTTTCGTAACGCTTAAGTAGTTTAAAAATTTGGAGTCTCTTCAAGTTATGCTAAGAAAAGTGAACAAAATATTTTTTTTTCAAAAATAATAAAAAAATTTAACCCTTTTTCAGTGATCCAAGACTCGTGGAAATGTCTGTATCACGTCAATTATTTTTATCAATTCTCAGATTTTCCTATTTTTTTTTTTTTTTAAATGGTTATCGTTTTTTTTTTAAGGTTTCTGTTCAAAAAAAATTTTTTTTCGTAACGCTTAAGTAGCTTAAAAATTTGGAGTCTCTTCAAGTTATGCTAAGAAAAGCATTATTCAAAAATAATAAAAATTGGGGAATATCTGAGAATTGATAAAAATCTATTTTTTAAAAAATTTGACGTGATACAGACATTTCCACGAGTCTGCCTGCCAAAAATCAGCTCGATTGGATCACTGAAAAAGGGATAAAAATCGGTCCAAAGGCTTTCACACAGGTCACTAAGACCTTTATACTTCAAACTTAAAAAAATAAAAATTCTGACGTGTACATGAAAATCGCCGATACACGTGTATTTTTATTTTTTCCGCTCTTTCCGAATATGTACATTTGGTTAATAGGACAGAAAAAAATCTATTTTTTGTGTTAGGAGCCAAAAATCCGCCGAAGAGGCATGAGTAATATTTCGAATAGTTCACGAGATATAGACTTAAGAATCAGTAGTTGTTTTTTTCAAAATCTACCAAAATCCGCAGCCCAGTCGAAAATTTCAAAAATGACTTTAAAACAAAACCCAGCTAAGGTTTTTCTTCTACCATAATGAGCTTTCAATGGATTGGATAAAATGTTCTACTGTGTAAGTTTATTTATTAATCTCTCTGTCAGTCTAAAGAAAATTGAGTTCTCTGCGAACGGGTCGATGTGAAGGCAAAAAAATACGGGCGTCAGTTTTCAAAATGTACCAAAAATTCATGATTTTAAAGTTGGAAAATGTGCTAGTGTGTAATATGGTTTATTAATCTCTCTCGCTCGCTCTCTCTCTCTTTCGAACGAAAAACGAACGAGTTTTCTTTTTTTTTTGGCATAAATGTCATTTACTCAAAACTTAGAGGAAATCGTTAGTCGTTAATGATAGTTATTTCCAGTTTTTTTCTCTCCTTCCTCTCTATGAAACATAAAATGGCAAAAGCAATTAAAAAAAATTAAACGGAAAAGGCGTCATAGCCGAAGCAGAAATAGAAACAGTTAAGCCAAAGCAACCATTTGTACTAATGAAATTAATGAGCCCAATGGCAGCTAAGGCGCACACCAACCGAAACGGAAATGGCCAGGAAAATGTAAACTTTCATTTGCGTCCTTATGCTGCATTCCGCCCAGTTACAGTTTTACGGAAGTCGCTTTAAGCAAAGACTATTTTAAAGAAAGCCAACATGTTAACACTGACGGCAAATTCCAACTCAAGTGTACAACCATTGTCTGATAATGTCGGGATGTCCTTGTGCTCTGGCATAAGGACGATACGGTACGAGAACTCTCGGAGTTCTATATGTTGTATGGCATTCTCTGCTGACCTCCTTTGGCTTTCTTTCAATACAACGTTTTGGAGATTTGTATCTGCATTTGCCAAAAAAAAAAAGAAAAAAAGGAAATTCAGGGTTGGTAAAGACACATGTGGTGGAGATAGGAAGGCAAGGGGGCCAAGGAAGTTGTGACGTTGACTGGGTGGCTCTTAGCCATAACAGAGTAATAGCATCTTCAGTACTCTGTTAATTATATAATTAAGATAAATTCCATAACAATTACCATTTTTATGTTTATGTACATGTACATGTATGTGTTTTTGTGTTTGTGAAAGTATAAGTGAATTGGTGGAGTGGTCTGTGAGTACTCTCACATTTGATAATTAATTTATTTTCATTGCTGCTGGTAGGAAACAGAGGGAGTCAATGTAAGGGGATTATTTCAGGGTATTATGTGGTTTGTTTGAAGAATGATATGAGGACCTGGTTCACTATCAGCTGAAGTGAATTCGAGAAAGCTTATTGCAGGGGAAGTATAAAACTACTAGTTGAAAAGCCCGTCAAACAACGGTCGAAAAAAAACATGTCTTTCTGCTTTTTATCTGTGTTTGTTGTTCTTTTTGTGAACATGACAACAACAACGAAACAGCCAAACACACATGTGTAAACAACACACAGCCACACACACTGCGACTGTGAAAAGAGAATGATGACGTGTTAAAAAATGAGCGAGCAAGAGAGAGAGTAATGAAAGAGAGTAAAGAAATGCTTCACCGCAGGCAGTGAGGTGCACAAATTATTATATTTAGGATAATTGAAAAAATCAAAAACTTGTCATAATTGGAAATATTTTAAAAATATATCAAATGGTCCGATTTCGAATATTACACCGTGTTACAAAAAATAGATTTTTTCTGTCCTATGAACTAAATGCACATATTCGGAAAGAGGGGAAAAAATAAAAATACACGTGTATCGGCGATTTTCATGTACACGTCAGAATTTTTTTTTTTTAATTTTGAAGTATAAAGCTCGTAGTGGCCTGTGTGAAAGCCTTTGGACCGATTTTTAACCGTTTTTCAGTGATCCAATCGAGCTGATTTTTGGCAGGCAGACTCGTGGAAATGTCTGTATCACGTCAAATTTTTTAAAAACAATTTTTATCAAGTCTCAGATTTTCTCCAATTTTTATTATTTTTGAAAAAAAAAAATATTTTTTTCACTTTTCTTAGCATAACTTGAAGAGGCTCCAAATTTTTAAACTACTTAAGCGTTACGAAAAAAAAATGTAACGATAACCATTTAAAAAAAAAAAAAAAAATTAGGAAAATCTGAGAATTGATAAAAATTTATTTTTTAAAAAAAATTACGAGATACAGACTTTTCCACGAGTCTGCCTGCAAAAAATCAGCTCGATTGGATCACTGAAAAAGGGTTAAAAATCGGTCCAATGGCTTTCACACAGGCCACTACGAGCTTCATACTTCAAACTTAAAAAAAAAAAAAAATTCTGACGTGTACATGAAAATCGCCGATACACGTGTATTTTTAGTTTTTATCCCCTTTCCGAAAAAGTAAATTTGGTTCATAGGACAGAATGTGTGTTATTAACTCAATCATCCATTCATCACTCTTTGCCAGCAGACTTATAAAGCGCCAAGTAGATGTACAAGGGAAGTGTAATTGTCCCGAACATGTATGAAAATATAACAAAGCTTTTTAAAAATTCCATGAAGACGGGGGATTGACTATTGGGCGATGGAAATATATATTTCAGATTGAACAAATAGTATGGGAGAAATTGGGTTTTCTCAAAATTACAGATTCAAAATTCCCCTGAAACTACAACTCCCACTACAAAAACTACAACTTCATCTACAACAACAACTAGTTTCGTTGAAACTTTGCTCAAGGGGTATGAGAAAAGGGTTTTTCTCAAAATTCGGAATTCAGCAATCGTCTTGGGTATCGAAACGAGTGTGGTATCAAAAGAAAAAGCTACGACTACTAGGAGAACTTTCTGACTATTATAAACCCAATGAGAGTTGTATGCTGCGATCACTTTGGCGGGATTTATTGTGAATACAGTTGGGGCCTCCCCCCAAAAATGTGTTTTTGACCATTAATCTGTAATGGCTAGTATTATATAAACTGTATGTAGCTATAATTTCATCATTTCGTTGGCAGAATACATGCCAGTGCAAATAATCTGGAAATTAAAAAAAATATTTTTTGCCAAAAAAAAAACAAAGGCAAAATTTTAGATTTTTTGAAAAAATAAAAAAAATAGATTTCGTTGAAAATTTGCTCAGACATAGCTGACCTTAATCTGATCAAAACGGTGTTTAAATTTTTCAGATAGAACAAACTGCTCAGGAGAAAAGGGTTTTTCCTCAAAATTCGAAATTCGAAAGTTCCTTGAAATTATGTGTCCAATTTTTCAGCAACCGACTTGTGTATTGATATGGTGTCAAAAAAAGCTAGGACTAATAGGAGAACTTTAGGAAACAAAAGAAACAAGGAATACAAAATGAAAACAATCTGGAAATACGAAATAAAATTTTCCAAAACTTTGTGTTTAACATTTTTTTTTATACCAAAAAAAAGTGAAAATTATCGATTTTCTCAGAACTGGAATTATTTAGAATTTTCAGAAGAAAAAAAACACCAATGGCGGACATTAAAATTGTAAAACCATAAAATTGTCAATATTCGAAAGTCCGTAAAACAAATTTCGAAATGAACATGGGTGCTTTAGAAACTGATGCATAGCTTTTATACGGAGTGATCTCTTAACCACTCAGTCATTCGGCTTAGTAACATCGGGCATCCTTGGTGTCTCATCCTTCGGTTGGAAAAAGCGATGACCCTACATTTTTAAATATTTTTTTTTAAACAAAGACTAATCTCCAATGAACATTACATCGGCTTGTTCAGTACATTAATTAAAAAGTCTCTGCTATATGCGGTCCTGCTGACTCTCCTGACTTAATTCCGTACTTTTGATTGTCTTAGACCATTTTCTCTATCTTCTCCTGTCCATGCCCATGGCAAATAGTTTCAAACTCAATTGTGTGTGCTCGTTAATCTTTCTGTTTTAGCATCGGAGTGGTGGAGGGGGTGGGGATGTCATTTAAATAAAATTCCAATTGAAATGTATTAATCAATGTTCGCATCGAAACTTTAACTCAACTGTAGCATAACAATTCCGCTTTGGCAATTCCTTGGCATAGCCTCAAGGGATAGGGCGACGAGGCTGCGGGGCAGCATCACAAAATCAAAAAGAGTTTTTGAAAATGTTGTTGACATTAAAAGAAAATGAAAAATTTATAAAATAAATATATAAAGAAAAAGTCGAAAAGGCAAAGAGTAATGAATTAAATAGTAGTTTTTGCTATAAATACAATTGGATGGCTGGGACTAGAGAGAGAGAGAAAGGTCTGGGCTGCGGTATAACAGCCACAAAGGAGGTAAAGGTAGAAGCAGAAGTACAGAAAGGAATGAAGAGGTATGTGTAACAAACGGCTGGGCAACTGATGTGACAACAAAGAATTGAAAAGAAAAACTTTAAACTTTGCCATGTTGTTTTTCCTGAACAACCGGCCAGTGATTAATGTTGTGGTTCTTGGTTATTCCTGTTTGCAGTGACAGCCCCTAAAACAAACGTTCCATGATGTATTCATTCGTATGCTTTCATTTCATTTTCATTTATTTTATAGAAACAATGGCAGAGGATCCAGCAAATGAGAAATGTGATTGTTAATTTTGCTTTGTGGTGTATACTTTCAGGCTGGTACGAAGACAATTGGTACGAGGTCAACTTAGAAAACGAAGACATTTCATGTACGATCGAACAAATGCGTTTGGCGGCCGAAGGCCATTTGACCACAGAGGCCTTGATGTGGAATCAAAATAATCAGACCACCATATCGGGCATGACAGCCGAAGAATTTCGGTGAGTTTTCCATCCCTCTCCCACTGTTTTCCCTTCCACTTTCTTAAATGTATTTACATGTGTATCTGTCGTTGTATGTGCTTTATTTTCTGAATTAGACAACGCCTAAATCATGCCCTCATAGAAGAAGGCTATGACATTAATCACGATCGTTATCCGGAAGGTTATCAAGAGGCGCCGCTGGCTTATGATGCTGTGTGGAGTGTGGCGTTGGCATTTAACAAGAGCATGGACAAACTGAAGCAACGCAACAAATCCTTAAAGGAATTTACATACAACGACAAAGACATTGCCGATGAAATATATGCGGCCATGAACTCAACGCAATTTTTGGGAGTCTCGGTGAGTATAACGTTTTGGATTTTCTACAAATATTTTGTGTAAGGTCTATGTGTGAACATGAGCGGGGGAGTGTAACTTGTTATTGGAAAATGTATGCTTCAGAGAGAAATTGTATATGTGTGTTCCAATGTGTGGCCATTCGACGGCGAACGCGTGAAAGTACCTGGATGGCCAGCTATTCCCGGTGAAATTTCTAACATCGCGGACTAGTCGACGGATATCCGAAGGGCAGATACTGTTAAAATGTCTATATAGGAATGACATGCAACCCACTGTCCAGTGATGCTGGAGGGATACAATAGGGATCTGATTTCCACTATTATTATTTATGCGTTTTATAAATTATTTGATGGCCACACTGTTGTGGATGACCTGAACGTTCCTCACACTTTTACTGACCCAAATTTCTAGGGCGTGAATAATTTAGATTTTCCATAATATTACATTTCTGTAGGGCAAGGTTTAAAATGTCATACTCGGTGTTTATGATTAACGAGTTGTTGCTGTATGCCTCTACATGTTAAAGATACATATTTTTTTATTTTTAATTTTTAAAGCTACATATATTTCTTTTTTATTTTTACTTTTTATTTTAGTTTTTAATGATCCATATTTTTATTTTTGTTTTATTTTTTTGTTAAATTTTTACAAATACATAAGTTTTTTTTTTTTAATTTTTAAAGATACATAAATTTTTTTCTTATTTTTCCTTTTTAAATTTAGTTTTTAAAGATACATATTTTTATTTTTTTGTTTTATTTTTTTTTAATTTTTAAAGATACTTAAATTTTTTTTTTTTTTTTTTTTTTTTAATTTTTAAATATACATATACTTTTTTTATTATTTTTTTCAAATACAAATATAGTTTTTTACATAATTTTTTTTTATTTTTGTTTTTTTAATTTTTAAAGATACATATATTTTTTTTTTTTTATTATTTTTTTGGTTTTTTTTTTAATTTTTAAAAATACATAAATTTTTTTCTTATTTTTACTTTTTTTTATTTTAGTTTTTAAAGATACATGTTTTTATTTTTTTGTTTTATTTTTTTTAATTCTTAAAGATACATACATTTTTTTTTTTAATTTTTAAATATACATATATTTTTTTATTATTTTTTACAATTACAAATATATTTTGTTTTATTTTTTTGTTTTATTTTTTTTTTAATTTTAATAATACATAAATTTTTTTTTTTTATTTATTTTTTTTTTATAATTTTTTACAATTACAAACAGTCTATGTTATCAGGATTACTTGCGATTACTATACATAATCAAAAAGATTATTTCTGATTATTTATAGTAATCGCAAGTAATCCTGATTAATGCCATTAAAAAATGTGGTAATGCAAACGTTTTGTCCACATCAAATCCCACCTGTATTTAGTTTGAGTTATATTATATATATATTTTCGATTAGCAACATAAAAAGGTTTTCCTATAGTTTCTCACTGATTGTGGAGGGGAACACAGAATTAGATCGAGTACCGTATACAGCTTCGAGAACGATTTTCTCCATTTCTTCAAACGGAAACAGTTTTTGTGTCCCCACCCTACAGATATTGACCACATTGAATACAAATAGTAAAATCATTTATAGTAGACATCATTTACCCTTCGAAAGGTTAGTCACAATAACAAAAGCACTTTAACACTTAAAGCTGTTAAAATGTTTCAGATAATTTCCGCCCTAAACCGATGCAACTTTCCATGAACTGCTTACCGAGTGAGGCCTTTAGTTTCGTAGAATTTCCAAAGTATACGAAAAAATAATAACGATTTTCTAGGAACACACGTATTTCAATAATCTTAACTTAGCAAATTTATTCAGGTCAGGAAGCAATTAGAATTGGTTTTCCACAACACTGGTTAATTACAATACCGATTATAAGTTTGTCTGTCTGTCTGTGTGTGTGTGTTTGTGTGTGCAAAAACAAAGAAGATTTTAATAATAGTGCACATTTTAATTAAACTTATTATAATTAATGGCAAAATATTTATAAACGAACATCTTTGCTTCTTATCACTGTGACACAAACAAGAACTTATGCAATGTATGTATGACATACATACATACATATATAACATAAGGACACATTAACAAACATACATAAGTATATATGTATATATGTGTCTATATATCTACACACAAAATCATCAGTTTAGGCCGTCATCTCCGTCAAAAGAGTTTATGGTTGTCATAAACAATTTTGATTTATAAGTCAAAAAGATAGAGACGGTAGAGAGAGAGAGAGAGTAAGGTAGAGTAATCCAGTTAAAAACAGAAAGTAAGGTAGAGAAAATATTTTTTATTTTGGTCCATACGACCGTATATGTGTCGTATACCAACTGAATTCTCCCCATACCATCACGTTTCCCCCTCCGGAAAAGGATCCAAAGATTTGTTTTAGGGGCCATCTTACATAACACTTTCCATCTGATGCGAACAAATTAAATTTGGATTCGTCACTCCTTAGAATTTATTTATTTATTATTAATTACATTACAAAGTAAATTTATATTCTAATTTTGGGTACAAGGATAAACCGGGTGACACCGATCATATGGCTAGATTTTTGCAGCGACAGACTAAAGCCTCTGGTGGGAATCGAACCCACAAGCCCCACGCTGATAGGCAAGCACGCTATCAACTCGCCTACCGGGACGCCTTCCCTAGAATTTTTTTTTCTAAAAACTAAGGGGTATCTTCAGGCCTTGGGAATTTTCCTTCAGACTCAATATACTCACTCTATAATTCTATATCTGTTTGTACGTTCTCTGTCTCTGTCTCTGTCTCTCACTGTATGTTAATATAATAAATTATACATAAGGTCAACTATGTGTATGCCTAGGACAATTTTCCAGCAATTTCCAATTAATTGCTAACAATTAATGTGTAAAATTTCATAATTCGTGAGCATGGAGTAAAAGGAAATTCAAATGCCTCAACTATCTACCACAAACTACTGGTGGTACGCCCCAACAGGATATTGTGATAAATTATTAACAGGTTTCCCTGCCGATACTTGGCATAAATTCTTAATTATGTCATGCTGCTGTTATTAGAATATTATCCAATACTTTAACATATTTTCGGCATTAATTTGAAAATGTGTCAAAATCTAAGAAATATTCAAAGCAAATGTAGTGTGGAATATTTGGGATATTTTGACATACGACAGGATGAGATGTATGAGAATTTCTGAATACCGTGCAGACAGTTTGTGTTGTCTATCATGTTGAAAGGATATTTAAATGTTAACCATTTTCATGTTGAATTTCAAGGGAGATACAGAGAGAGTAAGTGGTTTGAATAAGTTATTTAATATGTTAATAACTCATTCCGATATAAAAAAAGTTGTCTTTTCAATGGTTTGTGTATGCCAGACTGAATTTGCTTAAAAAATATAAAAATGCTTTCAGTTAATATTTTGCCTGAAAGCAAAATACGAATTGTTGATGTGGTAAAAATGTGTAGGTGTTTTATCGTCAGTGTGAAAACTGGCATGCCATGTCTAAAAGTGTAGGCATCTAAATAATTCATTGTTGTTCATTTACTGAAGACAAGTTATTTCCGCTCAAGTATGTTGTTGATTAGGACTTGAAAAAAAGAGACTTTTTTGCTTAAGGAGAAATGGGAAGAATATTTAAATTTTTTATATTATCTCATACCTTTGGGTTTAGGAGTGGGAGATTATGTGACCTAAGTCCAAAAAACCCTGTTTTTATGGATCCAGGATTCCATTACCATGGCCACGTCCACGTCGTTATTCCCCATTAACAGCCGCAGATCATCGGAGACTACTTCGGAGTCGTGCAGAGTAAACTTCATCAGCTTCAGGCCACCTTAACATGTTCAGGAAACACCTTGGACAATATACAGCCAAGATTTCTACACAAATATGCCATCGTAAAGCACTTCAACCAGAAAACAAAACTATTAAACCCAAAAAGAAAACGACCATAAACTTAGCTAAAAAAAAAAGAGTGCTTTACACATTCGCAACGTATGACCTTAAGCATGACATGCCTGAAATATGTTCAACACGCACCATGTTCTTCCCACAATTCGTCGTCCTTTTTCCCCCCGAAAAAGGTGTCATTTAACATCGCGTCGCATTTGTCGCAGACGGCACAAACACACACAGAAATATCGCCGATTTTGTAAACGCCCCGTATGTGTTGTCGCATCAGACAACTAACATTGGCCAGCACCAAGGAACCACATAATTTTTTCTGTTTTGACCAAAACCGACAAAACACGAAAAATGGTGACATTTTGCCAAAAAAAAACCAAAACCGTACATCATATAAAATACGACTCCACTACACCCAAGAGAGATGCCGACAATTGTGGTGCTGTAGCTCCGGGAGGGACACATTTATTGCACACTGACTTTATGGAGATGCACACACACACGCACACACAGACATGCATAGTTCACACTTTAGTGGAAACCGCAGAGTGCATGTATTGTTTATAGTGGCAGGGTGGCATTATAAAAACACATTTCCGTTTTCCTGTTTCGTTTAATTACAGGGTGTTGTGGCTTTCAGTTCTCAGGGAGATCGTATTGCTTTAACGCAAATTGAACAGATGATGAATGGGAGATACGAGAAACTCGGTTATTACGATACTCAATTGGATAATTTGACGTGGTTGAATTCGGAGCGGTGGATAGGAGGAAAGGTGAGTAATGTGGAGAACAAAGTGGTTTTTTTAGTGGAATAACAGCATTTCTATAAAGAAAAGCCGACAGCAACAAGTTTTCTACAAAGAAAAGTTGTCAGCAAGGAATTTTCAATAAAGAAAAATTGTCAATTCTTCTATAAAGAAAATTTGTCAATTCTTCTATAAAGAAAATTTGTCAACCAGTTTTCTAAAGAGAAAAATTGTAAGCAAACTTGTTGTTATAAAGAAAAGTTGTTAGCAACAAGTTTTCTATAAAGAAAAGTTGTCAGCAACAAGTTTTCTATAAAGAAAAGTTGTCAGCAACAAGTTTTCCTTAAAGAAAAGTTGTCAGCAACAAGTTTTCTATAAAGAAAAGTTGTCAGCAACAAGTTTTCTAAAAAGATAAGTTGCCAGCAACAAGTTTTCTAAAAAGAAAAGTTGTAACAAAAAGTTTTCTAAAAAGAAAAGCTGTAAGCAACAACTTTTCTATAAAGAAAAGTTGTCAGCAACAACTTTTATAGAAATGTTGTAAGAAACAAGTTTTCTATAAAGAAAAGTTGTAAGAAACAAGTTTTCTATAAAGAAAAGTTGTAAGAAACAAGTTTTCTATAAAGAAAAATTGTCAGCAACAACTTTACTATAAAGAAAAGTTGTCAGCAACAACTTTTCTATAAAGAAAAGTTGTAAGCAACAAGTTTTCTCAAAAGAAAAGTTGTCAGTTTTCTATAAAGAAAAGTTGTCAGCAACAACTTTTCTATAAAGAAAAATTGTCAGCAACAATTTTCTATAAATAAACGTTGTCAGCAACCACTTTGCTATAAATAAACGTTGTCAGCAACAACTTTTCTATAAAGAAAAGTTGTCAGCAAAAACTTTTCTATAAAGAAAAGTTGTCAGCAACAACTTTTCTATAAAGAAAAATTGTCAGCATCAACTTTTCTGTAAAGAAAAATTGTCAGCAACAACTTTTCTATAAAGAAAAATTGTCAGCAACATCTTTTCTATAAAGAAAAATTGTCAGCAACAACTTTTCTATAAAGAAAAATTGTCAGCAACAACTTTTCTATAAAGAAAAATTGTCTGCAACAACTTTTCTATAAAGAAAAGTAGTTAGCAACAACTTTTCTATAAATAAAAATTGTCAGCAACAACTTTTCTGTAAAGAAAATTTGTCAGCAACCACTTTTTTATAAAGAAAAGTAGTCAGCAACAACTTTTCTATAAAGAAAAATTGCCAGCAACAACTTTTCTATAAAGAAAAATTGCCAGCAACAACTTTTCTATAAAGAAAAATTGTCAGCAACAACTTTTCTATAAAGAAAAATTGTCAGCAACCATTTTTCTATAAAGAAAAATTGTCAGCAACCATTTTTCTATAAAGAAAAATTGTCAGCAACCATTTTTCTATAAAGAAAAATTGTCGGCAACAACTTTTCTATAAAGAAAAGTTGTCAGCAACAACTGTTCTATAAAGAAAAATTGTCAGCAACAACTTTTCTGTAAAGAAAAATTGTCAGAAACAACTTTTCTATAAAGAAAAATTGTCAGCAACAACTTTTCTATAAAGAAAAATTGTCAGCAACAACTTTTCTATAAAGAAAAATTGTCAGCAACAATTTTTCTATAAAGAAAATTTGTCAGCAACAACTTTTCTATACAGAAAAATTTGTCAGCAACAACTTTTCTATACAGAAAAATTTTCAGCAACAACTTTTCTATAAAGAAAAATTGTCAGCAACAACTTTTCTATAAAGAAAATTTTCAGCACCAACTTTTCTCTAAAGAAAAATTTTCAGCACCAACTTTTCTCTAAAGAAAAATTGTCAGCACCAACTTTTCTTTAAGAAAAATTGTCAGCACCAAGTTTTCTATAAAGAAAAATTGTAAGCAACAACTTTTCTATAAAGAAAAGTTGTCAGCAACAACTTTTCTATAAAGAAAAGTAGTCAGCCACAACTTTTTTGTAAATAAATGTTACCAACATTCAAAACTCATCACATATCCTTGATTTCCGTTTTTTTTTCTGCTTTCCTTTCTTTCCCCCCCTTTTTTAGGTTCCTCAAGATCGTACGATTGTCAGACGCGTTTTACGCACCGTATCGCTGCCATTATTTGTGTGTATGGGTACAATATCGTGTTGTGGAATCATCGTAGCATTAGCCCTAATTATATTTAATGTATGGAATAAACATAGAAGGTAAGTACATATACATATACATATGTGATGACAAAATGAATGTGGAACGGAAATCCAAGTAGACCTGTGTCTAGAAAACAATGGCGACGAATTTTATTGTTCGCATAAAATGCGTTCCATTCGTATGCTCTTAACCGAAACAATTTGGCAACGTTTTACCACATTTTCTGTTTCGTTTCAATTACAACGAAAAATCGTTTTTACAGGAAAAGTAAACAAGACCGCAGGCCGACTGTGTACAGAATTTCTTTGCCCATAGAAAGTAGAAGAATGTGAAGAATCTCGTTTTTGCTGTTGTTCGAGTAATAAGTTGCATCATGCATTTCTAAATGTTTTGTTGTTTGTTGGAAAAAAAAAAGGAGAAGTATTTTCTAAAACTTGTGAAAGAACGACTTTTTTGTGTGTGTGTTCTAATGGCTGAAGGTAGAGCATGGCGGTGGTTTTGCGCAACCATTTTGTGTTCGCAAAAAAAAAAAAAAAAATGGAAAACAAAAATATGTTGCCGGTATTGTTTTAATGGATGGGTACTAGTGGTGTGGAGTAGTGTGATAGTAAATGGATAACCGATTTTTGGTTTCAAATAAGAGAGGTTTCCAACATCTGAGCTAGCTGCAGTGCGTCCAAGTGTGGGGAGGATACACTGACTAAGTTTAGCCAGAGTTGAGCTTTAAAAGTCCAAAGTTGGAAACCTCATTTCTCAGAAAAATGTAAACTTTAACCAAATCTCTGTTATTAGTCCTTCCTTCAGGTCATGTAATTTATCTATAAAATCTATTAATTTCATTTCATAATCTTAATATATATTTACCGTCGACACTGATTCACTGACTCTGTCACGCAGTATGTAGGAATTTAAATAGGCATTCTATAATTTTCTATAAATAATAATAAAAAAAATAATATTTTTTTTTTGTACAGAAATTGTGTTTTCCCAAAATTGTGTTTTCCCCAAATTTTTTTTTTACCAAAATTTTTTTTTACAAAATTTTTTTTTTACAAATTTTTTTTTACAAATTTTTTTTTTTTACAAATTTTTTTTTTCAACAAAATTTGTTTTCCATATTTCAACGGGCGCCATAGGCGCATTACAACTTACTAGTAATTAAAATAATACTCTAGATATAAGGCTAAGCCAAATCTGAGCAATAACTAGTATTGATATGAGACCCTTTTTTTCGCTATTAAATAAAGTTTATTATTACACTAGTCAACAGTCAAAATGTACTCGGGATGCGATAATTTTTTCTGTGTAGATAACCTTAACATGAGCTCGAAAAACGCAATAAAATTTTTTTTCGTTTGGTTTTTGTTTTATTTTTTTTTTTTTAAATTTTAAAAAAATTTTTTTGCTTAATTTGTTTCGTCCGGCATAACTCGGGAACCACTAGCCCGATTTAATTGAATTAAATTGAGTAAAGGTATGAATTTCAAAAATTTGCTCGACATATGCACAACTTTGTCTATGGTAAGGTTTTTTCTTTTTTATTACAAAAAAAATTAAAATTTGTTGGGTGACAAAAATATATGAAAATTTTAAATTTTTGAAATTCATACCTTTACTCAATTGCGAATAAAAGCGAAACGCGTGCATCGATTTTCATGATCTTTGTCTCATTTTGCTCATAGGTTATGTGACTTTACGTAAAAGTAATAAGATTTGAAATAAAAAAAAAAAATTTAAATCTTTAGGCAAAAAATAAGTTTTTTCCTTTATATATTCATTTTTAACTTGGAAACTGTTGCTTGTATAGGAAAACAATATATGAACAGTATATTAAGGGAATTGTAATTTTAATTTTTTTAAAATTTAATTCAATTAAATCGGGCTAGTGGTTCCCGAGTTATGCCGGACGAAACAAATTAACCAAAAAAAATTTTTTAAAATTTAAAAAAAAAAAATAAAAAAAAAACCAAACGAAAAAAAAATTTTTTATTGCGTTTTTCGAGCTCATGTCAAGGTTATCTACACAGAAAAAATTATCGCATCCGGAGTACATGAAATTTTGTTCATTTTGTTGAGTGTTATTATTGTTATTAGTCCAAATTTGGATCCTTACAGCTCAACTCTGCTTAGACCTATAGCGTTTATCTTCCAGCCTTAAACGGGAACACTCCCCAGCTAGGTGTGAGTGATATTATCGAACAAGCCAATTTCAACTGCCAAACTTATGTCCAAAAGCAAATTAAAATTCCCTCACTGTGCCCCGATAAATGAGTTGCAAAACGAGTGTCCCTTTTCGAGTGTCCCTCTTTCATCATAAATATTTCCTTCCTAATGTCTATCAGCGTTATTCGGTTTTCTTGCGCGAATAATTAATAACCCAACTTTAAGATTTATATGTGTGTGTGCGTATGTCGGCGTATCTGTGTGTGTAGGCGAGGATGTGCGTTTATTTTAGTTACACAAAACAAACTACAGCGCCCATACACGGTCTAGAAAACAAAATGTTGCGAGTATTTTTAGGTTGTTGTTTTTTTGCTGCTGGTGCTGTTATTTATATTTCAGTTCTGTGCTTGTTTATGCATTGGCATCGCTATAATGCCAGACATGCCATCATCATCGTAGCTTCATGCCTCCTCCTTCTCCTTCTCCTGCTCCTCCTTCTTCATGGCATTCCATGGTATGCGGGTAAAGTAAGTGATACCAGCCATTGGATGTAGCTTTTTTTTTGCATCGAGCTGTAGTTACCTGGGCATAGTTCCTATGTTGGCTGTCTCTCGAGCTGCTGGTTGTGATGATGAGCATGATTTTGTTGCCATTATCCAGTTGTGTGTATGTATGGGTGTGTGTGTGTGGAAAACGCACTCATTTGTATGTAGTTTAGATGGAGCTCACATTAGCAGTCGCTAGACTGAGATCTGGAGGCATCATCAGCATCAGTGGCTGGCTGGCTCTAAGGGATGGGGCTGGGGCTGGGGCATTGTTTTGCATCCTTGCCGTCATTTGGCACATAACAGCAGCACAGCGTCTGCCACTGCCACAGCACCTTTAGACTGATTTGTTGTTTGTTGCACGTTCATTTGTTGTTTTGTTGTGCTCTGAAGCGTAAAACCATGCAACCATCCCAGCCATCCATCCAGCCATCCATCCATCTATTCACATTTCTCGCTTCGTCCTTTCACGTTGTTTGCTGCAACAAAAAGCAATGTATGCGTTTGTTCTGTCGTTGATTCATTTATTCATCAGTTCATATGCTCACTGCTGGCACCATCCTCACCTCACACACCGGCCCTTCGGGTGGTTGTGGCCAAATACCCGCATGGCTGGTATCTGTCCCGGACTAGCTGAGTACGGGTACACTGTGAAAGCGAGCGTTTGGAATAGAATCTGTGCCGAAGTGTGTTCTATATGTGTGTGTATCTCTCTGTGTGTTGAATGCGTCAAATACCTGATGCTGCATTTTTGTTTCGAAATATTCGTCGTTGCTTATTTTTATCGCTGTGTGTGTGTGTTTTCTTTTTTGTGACGCTATTGGGATGGATTAAGTAAACATCAGCCCCATCACCAGCCACCCTTCAATGCTTGCTCCATATATTCACAGTTACCTGCTCCACATTGCGTCTGTAACTTCAACAATGTTTCATAGCAAACACATTTTCAGCGTATAAAAGGTGGTTGTTGTTGTTGTTCGTTGCCACGGCGGCAATGTTTTATGTTTATTGGACTGGAGTGAAGTGGATTGAAGGTGTATGCAAAAGTGCAAACTATCACCCAGCCTGGGCACGAATTTCTGTAAATCTTGTCCAGGTGTTAGGATTTCATTTTGCAGTTTGCTAAGACGTGCCACATGCTGGCCAGCCACAATGCTACGCTGAACAAGAATGCACGTGTATGTACGTCCATATGAATTAGTAGGATTGTATGCGTTTACCTACACACTTCCAGCAGGCAGATAGCGAAAGAGACCGAGGGACCGTAAGAGCGAGAGAGGGAGTGGGGGGGGGGGGGGGTGTAATAGTGTTTGCTAGGAAGCAAGGATGCGTGTTGTTAAAAGCATATGCATACTATTAAAATCAACCTTGATGTATGTTGCGCCACACATAGCATGAAATGAAATGTGTACATTGTGCATTTTAAAGTTGCGAACAAATTGTCCTTTAACAGAAACGAAAAAAAACAACAACAAATGAACACACCTAAAAAAAAATGACGCAACTGACAATGAGCAGCACGATGACGTTGATAATGTCGCCCTACTGATGAAAAACATTGTGACTAACCGGAATTCCGCAGATAAATTTACACTGCTGTGAACAAATTGTTTAACAGATATTTCATTTCACACACACACACAAAGAAAAATGAGAACCCACACAACTGACATTTAATGCAGCTGTCTTTTACAATAATTCACTATTTAAGGTGGTTGGAAGGGTTTGAAAGAAACAAAGAATAAAGATCGATGGCTTCCAAAAAAAATAAGAGGAAAAAGTACAATTGAGTAGCCCCAGTCCAGTAAAAAAAAAACATAGACACATTGTAGTAAATAGAAATAAAAAATCTGGTGGAGTTTAAATTTTTTGTGAGAACCGAGGTTTCCAACTTTAGAACCTTCTACAACATGTCTGGTTGGCTTCATTTTCCACACTTAACCCTTATGTGCAGTATGAGTCCGCCACCTTCAAACACAGTAATAGGTCCCTAGGGACCTACAGCAAATTGTAAGCAGTTTTCTTCAGGAGTTTGCCTTTTTATCATATTTTGTGAATGCAAATTCGTTTTTTTTGTAAGTTTTATTTAATTATTTAATGAAAAAAATATTTTATTGAAGGGTATGAACAAAATATGAAGAAATATTACATTATTGTGGGTTGGTTTCTATTGCAGAACACGTTTCGCAACAGCGTAAAAGTTTCGAATGCTCTGCACAAACCGCCTTGTTGCAATTACAACAATATGTTCGAGTTTTTCGCTGAAGTTTTTGCTGTTCACGACACAAGTGACACGATGGCCTATTGGATCGTGGGGCAAATGAAGGTGCCGCAACTGCAATTGGTCTTTCGACAACCTGCAAAAATAAAATTTATAAAATGTTGCTTGTTGTGCTTGTTGAAATTAATATTTTATACAACCTTTACATCAAAAGCTTCTATTGCATTCCGAATTTTGGGATACTTTGTAATGTGGGGGTTCATGGCACGATCTTCAATATTCGGAATTGCTAATTGTTTCGTTAACAATTTTATGAACGTTCGACGTCTGTCACATTTCTTTTCTGGTTTCAACTCATTGTAAATTATAAATTATGTAAAAACCGTTACCGTAAACAACAAACTCCGATCAGAGACGAATAGAGCGAGATGAAGTAAGATAGGCAGATAGCTACTACGAGTGTCTCTCTTTCATTTATCAAAATATTAACCGCAGGGACGTAGTCAGGAATTTGGTTGGGGTGGTGCCCAAAAAACTTTTTTCAATATCGATGTAAACAAAGAGGAAACAGAAGGTGGCAAAATTACTACAATTGTGAACCAGGAGCATTTTTGAGATATAAAACTATAACGATGCCCGGGTGCCCGGCACCCCCTCTGGCTACGTCTAGGGTTACCCGTGTTTGGTTTACCTCCAATATCTAATATTTCTGATGAGTTTGCTGACATTATGTGCTATTACGGACAGAAACATATTATCACATGATTAATGTACGATTCCTATATAAGGTCCGTAGGGACCTGTTCCTGCATAAACGTACTAAACATGTAAAACCTTATATAAAATGCGAACCAGAAAATATATCGCTTTGAAAATGATTTTACACTATTCTTTACAACATTTCCTTGGAATACATTAACGGTCTAAAATTCTGTTAACTCAATAAAAATAAACTGCATGGAACCAAAAGTCGAAAAGGTCCCTAGGGACCTATTACTGCACATAAGGGTTAAGCTAGACAGTACTTCAACCATTTTAACCAAATGACTGACTTATTTAAAAAAAAAAATTATACAATTCCCAAACAGCCCGGCGATTGTAAGTTCGAGACTAGTTTGATGTTAAGTTGTAAGGTATTTAGTTTGAAGGTCATCTGTGATTGGACCCATTAGATACATTTTCCACACTTAAGCTCCACCGTACTTCAGCTGGCTCTGAGTAACATTTTAATATCAAATGGCTGACTTATTTCCCAAAAAAAAAAAAAAAAAAATTGTAAGTTCGAGACTATTTAAGACTATCCTCGCAAAAATCTCTGAATTAGTCTACGAATTGCTCCCTTATCCACCCTATTCTTCGGATTTAGCACCGAGTGATCATTTCTGTCAATTGGCTGCCTCGTTTGTACAATTTGAGCCCGCAAGACTCTTTTTTTTTTGTGAGGACACGTGAAGTCTTTCGTCAATAGGGATAATCCCAACTCGATTGCTGCCATGGAAGGCAACATTACACTTCGTTTTCGTTATCGGGCCATGTTGAACGAATTTTTGTTTACAACAATTTAAGAGGAGGAGGAGGCAACATATTGTCGTTCGGCCACTGCATGGCAAGGCGAGGCAACCATTTGAATGAAATTATTTTCCATTATTAATCGGGAGGATTGTACTTTCAAATTTAGAAAATATCCAGTAGTTTTTTTTATAGAATTTTCAAAAAAAAAAAAAAAAGTTATTTGGCTGACACTGTACATTAGAGCGTACCAGGTTACAAGTAAAAAAAAAAAGTTCGCCGTACACCTTCGAATATGAAGTATTATTGAAAGGTAGTTTCAAAAAAAAAAAATTATTTTTTTATGCCGAACGTAGGGGTCGCGCTTTTACATTTTTATACACTCCATCATAGGATGGAGTATATACTAAGTTTGTCATTCCGTTTGCAACACCTCGAAAGAGTGATCTGCGACCCTATAAAGTATATATATTATTGGTCAGTGTAACATTCTAAGACATTCTAGCGATGTCCGTCTGTCTGTCCGTCCGTCCGTCCGTCCGTCTGTTGTCTGTTGAAATCACGATAGAGTGCGAACGACCAACGCTAAAAAGCTGAAATTTTGTAGGAAGATGTTTTTTGCCCATAAGCAGGTTAAGTTCGAGAATGGGCCATATCGGACCGAAGGGGAAAAAGTTCCCCTTTACGGGACTAAATATATTCCGGCCATAATCAAATTTTTCAAATATTTTTTTTCACTACATCTAAGTTCTAAGTTTATATAATTTATAGATGGGGAAAAAATCCCAAAAATGGGCGTGCTCATGGGTTCCGTGGACCCTTGGGGCCCAAAAAAGGGCCCATGATAAACATGCGCATATGGGTATCGAAGTGCAACGAAATTTACTCACGAACCCAAATATGCCTTTATTTTCACGATTTTCCTAAATTTGTTGATCCGGTTTCTGGGACTATCGGGTCACCAGCGGCCCAAAAACCGTCCCTTGACAAACATGGACATATGGGTATCGAAATGCAACGAAATTTTCTCGCGAACCCAAATATGCATTTATTTTCATAATTTGGATAAAATTTGTGATCGGGTTCCTGGGACTATCGGGTCACGAGCGGCCCAAAAACTCAGTTAGTTTTCTTATTTATTGACTTTTTAAGGATCCATGATGGAGGGTATATAAGATTCGGCCCGGCCGAACTTACTATTTGTCCACTTGTTCTATATAACTTCTGCATTTATAAACGGAAAAATAAAATTTTTTGAAACTACCTATCAATAATACTTCATATTCGAAGGTGTACGGCGAACTTTTTTTTTTTTACTTGTAACCTGGTACGCTCTAATGTACAGTGTCAGCCAAATAACTTTTTTTTTTGAAAATTTGAAAATCGGCCTCGTCGAGACAAAAACATCGATGTATCACACTTTAAAATCCGTTTATAAATGCAGAAGTTATATAGAAAAATGTAAAAGCGCGACCCACTACGTTCGGCATAAAAAAATAAAAAAAAAAATTTTTGAAACTACCTTTCAATCATACTTCATATTCGAAGGTGTACGGCGAACTTTTTTTTTTTAGGTACGCCCTGCTGTACATACATTTTTGGGGACTTAAATGTCATAGCTCGAAGAGCAATTTTTTTTTAAGAAAATTAACCATAAAAGTATTTGCAGTCTTCTTCTTTAGCGCAGAAGTCCGCCTCAATGTACAGGGTTTTCCAACAAGACGTGTTATTTTGATATTCAAGAAAAATTGCATTTTTTGAGATAAATAATCGGATGTTTATTTCATAATAAAAAGGAAGGTATGTCGTTAATAATGAAAAACAACATCAGCCAAATGGCCATCAAGACCACGCTTATAGGTTGTTGCCGTGGCCACCGAGGTGGAAATGGTCCTCATTAGTCAAGGTGATTTTTCGATTGAATTCCGAATAATTTTCATGCATTTCAAGGGCCCAATCAGCAAAGACACGACGTTGTTGATAATCGGGCGACTTAAGTTCTGGTGTTAACTGAACTTTATAAGCCTTAAGACTCAAGTCTTTATGCAAAATACGGTTTAATGACGTTTGTGGAATGTCCAATTCCAAAGAACGACGAGGATGAGGACAAACCTGGATTTTCTTCAACACTTTGGGCTACAGCAGCAAATATTCTCAGTTGTTCTTGAGCGACGTGCACGGAATTTATTCTTCACATCACTAACTTGTTCCACCAGCTCGAATTTGTCCACCCAATTCTGTATTGCGCTTCGACAGGGTGCTTCACGACGTCCCAAAAATGCTTTAGTTTTGCGAACTGTGACTGCAAGATTTTCACCATTTTTGTAGTGAATTTTAATAATTTCAATGAGTTGTTGAAGAGTGTATCGTTCCATTTTTAGTCATGGCTTGTCAAATGACTTCATCTTTAGTAAAAGTTTTTTTCCATTTTTTTTTTTTTTTTTTTTTTTTTAAAAAATTTAAAATAATAAAAAAAATTTAATTTTCAGTAGTTTATCATAAAGCTTAATATCTTACAATTAAAATGAGGTATATTTTGGCTTTTATTCACAATTTTGTGAAGAGCCCTTCTGGTAACTCCCATATAAATTGGGTGATCTATAAACACGTCTTATCTTCTTCCTTCAGGGAATGTTTCGGCAAATACAATTAGCATCAACTCTTACATAATGAAAATTACTCTATGTTTAATATTGGAAATTTCTTTAGATTTCCATCGATTACTTTACCACATCTACAAAACTGTGATTTTTTTAATTTTAAAGAAATTGCAATGAAGTTGGTTATTTTGTTGGGGCGGATAACTCAGTTAAAGACTCATTCTCAAGTTTCAATTTCTGGCAAAAATATTTGCCTTTTATTTTATTCCTTGCTTCCGTTTCCGCTTTCCCTTGAACATCATTGCACATCCCGTGTCTTCCTGGAAATCAAAACATTCCCATGTCTTTGGTGGCAACTCCGAATAACTCTGCAATTGACTGATTTCAAAGTTTCTCAGTTGTTGGCAGAATATTTAAATTGTATTTCCTTCCTCTTCTTTCCAACTCTGCTCTTCGAGGAAATCCGAATATTTCCATGTCTATGCAAACGGCATTTGCAGAAGTGACTTGGCCTTCTTATCCAACTGTCGACATGTTAATCACACATAAAACTCTTCGCAAGTCTTTCGGCAAGTGCAACTGTTGTTGCAGCTTTGTGCGGTCCAAATGGCGTAATAAATTGTTTGAAAATTGCTGTTGGTCTTGCAAAACTTAATTATATGAAAAACAAATAAAACAAAAGATATTTTGAGTAAATGGAGAGATTAGAAAGCGAGCATCCACCATTCACGAACAAACTTAAGTATTCCAAAGTGCCATAATGCGGTATTTACATTGTACCAGACCGGGAGGAATGGGAGAAAATCACAATCACAGCAACCATCACAAAGGCAGAATGGCCAAAAAAAAAAAAAAAAAACAAGGAAGGACAAATGTTTTGTCAACAAACAGTCGCCTCTGCCAAAGAATACAATACCCGGCCATTTGTTATTTAAGCGATCTCTGTTCCGTTTTTTGGGCCTCACACACTACTTCGTGACACACATTCCAAAAAACAACAAATATTAAAAGTAATTTCTACATTTCGTTCTTACAGCTGTTCGCCCCCTCCCGCAAAGACATTACTCATATTCCATCCAAATGGCAATATTTTTTCATTTCTTTTTCCCCCCTCTATTTCCTGTTCCCCGCTGCCCGTTACCAAGCATCTTAAGTATGTGGTTTGCTTTAAGGCAGCCAAAGAAAACTTTTACCTTTTTGTCTTTCCTGCACGGCTGGCAAATGTTTTTCTTCAAAGTCATTTCATTCCATTGCTCATGTTCTCATACCCATTATCGTCCTCCGTTTCTATTTGTTTGTTTGCTCAAAATCTGTTGGCTTTGAAAAGGTATGTTAGTTCTTTTCGTTTCGTTTCGACGTCGATTTGTGGTTTCAGGTTTTTCTCCTTTGGCGCAACAATCACATACCTAAAGGGTGTGGGTGGTTGGGATAACGAAGAAGGACAAGCAAACAAAAAAAACACACAAAAAAACAGAAAACATCTCTTTGAGAAATTGTTGTGATTTTCAAAGCAACTGAAAAACGCCATAAATCTAATATGGCTGTACAATTGCAAAAGTTTGTTGTTGTTTGTTAAAAAGTAGTTTTGAAAAAAATTCAAGACAAGTTGCTGGCATAAACTTAACTGAGATTTCCAGATTTGAGGTTTAAAAAGAAATTTAAAAGTGGGCGAAAAAAAACGATTCGAGACACACTTTTAAATCAGAGGATTTAGGTAATTCCACAGCAAGGACGAATGTCTCAAACAATTGACACCAAAATAGCCATGACACCACAAAGCTAAATTGATTTGGGGGTTATGTCCGTTGGGTTATCTCATGGCACCGATAACCATCTACAAGAAAATCGTCAAGGTCTCCATACAACAAAAGAAAAATGGCTAAGAACACACACTCATGTAAGAGGCTCAAAAATGCAGATGGGAACCGGCTGGTGAGTTTTCCCAGAATCTCCAGAGTTTTCCCAGAATCTCTGGAGTTTTATCAGAATCTCAGGAGTTTTATCAGAATCTCCGGAGTTTTCCCAGAATCTCAGGAGTTTTATCAGAATCTCCAGGAATTGTGATCTCAACCAGATTACCAAATAATTATAGAGATATTCTCAGATGACTGGTTGATAACCGATTGTAATTGAACACCATAGCAAATAAGACTCTATGTGGACAGTCTAGTAACTGTAAACAGCTCACACTCTTGAGTAGGAGTAAAGGACTATGAGAGCCGCAGTACTTGCTTACTTAGGTTGGCTCTACAACCTGAGAAGAAACTCAAATCTTGTCAATTGGGAGGCGCACAGTGATCCAGAATCCAATTCCATTGAGCAAAAGCCTATAACTTCTGAAGTAGAAAAAAATTTGTAAAATCTGTAAAAAACTTCTTGCAGGAAAGGAGTGAGTGATTAATTTAAGGTATCAACATTAAAAATTAGACAATTCAGTATATTTTAGAAATATTTCCAAAGTTGATTACTTTTTGTATTTTTTGGATTTCAGGGGGAACAATATTTTTTTTATTTTTTGGTCCAGAATCCATTTCCATCGGCCAAAAGCCGGTAACTTTTGATTTAGTAAACATTTTTACATCTTTGAGTTCTGTAAAAAAAATGGTTTTAGATAAGGAGTGTATGATTATTTTAAGATTTAAAGTTCAGACAAACGGATATTTTTGAAAAATATTTCCAAAGTTGATTACTTTTTGTTTTTTATATTTTGATTTAGTAAACATCTTTGAGTTCTGTAAAAAAATGGTTTTAGATAAGGAGTAAATGATTATTTTAAGATTTAAAGTTCAGACAATCGGATATTTTTGAAAAATATTTCCAAAGTTGATTACTTTTTGTTTTTTATATTTTGATTTAGTAAACATCTTTGAGTTCTGTAAAAAAATGGTTTTAGATAAGGAGTGAATGATTATTTTAAGATTTAAAGTTCAGACAAACGGATATTTTTGAAAAATATTTCCAAAGTTGATTACTTTATGATTTTTATAATTTTTTTTGTGGAGGGGTGGGGGATTTATGTTCTGATCTAGAAACAATTTTTGAGTTCTGTATCACATGTTGGAAAAGAGTAATTTATTTATTTATTTATTTATTTATTTATTTATTTATTTATTTATTTATTTATTTATTTATTTATTTATTTATTTATTTATTTATTTATTTATTTATTTATTTATTTATTTTTTTTTTTATTTATTTATTTATTTATTTATTTATTTATTTATTTATTTATTTATTTATTTATTTATTTATTTATTTATTTATTTATTTATTTATTTATTTATTTATTTATTTATTTATTTATTTATTTATTTATTTATTTATTTATTTATTTATTTATTTATTTATTTATTTATTTATTTATTTATTTATTTATTTATTTATTTATTTATTTATTTATTTATTTATTTATTTATTTATTTATTTATTTATTTATTTATTTATTTATTTATTTATTTATTTATTTATTTATTTATTTATTTATTTATTTATTTATTTATTTATTTATTTATTTATTTATTTATTTATTTATTTATTTATTTATTTATTTATTTATTTATTTATTTATTTATTTATTAATTAGTAAGTAATTATTTTGAGGTTTCTGATTTAAAATTCAGACAAGCGGAAATATTTCCAAAGTTGATTTATTTTCGTATTTATTGATTTTTGGGCAGCGGGGTGTTGTGAATTTTATATATTTTTTTTGTTACCGTTTTTTCGTACACATTTTGAAGTAGTTGTTCATATTGCATTACAAAAAAATATTAATTTTTAATTTAAAAAATTTTAGATTTTTAATTTAAAAAAAAATAATTTGATTTTTCCAAAAAAAAATTGTTGGGTTTTTTAATTTCAAAATTTTTTTTAGATTTTTAATTTAAAAAAAAAATAATTTGATTTTTCCAAAAAAAAAATTTGTTGGGTTTTTTAGTACATAATTAGAGTTCATATTGCAAATAAAAAAATATTATTAAATACAAAAAATTCCAGATTATAAATTAAAAAAAAATGTAATTTGATTTTTATTCTTAATTTTTTTGTTAGGGTTTTCGTACCTAAGGGATTGCGAATTTTCTCCGCTTATAAAAGACGTACACAAGAGGACTGAAGCGAATTGGTATTGCAAAATTGTCCGTTTATGAGAGTACACTGTAATTGTTCATATTGCAATTTAAAAAAAAAATATTTTTTCAAAATACAAAATTTCAGATTTTGATATTTTAAAAAATAATGCAATTTGATTTGTATCGTATGCATTTTTAGAGAAATAGTCCTACATTTTTTTTATTATAAAATGTATTTTCTTATCTTTATTATGAGGTCAACATTTTAGTTCTTTCAACAACAACTATTTTAGAAAATAGAGATTTCGTATGAAATCAGTTATAGTTGAACCCCCTAACACTTTTTACAGCTAAGAGATATCAACGAAAACCATAACAATTCGAAAAGATGAAAAGGTTACCCATTTTTTGAGGGGTGACTTTTCCCCGTCCGCCCCTTAGAGGAAAACGTTAAATTGTTTAGCCACAAAACGCCAATAATTACTTCTTACTTATTTCTTACTTAAAACTTGAGTAAATGAATTCACAATTTTTATAATTGGAAGAAAATCAATTCAAAAAGTAATTGAATTGACGAATTTCATACAAACATCGTAATTGATTTCAAAAATATGTTTTTCTGTGTAGAAGAAAATGCTGCTACCTTGTCGAAGACCTTTTGTAGCGGTGAATGGTTTATAGAGGTCGCTTCCTATTTTTGTCTTATCTTTGAATTTCTATAACCTCGCTTGATTTTGGACTACTTTCCTAGTATTCTTTAGAGTTTGTAGTTCACAATTTGTCGTCGTGTCATGCAGCTATCAAATTTCAATTAAAAATTGATTCCCCAAATGTCAGCTATTTGATTGCTGTCGCTTTCTCTCCAACTCCAAGGTCTCTACCCAGCGAGTTAAAAGATTACAAGCATTTCCTTTAACAAATTTATGAACATTTCCAAAAAAAAAAACAGAAATACATAAACAAATATTAAGAGAATGCCAAGAACAAAACGAAGATTCAATTAAAAGCAGCACAGTACAAATCTACAATTCAGCAATTGCTTTTGCTTTGGCCAAGTAAGCCAACGAACACAAGGAATCTCTAAGGGGAAAAGAAATGAATAGAATCTGTTTAAAGACAATACACGGCCCGAAACATTAAACAGACATAAATACTCCCCGAGCGCATTACCACAGCGATACGAATGGAGAACAAAGGCAGGCATAGAGACAGAGACAGACAGACAGACACTGGATGAATGATGCCAGCCAAACATAGTGATTTCCGTTAAAGATTAATCTAAATGTTGCTGCTGCGGAGCCGCTGCTGTTGTGGCACAGTTTCTGAGCCTTGCCCGTATATTGTCTAGTTTTGCTCTCTTTATCTCTTCGGTGGACAGCAACAATAAAATGAAAGAGTACATAAATGAATGGAAGCTACTCCAGCATAAGTGATAACGCTTTAGACTCGTACCAGTTTCGGGCAAAGGGAAGAAACCAAACAGATCAGAACAGCACACACACACAAAAAAAACACACAAAACAACAACAGAAATTGAAGTACAAGCAGTTTATCAACAGACCATTTGTCCTTTTCGGCCAAAACAAAGAACGTATGCACACACACACACGCACACACAGGATGTTGAAGATGATGACGCTGATGAAGATGACAATGAAGGCAATAAGGGGCATTGACGTTAGGGACCACGACGACGACGACGACGACTAGGACAACAAGGACATTTTGTAACAATACAAAAAGCAAAAAAATATTTACAACAATTGAGTAGCATTTATAATAACATCAGGCTCCTCGTGTTGCAGGAGTAATAGACGAAGGAGCAAAAATGTCAAAATAAACCACCATCACGATGATGAAGATGCCAGACAATAGGTTTAATATCCTGGGTGTAAATCTGGTCAGGCTTATATTTACCATTTGGTCGGAATGCTATGATTATGAATGAATGTCCTGTAGAAACAGGAATGTCAGTGAACAATGGCGGTGTCTCTAAGGACAATAGAATGTGGTGGTATGTAAAAGGCGGTAGGGTAGGGAAATTGACGAGATCCACAGGAGGTCAGACAGTAATTTGCTGGGAGTTCTTCAATTAGGCAATCATGGCATAGTCGATGGTAGCGAAAGTTAATGTCTTTGATCAGGAATTTCATATGTACATAATCGATTTACAGGGTGAGCCATTGTTATGGCGTTATGTGAATATTGAATAACTTAAAAAAAAATCACAACCGGTTTCGTTTCAGGAGTTATGTTTCAATGTATGAGTTATTTTTACAAAAAATCAATAAAGTGATAGCAGTCAATAAACTGACACAACAAAATAATGACAGCTGTCACTAATATAAAATATAAAAAAATGACAGCTGTCTCTAATATAAAATATTATAAAATGACAGCTGTCACTAATATAAAATATTATAAAATATAAATTTTAAAAAAGTGGCAGCTGTCACAAATATAAATTATAAAAAAATGACAGCTGTCGCTAATATAAAATATAATAAAATGCCAGCTGTCACTAATATAAAATATTATAAAATGACAGCTGTCACTAATATAAAATATTATAAAATGACAGCTGTCACTAATATAAATTTTAAAAAAGTGGCAGCTGTCACAATTATAAATTATAAAAAAATGACAGCTGTCACTAATATAAAATATTATAAAACGACAGCTGTCACTAATGTCAAATATAATAAAATGACAGCTGTCACTAATATAAAATATAATAAAATGCCAGCTGTCACTAATATAAATTTTAAAAAAGTGGCAGCTGTCACAATTATAAATTATAAAAAAATTACAGCTGTCACTAATATAAAATATTATAAAATGACAGCTGTTACGAATATAAATTATAACAAAATGACAGCTGTCACGAATATAAATTATAAAAAAAATGACAGCTGTCACAAATATAAATTATAAAAAAAATGACAGATGTCACTAATATAAAATATTATAAAATGACAGCTGTCACTAATATAAAATATTATAAAATGACAGCTGTCACTAATATCGAATATAATAAAATGACAGCTGTCACTAATATAAAATATAATACAGTCAGCTGTCAATAAATATGAGCTTTCACTAATATAAAATATAATACAGTCAGCTGTCAATAAATATGATCTGTCAATAAATATGAGTTGTCAATAAAAATTACAGCTGTCAATAAAAATGACAGCAGTCAATAAAAATGACAGCTGTCAATAAAAATGACAGCTGTCAATAACAATGACAGCTGTCAATAAAAATGGCAGCTGTCAGTAACAATAACAACTGTCAATTACAATGACAGCTGTCAATAAAAATGACAGCTGTCAATCAAAATGACAGCAGTCAATAAAAATTACAGTAGTCAATAAAAATTACAACTGTCAATAAAAATTACAGCAGGCAACAACAATGACAGCTGTCAATCAAAATGACAGCAAGCAACAACAATGACAGCTGTCAATAAAAATTTCAGCTGCCAATCAAAATGACAGCTGTCAATAACAATGACAGCTGTCAATAAAAACGACAACTGTCAATAAAAATGACAACTGTCAATAAAAATGACAGCTGCCAATAAAAATGACAGCTATTAATAAAAATGACAACTGTCAATAAAAATGACAACTGTCAATAAAAATGACAACTGTCAATCAAAATGACAGCAGTCAATCAAAATGACAGCTGTCAACGAAAACGGCAAACTGTCAGTAAATAAAAAATTTACAAAAATCTACATTGACGAGAGAATATTTCCTTTGAAATATTTCTCTCACATAGAGATATGTACCCGGGTTTTTTTCCATTCCCTGCCGACCATACCACTCGGTCTTACAATAAAATATGAATCCCAACGTTTAAATGCCTTAATATATTTGACCAACTTTCCCTGCTATCACTAGTTTTTTCTTTCTATTCTCTCCCTCCTTACCTACTATTATTTGCTTCAGTATTTCGGTACTTTGTTTCTGGTTTAACTTCCTTTCTAAGTTTGTGTTTTGTTGTTTTCCTCCTGCTCGTCTCGCCTTTTGTCGTTTGCTCACTTGGTTGCTGTTCGCAGCAATTGTCTGAAAAGTAGTGGTAAATAAGACGGAACCCAACGCAAGAACTGGGGCCGTTTTAGCCAAATGCGTACTGTCGACATTGTCGTTGTCCCGCCATTCATTGTATAGTTCATGGGAGTAGTTATTGTTTGGCGGGCTGGTTATTGTTAAAGGAGCAAAGACGAAACTTACTACTTTTCTTCTTGTTTGCCTATTGTCATTTTCTGTATTTTATATACTTTACTTCCGTCTATGTTCGTTATATTCTTTTTCATTAGTTTTTTCTCAAAGAACAGCAAAGATGTAGACTCCACGTCTTTGGTAGTTTGTATGGGCCATAGTTTGGCTTTAACCATTGTAAACTATTGTAAGCATTCAGTATTTTTTTTTTTTTGTCGGTACTGGAGCTGTTGCTCTTAGACAAAGTGTATCTTTAATCTTGTTAGCGGCGAAAAAGCGTTAAAAAGTTATCAAACATGTTTTAATTAAATTTCATAGAAAGGATGAACCAGTTCACAGACAATGCAGCTGCAGGGGAATGTGTGGCACAGCAAGTGGGTGTTGGGGGTGGTTGCTTGGTGTGGAGGAAACCATATGAAGCTCGTTGATACATTAAAACAATGGAGAATATTGAAACATTTTAAGATTTATGGCCGGCTATCTTTAAGGGATGTTAGACAAAGGTTTCGGGTTTTATGTTTCCCATATACATTTCATCCAAAGGCATAAGAGCCATGACACAATAGCTATCGATATTATGATTGAGTATGGAAACGAAAGGCCTTGACAACTGTGCAAGAAGCCTTCAGACTTGTTAAACATATTTTCATTAGAAGTTCGAATAACAAATTTAAGCCTGCATGTGGAATAGAGTTATGGTTTTCACCGCAGAGATCGATGTTTTAAATGTCGATATTTTGATTGGGTATGATAAAGAAAGTTAACTTTAGAATCAGCCTTGGGACTTGAAAGCTATAGCTTAGTTAGAAGTTGAAGGGATGCAGCTTACAGAGGATTAAATATTAAGCAGAGATCATTATATCGAATAGAGTTATTGTTTCCCAGCATTTCATATGCGCTAATTTATCTGCACTTGAACTTCAATATCAAAGAATGTTCAAAGAAACGCCTTAATAATTCTCAGGAAAATTGTTTAATATCCTTTTTTCAATTATTTTGTTATGATGGCTAATAATTGTTTTTCCGTTTATTTCAGAGTAATACAATCATCACATCCTGTATGTAATACAATCATGTTATTCGGTGTCATCATCTGTTTAACGTCCGTCGTCTTATTGGGTATCGATGGGCGTTTTGTCAATTCGGAAGAGTACCCAAAAGTAAGTACAAATGACCATGAATAAAAAAAAAAAAACATCACAAACCCAACAACGTTTGTCCACATACAAAACAGTTTCATATCAAGTAAATTGATCCACTGGATTCTCTTTCTTTTTTTTCAGGTTTGTCAGGCAAGAGCTTGGCTGTTATCCACCGGTTTTACTTTAGCTTATGGTGCTATGTTCAGTAAAGTATGGCGAGTTCATCGCTTTACAACAAAAGCGAAAAGAGATCCCAAAGTGAGTATGATTTTAATTTCAATACAGCAATTACAAATAGAAATATTAAAATTAACCAAAAAAAAAAATAAAAAAATTAAAGTATATCGAATGTGAAATCGAAATGCACGGGTTATTAGTAAGCAGATATGTGGCGTATGTGGAAGATTTATGGAACTTAAGGCTTGGATTTTTATTTTTTATTCGCCATAAAAATGTTTTTGCCACGGAAAGGGTCAATAACAATACACAAAAGCAATCAGCAGGCGTATACTTAATATTAATTCAATATTTATTTAATATAGACTGTATGGAGTTGGTGGATTATTTTTTAATACTCTATACATTAGGGTGGCGGTGAAAACAGGCTTTTTTTTTAATTTGAAAAAGTTAACCTCGGAAAGAGATGTAGTCTGGGGTCCTAATGAGGGGAAAAATAAAAAAAAAATTTTAAAAAAATTTTTGGGGTTGCGCCACTCCCTCGAAATTTGGAAATTATCGCTATTTTGGCGTTGATTTTAGAAAAATAACGACTTAACTTATTCGAAATTTAAAAGTTTGAGCTCGTTCAGTGCCCAAACAAAAGTATTTGAGGCAAATATGAGGATAATCGACTAATATTTGTAGCTTTGGTGGCGATTTCATTGTTCAGTCAATTTTCTGAAGAAGGGACGATTTGACTTATTTTACTTTTTGAAATTTTTGAACAATGAGAAAATTTTTTTTAAAATTTTTTCATGCCCTTATTTCATTGTTTACGCTATTGCAAACATTTATTGACATAAAACTTTTTAGGATTTTTCTAAAGCGATAATTTCCAAATTTCGAGGGAGTGGCGCGACCCCTAAAATTTTTTAAAAATATTTTTCTATATTTTTCCCCTCATTAGGACCCCAGACTACATCTCTTTCCGAGGTTAACTTTTTTTTTTGAATTTCACTCCACCCTACTATACATATTTAAAAAAATAGCAGCGTATACTTAATATTAATTCGATGTATTGGGCATATTACCAATACTATTTCCATAAACTTTCAAATCGTGTTCCATGTATTCGGCGTATAATTGATAATAATTGTATTTAGTATTTTCACTATAGAGGCGTATACTTAATATTATTTATCTACATAAGATGTTGTACAGTTTTCCATAAGCATAAAAAGGCGTATGTGGAATAAATATGACAATACCAACTCACTAGGTGTATACTCAACATGAGTGAACTCAGCAGGCGTATACTTAATAGTAATTCATAAAATTTATTGAGTCTATGGACATAAATTCCATACAGACTGGCAATAACAATAATTTAAATAAATTTATATAATTAATTAACAAATGTTTAAACTTAAAACTAGGTAGACAAAAGTCTATATGTTCACAAATAGAATTTTGAGTATCGTAGATTTAGGTAAAGTTTCATTTACAGCATAATTAGTAAAATGTGTATCAATAGAAAAAGGGAGAGTAGTGTATTAATGCCCGTGCTGGCGCGTCACAACGAAGAGGCGATAATAATTCCGAGCAATCAACCCAGTGTGCCTTTCGAAACTGGTCCAACATTTATTTAATATAAAGGGCGTATACTTACTATTAATTCGATGGCGTGTTTTCAATATCAATTCGAGTCCAGATCCATATATTCTACGGATAATTGATATGAATTTTTAGTAAACTTCCGACGTTTTTTGGCTGTAATTAAAAAAAAAAGAATAAATAAATAGTTAGCAATACACAATGTCAAAACAGAACTGACATTAGGGGCCAATCGTAAAACTAATAGCATTTTCTGATAGGAGGATTACTTTTGCGCCACCTTGTACAATCCTCATATTCATTTATAAGGGCGTATACTTAATATCATTTATACACAAATGGCTCTTAATAATAATTCAAAGAGCCGTATATTTTATATTGAATCCGCAGGCGTATGATTGATATTAATTCAATACATTCCACATATTATTGCGTATACTTAATATTAATTCGCGATTCATGAGGTATTTTCAATACTAACTTCATAGACAGTGAGGGCACTCACTCAAAACTCCTTCCATTTGTATTCAAAAATAGAGAGCGTATACTTGCTATTAATTCGATATCTTGTTTTCAATACTAGTTCCACAGGCCCAGTGTCAAGACCAGATTCATATACTCGACAGATAATTGATATGCATTTTTATATACAATCTTCATATTCTTGTATAAGGGCGTATAGTTAATATTATTTATATATACAACATTATCCAAACACAAGGCGTCTGTGCACCACGAATGGCACTTACTATCAATTCACAAAACCGTATACTTTATATTAATAGAATCCACAGGCGTATGATTGATATTAATTCTATATATATCACATACTACAGCGTATACTTAATATTAATGCGTATTTTCATTACTAATTCCGAGTTCGAAACCGGGTAAGACCATCAACAAAAATTTCGGAAATGTTGGCGACTTTACGAGTAAGAGAGCAATCTCTAAGCCATGTAAAACTTCTCTAGAAAAACATTAGCCGTTTGGCAACAGTAGGTCCCGCTCAGTGAGTATACACAATTATATCGCGCACAGCTCACTGATTCGAGAGAAGTTCCCCGTCTGTTCCTTCATGGAATATTAAGGGAAATAAGTAAGTAAGTATATATTCACTATTAGGGCGTATACTTAATATTATTTCTATATAAGAATTCGTATAGAGGTTATAACCAATAGTGTGATAATGACGGCGTTAAACGTTCAAATATTTTATTTTACCAGCCTCACATCCGTCAGTCTATGCAATGGTTCCTCCTTAATTATCGTAGACTTAATACTTAATTACAAATACAAGCCGAAGACTTAATAATAATTCCATGACACTGCTTATGAGTCTGACTAATTTCATAGACACCTTGTATGTTCTATTAACGCGTATACTTAATTCAAAGTAAACACGGCGTATGCGCAATACCACATACTAATATTTACTGAGTATTAATGGAATTATTTAATCGATAATTTCTTACAAGGCGTATAATTAATATTAATTGTTGACATAATTAATATTAATTGTTTCCACACCGAGTATACATATTTTCATTACTTCGTATACGCGTCGTATTCGCAGTGTTAATTGAATTTCTGTGGCGTATAATTTATATTAACGGTTTATACGGGCATATAGTTAATATTAATTCCATGACACGAGGTATAATTCATACATTACAGGTTCTGTCCAAAGTTTACATTAAGGCGTATACTTAATACTAATTAAACTAGGTGTATACGCTACAATAACTCAATATTAGAGTTCATAATTAATAATACAATAGTATTATCCACGGCGTATACGCAATGCTAATTAAATTTCCATGGCGTATAATTAATATTAATTGTCTAAACACCGAGTAAATGTTTATTATTTCTAATATGAGGCGTAGGCGCAAGGCCAATTGTTAATAAATTCTATGAAATCAAATAAAATTGCATTTTCCATGGTTATAAATAACATTAATTGTTATTGTTGTTGTATACTTAATATAAATTCCTTATATAACATTTCCAAGGCGTATACTTAACAATAATTGTGTATACTTAATATAAATAACTTACATAACATTTCCAAGGCGAATACTTAACAATAATTGTGTACACACTGCGTATACTTAATAATATTTCCATACATTCAATATCTGCATAGAATGCACAGAGTATACGTAATATTAATGCGAGTTACATCATTTGAAGTAATGTTATCTCAACAACGTATACATAATATTAATTCTAATTACACAATGCTCACCATCGTGCAGTTGTTTCCTTCCGCTTTGCTCCAGTAAACCGACTGACTCGGCTAAACTTAACTGGTAACGTGCCCTAGACAAACTTTTCATAAAAATACAATTGCTATGACGAAACGTTTTTTTTTTAAGAAAAAAAGTTTCTTCAAGAAAACTGAAAAAAGACTCGACTCTACAACTAGTCCAATCGAAAGTTTTCAAGTTCATATACTTGAGGAAGAATCCGCATAACACTTTTCCCCACGTAATCGCCTTATTAACTGACAATTCAAAAAGTACTCATACATGAGAAGCGATTGCCAATTAATATCAATCATACGTCACGAGGCACTCATTCCAATAGCACTCCACAGCCATCACAATAACACGCTTATTTTTACAGAAATTTTTGTATTTTCATAAATAAAATGAAAAAGAACATCATGGGTGGGTAATACCCGTCAAAGGTCCGCCGTTTTCCATGACCACCGTAGTGATACGGTCGGAAATAAAAACATAATTATACAAAAGCGTTATTGATACACATGTGCACGGGCATACACTGAGTGACAGTTTATAAATTAACTGATAATGTCAAAATTGAACTTGTATGCAAGTCGGGCATGTGCAGTGGCCAGTGGCCAGTGGTTGGTGTTCGGTAACTGAATGAAACACAACATTTGCATGTTTTATTTATTTTTGTTTAAAATGAAAATAAAAACAAATAGTTATTAACATGACAGAGAGCAGGGATGTTAATTAGTTATGTATCATAACGAAGACCAGATAATGCAAAAAAAATATTCTAGGCAGGCAAATGAAACGTGAGGATAATCATAGAATAGCACAAAAGAAAAATTTAATATTTAAATTTACAATCTATATTGGGATACTCTTTGAAGCATCTTATGAACATTTCTTAAATTTGTAAATTACAAATCCGCATCACCTCCTTGGCAAAATTCAAAATTCTCTCTATACAGAACAACACTATCTTAACCTACACATTATTCTATATTTTCTTTATCGTTCGCGTCCTTTCCAGAAGAAAGTCGAGCCCTGGAAGTTATACACCATGGTCTCCGGTTTACTGTCCGTCGATCTAGTCCTGCTGATAGCATGGCAAGTATTTGATCCTTTGCAAAGGATATTGGAGACATTTCCCTTGGAGGATCCGGCATCAACGAGAGATGACATTAAAATACGTCCAGAACTGGAGCATTGTGAGAGTGAAAAGAATTCCATGTGGTTGGGTAAGCACCTATTACTCAAGTCCAACAAAACATTGTTTATGTTAATTCTTCCATTTGCCGGCAGGCCTTGTTTACGGCTACAAAGGCTTGATCCTGGTGTTTGGCCTGTTTCTGGCCTATGAGACACGTTCGATCAAAGTGAAACAGATCAATGACTCGCGTTATGTGGGCATGAGCATTTACAATGTGGTGGTATTGTGTTTGATCACGGCACCGGTGGGGATGGTGATTGCATCGCAACAGGATGCATCATTTGCCTTTGTGGCATTGGCTGTGATATTTTGCTGTTTTTTGAGCATGTTATTGATATTTGTGCCAAAGGTATGTACAAGAGACTCCTAAAGAGTACAATTTTGTTAAAAAAAAAATAAAATTGATTTTTTTTGTCTCATTCCAGGTTATTGAAGTCATACGACATCCTAAAGATAAAGCCGAATCGAAATATAATCCCGATTCGGGCATTTCAAAAGAGGATGAAGAACGTTATCAGAAACTGGTGACGGAGAATGAAGAACTACAACGACTGATAGCACAGGTAAGAGGAAACCCATCTCGGGTAAATGAGGATAAAAATAATAGGAAATAGTAATAGAAATAGTTTTTAAAAAGTGACCATTTTATAATTAAAACAAACGGGTTTTGTCCTTCAACCAATCAAATAAAAATAAAATTACATTTCAGGAATTAATTAAGAAACGTGTCTTGACTGAACTCATCTTAAAGAAAAGTGTCTGGGCTGAACTTTTCTTAAAGAAAAGTGTCTGGGCTGAACTTTTCTTAAAGAAAAGTGTCAGGGCTGAACTTTTCTTAAAGAAAAGTGTCTTGACAGAACTTTTCTTAAAGAAAAGTGTCTTGACTGAACTTTTCTTAAAGAAAAGTGTCTTGACTGAACTTTTCTTAAAGAAAACTGTCTTCACTGAACTTTTCTTAAAGAAAAGTGTCTCGGCTGAACTTTTCTTAAAGAAAAGTGTCAGGACGGAACTTTTCTTAAAGAAAAGTGTCAGGACGGAACTTTTCTTAAAGAAAAGTGTCTTCACTGAACTTTTCTTAAAGAAAAGTGTCTTGACTGAACTTTTCTTAAAGAAAAGTGTCTTGACAGAACTTTTCTTAAAGAAAAGTGTCTTGACTGAACTTTTCTTAAAGAAAAGTGTCTTGACAGAACTTTTCTTAAAGAAAAGTGTCTTGACAGAACTTTTCTCAAAGAAGAATCTCTTGACAGAACTTTTCTTAAAGAAAAGTGTCTTCACTGAACTCATCTTAAAGAAAAGTGTCTTGACAGAACTTTTCTTAAAGAAAAGTGTCTTCACTGAACTTTTCTTAAAGAAAAGTGTCTGGACTGAACTTTTCTTAAAGAAAAGTGTCTTCACTGAATTTTTCTTAAAGAAAAGTGTCTTCACAAAACTTTTCTTAAAGAAAAGTGTCTTCACTGAACTTTTCTTAAAGAAAAGTGTCTTCACAAAACTTTTCTTAAAGAAAAGTGTCTTCACTGAACTTTTCTTAAAGAAAAGTGTCTTGACAGAACTTTATACTGCAACATTTAAATAGTTACCTTATTGTGCGGAATATTTAAATACCGCAATTTGACTAAATAGAACATCATTTAAATATAATGAATCGCTTCTTATACATTTTTAAAGTCCTTTAAAATCAAAATCTGCCAACATTTCTCTGATCTCTTGATGGATTTTAGATTATTAAATATCACATACATACGTATATATGACCATTTCATCAAACTAAAATCCCAATTCTTTCTTCCTTCCGTCCGTTTCTCTCTTTTGTATCCTCCATACCCGACAGAAAGAGGAAAAAATCCGCTTACTGCGTCAACGTTTAGTGGAGCGTGAAGCTCAAATGAAAACCGCCGAAGCAAATGGTTGCGGAGGGCCACCAACAGTCGGAGCCGGAGCAGCAATGGCAATCAACAATGGAATGCATCCACCCGCCGTAACAGCCACAGGTACCTCATTATCGGTACATAGCTCGGCAACGTCCTCACATCTACCACCCGCCGCATCACTAGCAATTACACAAGGTAAGTGTGCATGGCCAGCAGTAACTCCGACTCTGCTGCCGTCGTCTCTCTTTCTCTCTACCCCTGTGTCGCTCGCCGTACTCAGTTTTGTGTATTTTCATTGGCTGATGGTATAACGACATGTGTACGACCGCAGCCGCAAAACTGGTAGCGTTACGGACAACTATTCCATACTTGTAAACTTTGTACACGAATACATACAGACATGCACACACACATACACACACATATACATACATATATGATAAATATGTCTGCATATATGCAGTCACATATTAAAGACATCAACATCTAAACCACTAAAACTGTCATTACCAATTTGTCAGGGAGTTGGTATGGTAAGTCGGGAACATAAGCTAATTAAAACGGTTTCCCAACTGGTATTTCAAACCAATTTGGGTCTTCGGTCTATCCTAAGGAAATTTCGGAAAACAAACCCTTTTTAGGGGATACCCAATTAAGTAGGACTTGATCGGCCCCCAACAAAAGACCAAAATGCTTTTCTGATTCTAAATACACTTCTTTGGAAATCAGCTGTCAGCTGTACTACATATAATACAATGTGAATCAGCTATTCTAAATCGAACAGCTTGAGAGTCAGCTATTCCAAATGATGTTTATAATATGATATTCTATAAATATTTTCCCTCTCCTTGTTTTCAATGGCACCCACCACCAAATGAGACATTTTATTGCCCTTGTCACACTTTATACCCACCGACTTATCAGACCATTTCCCGGCAAAAGACCCGACATCATCAACAATGTAGCCACTTGAACCGCTAAATGCTCAGCCATCAGCATCGTCATCAACCTCATGTCCTCATCATCCACATCGTCATCGTCATCGTCGTTTGCCATCATCATTGATGATGTACATCATCCGCATCAATATCATTAACAAATTTTCCACAAATACTACTTACCCTCTGCAGCAGCGATGGCCGTGGCAGCAATGGCAGCCGTTGATGCCACCACCTCTGTCACCACGCCGCTGTTGATGATGAAACCCCTAGAACGGCAATCATCTTGTAATTCCATAACATCAACATCGCCGACACTGACAGCGGCAATGGCAATGGCAGTGTCAGTCGCAACGACAACAACAAAGTGCAAACGTGATTCCGCACTGCAACCGCTGATACAACCCGAGGGCGCAACAACGACCTCGGTCGCGTCGGATTTCGATAGTGCGATATGCATGGGTGGCGGATATTCGCAATTAACCGCAACGACGACAACGCGTTCACGGGCGGCCAGTCAATCATCGGCATTTGAGTTCTCCGATAATTATCTGTGAAATCCACAGTTATTCACACAGACACACACACACACACATGCAAACAAAATGCCGCGAAAGGAACACGGACATCAATACACATGGCAACAAGCAGAGGGTGCCCCACGTCGACTGGTTTTGTTTTGTGTTCCAAAAACATGTTTCGGAATGGAATGTCCGACGACCAAGCTAATGAAAGGGTAATGCTTTTCCAAATTGTTCGTTCAGTAATAATTGGCAAATGTTGTTTATTTTTTCTTTTTGTTTTTGTTTTATACGAAATTCTTGTCACAGAATTGGCTTTATTTGTTGTTGAGGTTGTCGGTCAAAACTTTGCTTCCTCTCAAAGGTCCATACACACACAGTAAAAGCTTCTGCAAAAGCTCTATGGAACAAACTATCTTCAGTTCGAATACAATTTGTTTTTCAAATAGTTTATTGTTTGGTTTAACTTGTATATTTTATTAATTTATGTTTTTTTTTTTTGTTCTTTTCGTGTCCTTTTAGAAATTTTGGCAATATTTGTTGGAATCGGTAAAGGGGACATGTTTTTATTGAAGCACTCGTTATTGTATTGTGATCTCTGTTGTACTCAAATGTCTCGCACTAACTGTCAACGTTCAAATCAATATTCACAAACTGAAATTATTACTCCAGCCATTTAGTTTGTCTTGTCTGTAAAAAAGCAAAGAGCATTGTTGGTGAATGTGAATTGTTTTTGTTAAACAACAATTTGTATAGAAAATAACACAAACGTTTTGATAGTTTTTTTTAAAGAATATGGTGGCTAGAAACAGCGATATTTCTGAATGTTTATAGTAAAACAAGTTTACGAAAGTTTTAAGCCAACCAACAAAAGCTTTAGAAGGGTTAAGAAAAGCATGAGAAAAGTTTACACATGCTCTAAAACGTTTACAAAATCTTTAAACACATTTTACAAATGATTTTTTATGCTTTGAACAGCTTAAAAAAATATTACAAAGGCCTTGAAAAGTTTTAAAAATTTTATAAAATCTAAAAAAATATAACAGAAGCTTTAAAAAAAGTTTACAAATGCTTTGTCTAAGTTTACAAAAGCTTAACCAGCTTTACAAAAGCTTTAAACAAGTTTACATATAATGTCAACAACTATACAAAAGCGTTTACAGATTATAAAAATTCTTTTTGATTACAAAAGCGTAAACAATTTTACGAAAGTTTTAAAACTGTTGGTTTTTGTTTTATATAAAGTATAAAGTGTGTTCAAATTCGTTATTAAAATTTAGAATATTTCTAAAAATGAGGGAGTTTACAAATTAGTACTTAAAAAAGATTACGAAAGCTCTCAAAAGTGTCTAAATGTTTACAAAAGCTAGAAAAAATACCACAGAAGCTTTAAGAGTTATACAACAGCTTTCAAAATGTGAACTTACCGTCTAGAAAAGCATAAATCGTTTTAAAAAAATGCTTTTACAAATGCTTTTTTTTAAGTTTTAAATAGCTTACAAATTTACAGTCTTTCAAAACTTTACAAAAGCTAGAAAAAATAAAAAGCTTTAAAAAAGTTATCAACATTTTTTTTTAAAAAATTGTTTAATATAATTATAAATGTTTGTAATAGTTTTCCAAAGTTTGCAAAAGCTAGGAAGGAAATATTACAGAAGCTTTAAAAATTATACAAAAGCATTCAAAGGATTTCAACAGTTTATAAATGCTGCAAAAAACTTCTACAGAAGCTTTAAAAAGGCTTAGAAAGGATTTAAAAAAATGTACAAACGATTTTTAAATTATATAAATGCTTTAAAAGATTAACAAAAGCTTACAAATGATTTTTTGAAGTTTTTATCAGCTTAAAATAGATTTCAGGGGCTTTCAACAGTTTTAGAAAGTTTTGAAAAAAGCTATAAAACGGGCTACACAGACTTCAAAAAGTTTACAAAAGCTTTAACAAATTATACAAATTTGTTTTGAAGTTTACAAAAGCGTAACAATGTTAATAAAAGCTTTGCAAAATTTTACAAAAATTTTACGAAGTGTACAAAAGGTTAAAAAGCTTTATAAATGATGTTTTAAAGTTTTCAACAGCTTAGAAAGATAAGAAAGGCTTTCGATGGCTTCTAAAAGTTTACAAAAGCTAGACAAAACATAATGCAAAATATTTACAAAAAAGCTATTAAGCTTACAATTGCTCTCCACAGCTTTAGAAAAATTCAAAAAAACATTTAAAAATACTAAAAGTTGTTACAAAACGTAAAGGTTTACAACAGCGTTGTGCAGTAACTTTTGATTCCCCCAAAATATTTTGACTGTAGGTAAACTTTGTTGTCTTCCCTCAAAAGCATTTGATTATGTAAAAGCTTTAAAAATAGTTTTCTGTCAAATCGAAAGTTTTTATATTACTTTGAAGAAGTCTTAAAAAAATCATAGAGACAACTAACATTATTTCAGGTATTACTGAATTACTGTTATTCGGGGGAAAAAAAAGCTCAAGTGTTGTTTAACAGTTCACCAAGTAGGGGAAATTGTTAAAGTTTCTGACGAAAGTCTTCTAAATTTACAATGATTTCGAAAAAGATACAAATGCTTTCTCTAAATAGTGAATCGTAATTGCCAAGCCACTTAGGGCTGGTTTCCATAAAGCGAATTCGATCGTTTGTTATGAATCGTTGAAATTGAGGGCGCCATAAAACGAATATTTCCGTCATTCTCTAACATATATCAAAAATACATTATTGAATAAAGCCTAAAACCCATGTTACAACTCCTCCAATTTTGGAAATTTGTAACAAATGAATGAAATCGTTGTATGGAAACAGGCTGTTAGTGTTCTGCAAAACATTTGTTTTTTGTTTCACAGTGATTATTTAAACTCCAGAAAAATTGTCTTCCAATCCATATTAGCTAGACTGCTTGGCAAGTTCAATAGATACATGAAATGAAATCATCCAAATACACCAGCGAATATGCACCGCAGCCTACAACTAATGGACTGTCATTGGGCAATAACGTTTTAAGGCACCCACCATTCAAATCAGTTGCAAATCACCTTTCAAACTCAATCAATCACTCATGTCACACCATCAACCAAATTGGACCAACCCAAAGGCACTCGAACAAACACAAAAAAAACACACACACACACCAGAACTTTGTAGTCCAATCACTTCATTCTGAAATATTTCCATTTCAATTTTTAAAATAATATTTTCTGTTTTTTTTTTGGAATTTTCTATTTGCAGATACACACGATCATCACACATGAAAAAACGTGTCAATTTCCTTTACGTGATAGGTAAATTTTAATTAAGTGTTTTCTTTAATTTTTGTTATTTAGTTTTCTTAAACTTAAAATAAACCAAATCCCCCCGAAAAACAAACAAGAAATCGGTTCATTCTCATTAAATGTTCAAAGTCTAATTTTCGAACAAGTAAACCAAAAAAAAAAAAAAATAACTTACGAATTGATGAAATCTTTTAAGAATACCAATTAAGAAGAAGAAGAAAACTGCAAAACACAAACCGAACTTAAGTTAAATAGGAAATTTTTAGATAAAAATTACACTCACACACACACACACATTTTGTAGATAATTTCAATAACGAATCATTTCAATTGGAGAAAACAGACACGCTAGCATAAAATAGAAATCCAATATAAAGGGAGGACAATTACAACTTTTGTACAAATATTTTGTACCTATTTTTTAAAAGAAAAATGTGTTAAGTTTGAATTATTGTGTGTTATTTTGTTTTTGAAATTGTAAATATGTGTACTCTAAACTAAATAACTAAACCCAGCCATTCCCCCCTCCTTACTAAGAGAAATGTTGCAAAATGTGCACCTCCCCCTTAGAACACGTAACTTCTCTTAATGAACTCTAATGTTAAGTTTAAAAACAAACAAAAAAATCCCCCGAAAAACTGAGGAATTTTTTTTAACGACAACAATTATAAGACAATTTTTATCAAATTCTATATGTACATAGTCGAGTTGAGGAGATAAGCTAGATTTCGGTATTATTGTTGTAAGAAATTGCCATACATAGTACTTCACATATTCTAGTCTCTAGCCTAGCCTAGTTTAGGTTTAGGTATTCGGTTGTTCGGCCTAAGGATTACCAGCAGACTTGTATATATTAGCAAAAATCCATTATAAGTGTTTTAGAACCGAAAGCAACAAAGAAAAACGAAGAAATAAACTGAACAACAAGAAAAACGAATTATAGTTGTAAATCAATTGTAATTGTATTACTACAAAACTAATATCTAATTAAACAAACAGAAAATGTGTGTGTTACAAAAACAAAAACAATATTTATATGTTAAAGATAATAAAAGAAAATACAACTAAACCATGATCGCTAATAAACAAAAAGTAAAGCTTTGCAAAGAGTGAAAAGCAAGGGAAGAAGGGAGTTTTTTAGATTTATTCTGGATGGGAAAGTTTAAAAACACTAAAGTCCTCTAGATTGCATCACTTGAATTGAACAGTAAACATTCCCCGCTGAAATATCCACACTACAAGAGGATGGCGCCACCGGCCAGTAATTTTTTAAAAATGATTTGGAATTTTTAATATTTTTTTTTAGAAATGTTTTGTTTTGGCCTTTTTTTAGGAATTTGGCCAGTAGGCCTGAGGTGTCAAATATTCTGTGTGCGAGTGTAACGAGTAGATAGTAACTAGTAACGAGTGGATAGTAACTAGTGACTAGTAGAGTAACGAGTAAATAGTAAATATTGACTAATGACGAGTAACGAGTAACTAGCGACTAGTAACGAGTAACTAATGACTAGTAACGAGTGGATAGTAACTAGTGACTAGTAAGAAGTAACGAGTAAACAGTAAATATTGACTAGTAACAAATAACGAGTGACTAGTAACGAGTGACTAGTAACGAGTAACTAGCGACTAGTAACTATTGACCAGTGACTAGTAATTAGCAACAGGGCTTTGTGATCAAAAATACCGGATTTATTGTCCTTCTGCTAAAGGGCGTAAACGAAATCAAAAAAAAAAAATATTTTCAGAATTAAATTTGTTGCACATTTTTATTTAAAATTTCATTTAAAAATTGTTCTTCACATGTCTCAAGTTCTTCAAATGTTATAAAGTACCTTTTCTGGTAATGTTACGAAAATGCGAGTTACGCCCTTTCTAAATTAAACCATCGATTTACTAATGTCACATTGGGCGCCAATTGTTGTGACTATGATTTTTCTCTTCAAACTCACAAAAAAATTACAATCTTTAAGCTCTCTAATGGCAACGATGTTGGGAGGCATGTCACTGGCGACTCTTGTGTGTTAGTCCACGTTGGACGCCAGTTTACATAAATTGCTGAATAGCTCTCAAATATTTGCAATTAAAACAACATCCTGCAACAAAAAGAAAACCACAAACATTTGCAAAATTATTGTTAATAATGTTGACATTGGGCGCCAATTACGATATGGAGTATCTCTCAAAATGTTTTAAGCTCAACCAAATAATGAGAGGTTTACATAAAATCTGGATATTGAGCTTTCCAATATCCAGATTTTATGTAAACATCTCAATTGGTATATGAACTTGTTGCGTATATACTGTTGTAAGAGAGTTGGACAGAATTCACTAACGCATATTATATGAGGCTGTCATAGATTACGCGTTGGGCGCCACAATTAAAGACAAGCGTCTTCCCTATTAAAAAAAATTGAGTAAGTATTCATTACCTTATGATATCTAAGGCTCTTACGGATCTTTGTGGCTCTAACAACATTACGCTTTGGGCGCCAGATTGAAAGACAAAAGTTGTTCTCATTAAACATTTCAGTCAATATTCATTATTTGATATTATAAGGCACTCGTATATCTCTGAGACTGTAATAATATTACGCGTTGGCCGCCAATTTTAAAGAAAACAATTTGTGATCATTAAAAATAGTCAGCTGTTTTTGGTTTTCACTCTTCGCAAAGCTTACACAACGGATGTAATCAATAATATTTCAATGTTCTAAAATAAAAAGCATTTACTAATAATAAAAAATATTAATGAATAATCGTAACAAAAAAATCTATAAAATAAATTGAACTCAATAATAAAAGGACATACATAAATAAATCAATATATTTTCTACAATGCCTATTGGCAGCACACTATAAACAAACCAAACAAAAAAAAAACAGAAAACAATTCCAAAACGAATGGAAAAAAATAAAACCAAACAAAACGTTCTCTCACATATTTACATTCACTTCAGTAAAACATAAAAAACAGAAGAACAAAACCAGACATGAAGCGAAACGAAACGAAACGAAAAAACAGCCACTGACCTGTTAAAACGTTAAAAGGTTTTTCTGTTTTTCAAAACTATGCGGAAATAATTGAACAAAAAATGCAACAACGCACATTGAAAATGTTAATTATTCATTGATAAAAGCAAAAAAAAAAAACAAAACAAGAAAAAAATAACGACAGACACATAAAATTAAGACAACAATTAAAACAAAAATCTAAGCTACAAACCGGACATTCACTTGAATTCAATACAAACAAACAACAACATAAAACCGACGACACTCACTCACGAAAAAAAATTCCTATGAAATAAAAGACTTTTTACAAAAAAACCTAAAAAAAAACAATACATAATAAAATTTAAAAAAAAAATAACAGAAAAACAAAATATTAATTAAAGAATTGTTAGAGTATTAGTGAAGTTGTAAATATAGTTTAATAAATTGAATGAAACAAAAAACAAAAACTTAGTTAAAGAAAACAATTGAAATGATTTTAAATGTTTATAAACGGATATGTGCTGTATATAGTAAAACAACAACAACAACAAATATGTTAGTTAAATCAGGAATGATAGAAAACAAAAGTTTGAGAATAAAAAAACTGAATAAATACAAAATATATAATAAAAAACCAAAACAATTAGTTAAATATTATCATAGAGACGAAAACCCAGAGTCAGCTAAATGAAATGTTTTTGAAAAAGTAATTACAAATAATTGTTAAAATGTTTACAAACTATTTTAGGAATTCATGAACAACAAAATAATAAGAAAGTTTCAAACTCTCTGCTGTCCTTTCTTTAGGTATTCTCTCTTTGGCTTTGGAGAAATTTTTAAACATTTGTCATATATTCCGTAATTTATGAGAAATTTGAATTCATTGTTAGTTTTTTTTTTTTTTTGTGCAAATCTATGAAATAATCTTTTTATTTCATTGTTGGCCGCCAATCTGTGTTTTTTTTTTCTTTGGAGAAATTAAAAAAAAAAATATTATCTGACTTTTCGAAATTGGAATCCTTTGTTTACAAAACTTTTAAGAAGCTGTTTCCAGCACATTTTCTATTTTTACTTTGCAGAAATTTTCAAATACATAATTATTCCATTTGATGAAATTTCTGCGGAAATTTTACACTTTATCAATTTCATTTACAAAACTGAAACATATTTTATTAGACGTTGGGCGCCATTCAGTTTTTTTTTGTTTCTTTGGAGGAATTTACAATTTTTTTTCTAATTTACGAAATTTTTATTCTTTGTCACTTGAAATATTTTTACAAAACTTTAAACAATCAGTGTTTCTACCACAGTGCCCGCCATTTTTTTTTTTTTTTTAGTTTGAAGAAATTTTAAAATATATAATTATTCCATTTTGTGAAATTTCTGCGGAAATTTTATACTTTCTCAATTTTATTTACAAAATTAAAAAATATTTTATTACACGTTGGGCGCCATTTTTTTTATTAAGAGGAATTTTAAAAATTAATTATCCGATTTTACGAAACTTTTGCAAAATTTGAATTTTATCTCACTTTCTTTATTTCTGTACAAAACTTTCAAAAATAACTGTATCTACCACAGGGAGCGCCATTTTTTTTTTTTTTTACTATGGTTACCATTCTGTTTTTTTTTTCTTTGGAGGAATTTAAAAAATTAATTATTCGATTTTACGAAATTTTTGCAAATCCAAATTTTTTTAAAAAAAAACTGTTTCTATCACAGTGGGCACCATTTTGTTTTTTTTTTTTGCTTTGGAGAATTTTGAGTTATCGAAATGTCTGCTAATTTTATTTACAAACCTGAAAAACCGCATTGCACATTGGGCCCGATTTTTTTTTGCTTTGGAGAAATTTTAAAATAATTATTCGACCTTTTCAAATTTGTGGTAAAACTATTTTATTTATTGTTTTCAAAACTACAAGCAAACTGTGTATACCACGTTGGCCGCCATTAGTAATATACGTCATTTCGATTCTGTTTTTCTTTGAAAATCTCAAACTTTGCTCTAATCTCGCCATTTACATAAAATTCTAGCTCCTGAAGACGCCAATATCTTCCTGAATTGGGCGCCATTTTTGAAAACAATTACATTTTGGACTCCAAATTTAATAATTTCAAGTTTTTGATTCAAATACTTTTGATCCAGCTTTGGTCCGATCTCGGCTTTTAAATAAAATTCTATCTCCTAGATACTCTAATTAATAAAATGCAAACTGATCACCGTGTAGAACTTTTATTCCTACTCAGACGTTGGGCGCCAGATTCATTAAATCACATCTTTTGATTAGGGTGTCATTTAATAAAACGGAAACTGAACACCGTTGAGGACTTTTGCTTATATTCATACGTTGGACGCCAGATTTACTAAATCCCAAATTTTAACCCAAATATTTCTCATCTTGTCATTCATTCTTACTTTTCCAAGAACAGAATATTTGTGGTTGGTGCAGTTAAATATTTTAACTAGTCATTTGAATTTCTTAAAAATTTTACATTTTTAAATTTTTAAAAAAAAAAAAAATTAGGCGTTGGGCGCTGTGGGTAAATATTGCAGTTTACACTTTTAATTTTTTTCAAAATTTTATTCCGCATTGGGCGAGTTGGTAGCGTGCTTGCCTATCAGCGTGGGGCTTGTGGGTTCGATTCACACCAGAGGCTTTGGTCTGTCGCTGCAAAAATCTAAACATATGGTATGTGTTACCCGGTTTACCCTTGGACACAAAATTAGAATATAAATTTACTTTGTATTGTAATTAATAATAAATAAATACAAAATAAATAATACTATTTCGAATTTGGACTTTTGTTAAAAACGTCTTGCCATCATTAGAAGTTTAGTAATATTATGTGTTGGGCGCCATTTTTAAAATAGTGAAATAGAAATGCTACATAAAAGCCGTATGTATTAAATCAGAGTTTTTTAACGAAAGCTTTCTCTTCGTTTCATACAATCTCACATTTCCACCCCGAATATTTACATACGTATATGTGAGGCATTGGGCGCCAGTTGTTACCACTTTAGCTTACAATTTATTTTTTTCAAAATTGCATACCTTGTGGTCCTTTCTCGACAATTAGATAAATAAATAGCGGACATTAATAGTGGCGCCCAAATCTCGTAATTTCTAGAGTTGGATGACGTTATTGAAAAAAATGTTGCCTGTGCTCACCACTGACGAGTTGGACGCCATTACCGGAAAAAATGTTGCCTGTGAGAACCACGGACGACCCATATTTTCCCCTATTTTTCTTCCAAATAACGAAATTGTTTTTACTTGCTCATTGGACGCCAGTGGCTTGTATTTGAATTGGATTTATTTCGAACTCGAGAATATTTATCTTGTTAGATTGGAAAAAAAGACAAATTTCCTGGAACAGGATACGCCCTTCGAACCTTGTGTATGGTACCCGTCTGGTATATCTAAGACCTCGTTGTTGTTAAGATGGATTGTTCTAGGTACCTAGTAGTTAAAGAGTGGTTCAAATACAAGTCTGGTTTTCAAAAATGTTGTTGGTTTATTCGAAAGAAGAGCAAGCGTTCTCCTTATTTATGGATCACGAACTTATTCTTGTGAATGTCGCGCATAGTCCTTGTTGACTTTATCACTTGTCCATTTGGCTGTCTCGGCTGACTTCGCTGTAGCCTATAGTCCTTGGTGACTTTATCACAAATGGTTTGCTCGAGAGTTGGCTTAAGATTAAGAAGCGTTAATGGATTGTTCGAATAACATCGTGCCTTCTTGGTATCCCAGATTAAAACGGTCAAATAGTAGCTCTTTGGAGGCCAATTGACATAACCGAGAGGGCTGATATCATGATTATCAGTTGGTGAGCAAACAAAGGTAATCTTCATATTAAAATTCTTTCAAATTACTTCTCTTCTCCCAAAACGACTTTTTCGACTTCCCATAATTTCTTCACTATTCCCCTTTGCCTTGTGCTCTTTTAGCTAAAATATTAACTAAATTAAATACAATTTATAATTGTTAGGTTTTATCCAACCACAAAACAAAACAAACAAAGAAAAACAAAAGAATATGAAAACCAATTCCCCTCTTGAAGACAAATGGTAAAAATTTTAATTTAGTTTTTAGATAAATGTTTAGCGATTAAGTGCTAGTTTGTACAATTGAAAAACGAAAACAAATAAATGAAATTCATAAATAATTAAATATAAACTATAATTAAAAACAAAACAAACAAAAAACCCTATACAAATATTAGCAAAGCTAATTGTTGTATTATATTATAAAGAGAAATTTAAAAAAAAAAAACCCCAACTTAATATAAATATAAACTTAGACAAATTAAATTAATTAAATAAATACTAAGTTAAATTAAATTATAAAAATAAATATAATGAGAAGAAAAGGATAACAAAACCGAAAATACATTGTGTAAAATTACCTTAAAAGCAACTGAAAAAACTGCAATTAAAACGAATTATTAAAGAAGAACAAATTAACTGAAATGAAGAAGAAGAAGAAGAGAAAAAAAAAACAGAAAAAAGAAATCAAATAAAAATAAATAAAATTAAATAAAAACAAAACAAATTTTATTGATGAAACAAAACATAAAATAAAATGGAAAACGAGTATTTTATTGCAAAGAAGCTGCAAGATGTGAGTAAGTAATTTCTAATATCAATGGAGGAAGCGAATATCTTCTAATTAGAACAGTGTGACCCTTTGAGTTATAGGGGGAGAAGTTTGAAATTATTTAATGGAATTGAAAACACTCAACATTGTGATTTGAAAAATGTTCCTAGACTACGCTTGGCATCAGCTGAAGGATGTGGGTTTAAAAGGGGACAAGAACCGTAACCGTACTAAAACGCAACAAAACGCCACCAAAAAAAAAGTTGATTTGAAGAATTCCTAAATTTAAAGTTTTATTGTACTATTGTTGAATTTCAATCAGATTGGCCTTATCTTAGCTCTATGGCGTCAATCGCAATGTCACACCAAAAAAAACAACACTAAAACTGAGTATACTTTAGGGCAAACACACACGCACGCACACACATATAATGCAAATAGGCCTGTACAAATTTGTACAGCCACTAACACTGTTGAAAATCAATTCCGTTCATATTTGGGTTCAACGCGAACCAGACAGAATGGCCGCACTGGAAATCGGCCATTTTAACCGCCAAATTGTATGCATCACAACATTTTTCGACAGCCCGGCATGATTTTGCCTGCATTCCGAGTGTATTAATGTTGCATTACAACGGCATTGCTTGTTTTATGATATCTGCATAAAATTAAATTAAACATTTAATTTAAATATTTAATATGACAAGGCAAACGGGGTCAAATGAAATTGGGCATTTTGCATGTGGTTTGACTAGAGAATAATTGTGCTATTCTGTGGTTCATTTGCGGTCGAGTAGAGATTTCAATATTTTTGAATATTCAATGAGAACAGAATTTATAATTGAATAATTTGAGGCAAAATTTTTTTAGAGACAAATTAAAGAGACTTTTTCGTGCAAAATTTTTCGTTGTCAACAATTTTTTTTCATAGAAAACTTTTTGTTGTTAAAATTTTTTTTTTATAGAAAATTTTTGTTATGATTATTTTTTTTATAGAACATTTTTCGTTCTCGAAAATTTTTTTTATAGAAAATTTTTCGTTCTCGAAATTATTTTATAGAAAATTTTTTATACTCAAAATTTTTCGTTGTCAAAAATTTGTTGGTTGTCAAAATATTTTTATAGAACATTTTTCGTTGTCAAAAATATTCTAAATACAAAATTTTTCGTTGTCAAAAATATTCTAAATACAAAATTTTTCGTTGTCAAAAATTTTCTAAATACAAAATTTTTCGTTGTCAAAAATTTTCTTACAGAAAATTTTTCGTTGTCAAAAATTTTCTAAATACAAAATTTTTCGTTGTCAAAAATTTTCTAAATACAAAATTGTTGTAAAATTTTTTTTTTTTTATTGTTGTGAAAATTTTTCGTTGTCAAAAATTTTTTTATAGAAAATTTTTTGTTGTGAGGATTTTTTTTTTATCGAAAATTTTTGTTCATTAATTTTTTTTTATAGAAAAATTTTCGTTCTCCAAATTTTTTTTATACAGAATTTTTCGTTCTCGAAATTATTTTATAGAAAATTTATTATACTCAAAATTTTTTTATAGAAAATTTTTCGTTGTCAAAAATTTTCTTTATAGAAAATTTTTCGTTGTCAAAAATTTTCTTTATAGAAAATTTTTCGTTGTCTAAAATTTTCTTTATAGAAAATTTTTCGTTGTCAAAAATTTTCTTTATAGAAAATTTTTCGTTGTCAAAAATTTTCTTTATAGAAAATAATTTCGTTGTCCAAAATTTTCTTTATAGAAAATAATTTTGTTGTCCAAAATTTTCTTAAAGAAAATAATTTCGTTGTCCAAAATTTTCTTTATAGAAAATAATTTCGTTGTCCAAAATTTTCTTTATAGAAAATAATTTCATTGTCCAAAATTTTCTTTATAGAAAATAATTTCGTTGTCCAAAATTTTCTTTATAGAACATTTTTCGTTGTCAAAAATTTTTTAATACAAAATTTTTTTTATACAAAATTTTTCGCTGTAAAAACATTTTTTTATAGAAAATTTTTTGCTGTAAAAAAATTTTTCGTTGTCATAAAAATTTTTTTATACAAAATTTTTCGTTGCCATAAAAATTTTTTTATAGAAAATTTTTCGTTGTCATAAACATTTTTTAATAGATAGAAAATTTTTCGTTGTAAAAAAATTTTTTTATAGAAAATTTTTCGTTGTAAAAAAATTTTTTTATAGAAAATTTTTAGTTGTAAAAAATTTTTTATAGAAAATTTTTCGTTGTAAAAAAATTTTTTTATATGTTGTTTCGTTGTCAACAACAACATTTTTGTTTCAGAAAACTGACTATACAATTTTTCTTATAAAAACTTTTTTCATGCTCACCTCTGAGCTCAAAATGTGTTTCATAGAAACTTTTTAATAAAGACAACATTTTACACGAGTCGGAATAAAAGTTGCAATTATTTTCGAACATTTTTCCAATTGTCTGATATGTTGTTATTATTTTTATTTAATTGTATATTTTAAAAATGTGTGTTATTTTTGCTGGTATCGAATATTTATGCGGAAATGTTCTGATGTTCGTGTGGTTTCCCTTCAATTACAAGAATATATTTACGAATATTTTGTTGTTGTATTCACATGGATGAGCGCGAGTGTGTTTGTTTGTCTATGCGAGTCGTATGTGGATTTTAATCAGAACCACATGTAATACATTGTTATCATATGGAGTAAATATGTAGGCATACATACATAAATACAAATAAAACAAGTTATGTACATATAGTGTTATGTACACCAAGACAGCAAACCTTCGGTATGGTGACTACGAAAGGCCTTCTGGAATAGAAAATATAATTCGGTCAAATAAATTCCGCCCGTAGCTAAGAAACAGATGCAAATAAAATGTGGTTCATTCGCAAAATTTATGGAATACGATTTCATTCATGTGGTATTTTGAGGTTGCTATTATGGAATATGAGACTTGTATGTTTTTACTGAGGGTGAGGGTATATATAAGTCGGTTTACCCGACTGCAACTTTTTCACTGGAACTTTTTCAATGCGTTGTTAAAGCGTTTATCGATCCATTTCCCTTTTTAGTAATGACATAGTTTCTACTTGTCAAGTGTCACAGAATAAAAGCTTCAAAAGTGGCAGCTACCAAAGTACCGGGTGATTCAAAATAACACCTCTTGTTGGAAAACTCTTCCCTATTCCCTAAAGAGTGTATTTTGTAACGCTGGCTTCCAATTCCAAGTTTCTGCCAACAGAAAACTAATTGCATCCAAATTAACAATGGAACCAGCTAAATGACCCACCCTGTGTATGTATGTGAAGAAGTACATATTTTCCCAACTGATTTATTTTTGCCCTGGTCCAGGCTCTTACAACAGCTGCCGCCCGGATAAGGTGTGATGTATTGCATGTTTTTGTTTTTTTATTTTAAACAGCATTGTTATTGTTGCTGTTGTACGTTATCGTGTGCAGCGACGCCTGATGTGCATGTAATCCGCTGGCACTGAAATGATTTATGTGAATAAATAATTAATGTTTTATTAAAATTAATAAACAACAGAAATTACATAATTTCATCAACACGCCCCCGGAGGGAGTGCCTACATGTGCTACGGCTGGAGAAGCCATAAAGGCAAAATAACAATGGAAAATGTTTGAAGGAAAATTTATTGAATAAAATGGGGGGGGGGGAACTGTAAGAAATTCAATTCAATAATTTTGTCATTTAACAATACACACAAACATGCAGGCGAGCACGCACGCACGCACGCACCCACACATAGACATTTGTTGATGAGCGATTTTAATCTCATAACGTGCCTTTTATCAACACTTTCACCAGCACACACACGCTCGCACATGCAACAGCAGCAGTTTTTCCAACATCATCATAAATAATAAACTTAACATCCGCCTCATTTTCTTTGGCGGCAAGCGTTTATGTGTATGTGTGTGACACACACAAACACTTGTACTCTTTGCGGGCTTGAACATTTCTTGCGGTGGACTCACATATGCAAATACATATTACCAACATGTGAGGCCTGTCAACCTTCCTCATAGCCCCGCTGCTGGTCCCACCCACCATCACTTTCCAAACATCCCGTACCGGGTAAACTTCCCAAGTGTACAGTAGCTATTATCTGAGCTTAAGCAGTTTGACAAAGGTTCCACGAGGGATGGGGTTGGCGGTGATAGAGATTGGCGGTTTTTATTGTTCTCCTCTCTCTCTCCCCCCCTCTTGCTCTGTTACGCTCACTCACCGATTTCTGTAAGCTTTTATTAATAACAAAAGATTTTAATTTCCTCTTTTTTGTACTGTTGTTGTTGTTGTTGCCTTTGTCGCTGTCTCTGATGATGTTGATGCTTGTGATTTAAGCGAAGGAACAAGGTTTGTTTTTTTTTGAAAAAAAAAAACAAAATACTCTACAAGTTAAAGCAAAGGTATTCTGAACTTGGTCTTAAAGTTGGTAACAGCAATTGGAGAAGATGGAAGAGTTCGTTATCAACTAAAGTCAAAGAAATACGGACAAGCTGAAGATTAGGGGAAACAGTTCAAACTTCTGCATTCAATGGGAGGCATTTCAAAATGATATATTAACATCATATGAAGCAATAGAACTTTTTCCTAAAAAAAAATAATTTTTAGCTCATTTCGTATTTTTCAAATATTTATATTTACTAGTAAGTTGTAATGCGCCTATGGCGCCCGTTAATTTGCTTGAGAAAGTATTTGTTACTTAATTTTAAAAATTTTGTAAAAAATATTTTGAGAAAACTATTTTGTAAAAAAAAATTTCGAAAAAAAAATAAAATTTGTGGAAAAACAATTTTTGTTGAAAAAAAAATTTTGTTGAAAAAAAAAATTTTTGTGGAAAAAAAAAAATTTTTGTTGAAAAAAAAATTTTTGTTGAAAAAAAAATGTTTGCTGAAAAAAAAAATTTTTGTTGAAAAAAAAATTTTTGTAGAAAAAAAAATTTATTGAAAAAAAAATTTCTTGAAAAAAAAAATTTTGTGGAAAAAAAATTTTTTTTAAAAAAAAAATTTCTTGAAAAAAAAAAATTGGAAAAAAAAATTGGTTAAAAAAAAATTTTTGTAAAAAAAAAATATGTAAGAAAAAAAAATTTTTGGAAAAAAAAAATTTTGGTAAAAAAAAATTTGGGGAAAACACAATTTCTGTACAAAAAAAATATTATTTTTTTATTATTATTATTTATAGAATTATTATAGAATGCCTATTTAAATTCCTACGTACTGCGTGACAGAGTCAGTGAATCAGTGAATCAGTGTCGAGGGTAAATATATATTAAGATAGAAAAAAAAGTACATAAAGTACGAAAAGTTCGAAAATTTTCCAGCAACAACAAAATTCCTTAGGTCGCTATTAAATATTTTGATCCCATTTTTTAAACGAAAATCGTCCAAATAATCTTCTACTTTCTTTAGGTCGGTATTAAATATTTTGACCCCATTTTTTAGACGAAAATTGTCAAAATTATTTCCTAATTTCTTTAAGGCGCTATTAAATATTTTGACCCTACTTTTTAGACGAAAATTGGCCAAATAAGTTTCTTTCTTTAGGTCGCTATTAAATATTTTGACCCCATTTTTTAGACGAAAATCGTCAAAATTATTTCCTAATTTCTTTAAGTCGCTATTAAATATTTCAACCCAACTTTTTAGACGAAAATCTTCCAAATAATCTTCTACTTTCTTTAGGTTGCTATTAAATATTTTGACCCAAATTTTCTGACGGAAATTATCCAAACTATAATTTTTTTTTTTAAATTTGGATACAATGAATGATTTAGGGCTAGATCAGCCGAGATACATTTAAGAAAAGTTCTCCATTACTTTCTTCATGAAATATTGAATGAGCCTCTGTACCACTGAGAATTGTAAGATAAAAAGAAAATGTTTAAGGCATCGAAAATACCCCAAGCCTTTCGTAACATTAACAATGTTAACCTTTCGTAACATTCCTAAAAAAAATCTTTTTCAGCTCATTTCGTATTTTGTTAGGAGTCCGAAACCTTCTGCGACTCTACAATGGGTGATTGTCCGCGACTGCCTTCGCTGCTGCTCAGCATAACTACGGAACTTTCCAATATCAGCAACCTGTTGATGCGCCCGATAGCATCACCTATAATACGCTACAATATTTTTGTCGAAGGAGAAGAATGTCATGCATTGAATACGTATTATTTATTAATCCCCCCGGTATTCTCGTTCTCGACTGAAAATCAAAATGTGATGTGAAATTTTAATTTCAGCGATTTTTGTGCTCCATCCATATAAAATTATAAAATATAACAGCTTCATATTGAATATGTATAAAATAAGAAAAAGATCACCAATGTCACCTAGAATAACATAGATCATGTATGATAGTTGTGCCATCAGCCACAGTGTCTCGAACTCGAACAGGAATTGGAAGAATGTCTTAGGGATTACTCTCTCACCAGTAAAGCATTTAGATGGTGGAAAGTAGCCGCCAAAAAAAATCGTTTATGGTCTGACCTTCGTGCCTACCGTTCTCCAACTTCCACTGTATAATATTCTACTTTCACTCAGTAGTTCGGTCCAATTTCCCTTCGCCTATGAGTATTAAATATATATAAAGTATAGCCATCGGTCGGTTCAGACCGTTCGTGAACGCCACCGTATATCACATCACATCAACTGAAAATGTGGTTAGATCTGTTCCCAACCTAGGGATGTGTGCCCATAACACATACATAAAGGATTATGTGTGTGTGTGTGTATATATGTTAAGTACAAAAGCAAATAACATCAAATTTTGTTCCGCCCCCACCCTGGTTATGCTCCAACAAAGGCTGGCAATAATAAATGTACACGGCAAAAGATGAAGACGAGCACAACGACGAAGTTGTATAAGAAAACGATAATGGTGAGTGTGAACAGAAAATTCGTTTTTGTTGTTGTTGTTGCTGAATGAATGAATTTCCATGCATATGATTAATGAACTTTAAACGTTATGCGACAAAAAAAAGAAGGAAAAAAGCTTTGCCCAGAAATACATGCATGGCACCCAACAGAGCCAGACAAAGGACTTAGTGAGAGAGAGAGAGAGTGAGTAAATATCGGTGGTTGAGTGTCTGTGTATGTGTGTAGTTTGGTTCCGATGCGAATGCGAACGTGAACGTGTGACAGTACGTGACTTTGCAACCACATATACGACCAGATCAAAATATTATTAAGATGTATGCAGTATATAAATGTGTGTCTACTTGTATGTGTGTGTGTGTGTGTCTGTGTAAACAGTGACCAAAGCAGGAAACGCCCAAGGCCTTGTGGAGGGCCCGCTTAGGTAAGTCTATGACAAAACGAACGAAGCAATATCGAATACACTCAACTTCGTTTAAGCTGAAAGAAAACAAATCAAGAAATTTTCTTCACCCCTTTAAAAAATGACTTTGGATTATTGAACCTTCTTTCATTTAAACGAACTGAGTATGTACTTTTGAAATTGTTCTCTGTGGCACAAGTACATGTATGTAAAATTCTATTCAGATTTAAAAACACTTACTTACTTATTTCCCTTAACATTCCATGAAGGAGAACAGCCGGGGGAACTTCTCTCGAATCAGTGAGCTGTGCGCGATATAATTGTGTTTTTTAAAGCCGGCTCCGAATGGCTAATGCTTTTCTAGAGAATTGCTCTCTTACTCACAAAGTCGCCAACATTTACGAGGTGGAAACAGACGCCGAAAAATGTTTTGATGGTCTGACCCGGTTTCGAACTCGGGTTCTTCTGTGTGATAGTCGCCACGGCCGGCCCACTTAAAAACACTTAGTTAAAAATTTATGAAAATACAAAAACAAATTTTCGCACATTTTTCTTAATTGCTTCTCACTAATCACACCACGCCGAAAGAGTATGGGAAAGCCTGGAAATTTGTCTCGGTTGACTTCTACAAGCGCTGCCTGGCAAGACCATTCATAAAACCTAAATTCTAGTGGTATTTCCAAGACCCAAAAGAATCTTGTTTTTCCATTTTATATAAACGTGCTCGAAGAAATAGAAGGGCAAACTCCACTCAAATCCACCTCGGCTAATTTGGCGTAGGACATCGTTTCGATCCCATTTTCCACAGATCTTGTTAATGTCATGAAATGCTTGGAGTATTTTGGATAATGGATGGATTCGTGGAGAATGTCCAAGTTTCAAACAGTTTTTTTTTTATCTTACAATCCGCATTGATACAGAGCCTCATTCAATATTTTATGAAGAAAGTCATGGAGAACTTTTCTCAAATCCATCTCATCTGATCTGTTTAATAGTCTATCACTAGTAAGTTGTAATGCGCCTATGGCGCCCGTTGAAATATGGAAAAAAAAATTTGTTCAAAAAAAAAAAAAAATTTTGTGGAAAAAAAAATTTTGTTGAAAAAAAAAATTTTTGTTCAAAAAAAAATTTTTGTTCAAAAAAAAATTTTTGTTGAAAAAAAATTTTTGTTCCAAAAAAAATTTTTTTTTTAAAAAAAAAAATTTTGTTGAAAAAAAAATGTTTGTTCAAAAAAAAATTTTGTTGAAAAAAAAAATTTTGTGGAAAAAACAAATTTTGTGGAAAAAAAAAATTTTGTTAAAAAAAAAAAAATTTGTGGAAAAAAAAAATTTTGTTAAAAAAAAAAAATTTTGTTGAAAAAAAAAAATTTGAAAAAAAAAATTTTGTAAGAAAAAAAAATTTGGAAAAAAAAAATTTCGAATAATAAGGATTAATCGTTGAAAAAAGAATTATAAAGAAACAGAACTCCGTTTACCTTTTTTTTTGCAAAAGGCATCTCCTACGACAAGGCCCTGTGTAGTTTCCCTCGGCGTAATTCGAAAGCTGAGACTGGCACGTGTTTGCTCTTTTATGAATATGTTTGTGTGTATGCACAGTATAGAGATGCATTAATATGTATTATTAAGCGATATTTAACAATATTATCACTTAAGTAAGAAACAAAAATGGCTACTTCCGAAAAAGGAGATTACATGTCTTGCAAAAAGGCCATTAAAAGAAAACCACTGCAGTATTTAATAAGAAAATATCTGGAGAATTAAATCATGATTTTAACATATATTCGTAGAAGAGAGATATAAACGCATGGTGTTCTTGGGCAGGTAGACTGATAAATGCAGATATGGACCATTGAAAGTGGCTGAGGGGATGAAGACAGAGAAGTGTTAGAAGAGGGGACCGTCAAGGCTTTGGAAAGGACGATAGGCGATGGTATGAACGGACAATCGGGATATGTTTGGAAGATCAAGGACATTCATTTAATTACGGAAAAATCCTGGTTTCGAACTCGGGTTCTTCTGTCTGATAGTAGAAAACGTGAGTTTAAAAATGATGAACAAATCATGACGGAGATTTTTGTGGAAAATGAGTTTGGAGTTCGCAAATCATAGACAAATGAAAGATTGAACAAACAAATGAAAGCTTGGAGATGACGGACAAATATGAGTTTGACAAACAAATTATTTCCCAGAAACGCGTAAAGGATCCAGTATCACAGTGGTCGCACAGTGGTTGTATATTTTCTGTCTTATTTGCGACTCGTCAAAGTATGGCAGTTTGAAGAACAAACAACTGAGAGATGGGACATATGACGACAGTTTGAAAAAGATAGACGAAGCAAAGTTTGAGATTGGTGGAAAATTCAGACTTTGGAATGATCAGACCAAGTTGACTTTGGGAAAGATGAATAAATGATAGCTTGGGAGTGACATTTGCGAAGACGGGTAAAGAAACCATTTGGCATGAACGAATGAACAACAATGTCGATATGTGAATATTATTTCTTCCTCATGCCTCGAATGTCTGGTGGACCACTAAACAATTCTGATGAACTGTGGTCCAAAAAAATGGACGGCATTTTTTTTTATTTTTTTGGACCCAAATTGTCGAATTGTCCGAATACTTTGAAATTTTAAAAAAATTATTACTTAATTATTTAAAAACTTTGCCTTTTGTAAATTTAAATCCTTATTTATAATTTAAATGATTTATTAACAAAGAAAGTTCGAAAATTTTGTTTTGTGAAATATACTTTTTTTTGTAAAACATATTTTTTTTAAATTGTTTTCTTTTTTTTGTAAAAAATAATTTTTTGTAAAATATACTTTTTTGTAAAAAATATTTTTTTTGTAAAATATATTTTTTTGCAAAAAATAATTTTTTGAATTTTATAAAATACATTTTGTTTTGTTCTGTAAAAAAATATTTTTTGAGTTTTTTTTTTGTAAAAAGATATTTTTTTTAATAATTCAAATTCAAAATTTTATAAAATTGTTATAATTACTTATTTAAAAACTTTGCATTTGGTGAATTTAAATCCGGCAATTTCAGTTTTATTAACGAAGATAGGTCGGAATTTTTTTTTTTTTGTAAAATATATTTTTTTTTGGGAAAAATTTCAAAATTTTCAAATTCAAAATTTTATAAAATTGTAGCTTACTTATTTAAAAACGTTGCCTTTGGTGAATTTTAATCCGACAATTTCAGTTTTATTAACAAAGATAGGTCGGATTTTTTTTTTGTAAAATATATTTTTTTTTATGTTTTGTAAAATTAATTTTTTGTAAAAATTATTTTTTATTTATTTATTTTTTGGTAAAATTTTTTTTTTTTCAAAAATTTATTTTTTTGTAAAAACTCTTTTTTAAAAAAAAATTTTTTGTGAAAAATATTTTTTTTCACAGTTTTTGTAAAAAATCATAGAAATCGAAATCTTATTTTCAGTGGTTTGTCATGAAGGCACATATCTTGATGTATGGATCAAAAAAATGATTTATGGATCATAAAAATCTCTTGAGTATTTTCGAAAAAAGGCACCTTTGGGTTAATTTAAATTTTTTAAAAAAATATAACTTAATTATGAAAACAATAAAAACCGCATGGCAGTTTCATAAAAAAAAAATTTTTTTGTAAAAAAATAGTTTGTATCACACAGAAGAACCCGAGTTCGAAACCGGGTAAGACCCTCAAAACATTTTTCGGCGTCTGTTTCCACCTCGTAAATGTTGGCGACTTTGCGAGTAAGAGAGCAATCTCTAAGCCATGTACAACTTCTCTAGAAAAGCATTAGCCGTTAGGAGCCGGCTTTAAAAAAGTAGGTTCCGGTCAGTTAGTATACAAATTATATCGTACACAGCTCACTGATTCGAGAGAAGTTCCCATTCTGTTCCATCATGGAATGTTAAGGGAAATAAGCATACAAGATTTTATATTCTCTGAGAATAATTTCAGACTTAGAATATTACCAGCAAAAAATGCCATAGGATCCCAAAGCATGGATCTATGGATTTGGATGGGCACACTTCGTTGAAGCAGTAGGTAAATAAATAATTCAAAAGAAAGTATGACTCACTTACCCGCATCTGTTTTCAAAATTCTCTTTCAGCTTAAAGTCTTTATTCATACAAACGGAACTAATAAATAAAAAACATTATTGGCAGCAGCCTCAATTTCCAAACAGGCACTCAATGCTGCGCATGACCGGCTCCCGGCGATAGTACGAAGAGAATTGTCGCGAATTCGCCGCATCCAGAAGACCCTGAGTTAGGACAAAAACTAATGGTGAATATTCAAAGAAAAAAAAAACTCCTCAAACTTACTGCCGCCTCCTTGAGGCTTAGGAAACTTTCAAATGTCAACTGGCATTTCTGTTCTGGCCATTGTTTGTGAAACTGTATGTCCTCCAGGCGTGGACAGCCATAGATTTTAATCTCCTTAAGGCTGCCATTTAAGAGCGGCAGCTTTTCCAATTGCTCATAGCTGAGAAGACGACAATAATGAAACGTCAACGTATGCAGATTCTGAAATAGTTTCAGAACGTGTGAGATTTTCTCAAACACTTCGTCAGACCATTGCCACGACTGACCATTGATGCACACATTCTCACGCATTATGGCATAGGTCTCAGCCGTCCACTGTTGCAGGGACTCATCCTCGATGTAATAACGATCATTTTCGAATTTTATAGATGAGATTTTTTCACATTTTCCAGGATTTTGAGAAAGTTCAAAGAAAAGATTCTCTTCAAAGCTCAGCGGCATGAAATTAATCCAAAAGAATTGCAAGCACCGCAGAGAGGGCAGCGCCAAAACGGCTTTCAGCAAGCGGGGATCTTGACTGAAGGCCGTCAGTCTGAGGGTGTGTAGATTAAGCCAATGCTGACATAAGCTTTCCATTTTTGGGATATCTTTCAAATTTTCACATTCTACGATATTGAGATATTTCAGCGGCCTTTTCTCACTCAGTTGCAGCAAATGATTGCCATCCAGATTGCGACTACATTTCAATTCCAGCCTTTCGATGGCCTCCAGGTCGGCCAAATGTTCACCCAACAGCCAACGATTGTCGCCATCCATGAGCCGTATACATCTTAACTTACGACACCGTTTGGCCAATTCCCCTATGGTTTGATCTTGTAGGAATTTACCCTGTATCTCCAGTTCCTGCAGTTGAGGGAAATATTTGACATTTTGCTTGAAATTATCATTGATGAAGAATTTCAAATTCTCCATAGGATTACAGCCCATTTTCCATTCGATGTGCTTCAGTAGATCCATATTAAAATAGGTGCTAAAGCGTAATTTCTCTACCGTCTGACCGCTAAGCCGACACAGTTCGGCTATTTCCAGATCATCAAGATTTTGTGCAAACTTAAAGGTTAGATAATTGTAGAAAAAGTGTTGATATCTGTGCTGTAGTAGGTGCGTTATGATGGCCCTAAAATGCTGGCACACCTTTGAGAGGCTAAGCATTGTTTTGAGATCGCATATCTTGAAGATTTCGCATAAAATCTCCAAAGGCAGTGACGAAAATGTGTATAACGATAAAGTCTCCATTGAAAAAGTAATCTCGTTGTATTCCGATAGATTTAATCTAAAGATGAAGAAATCGAATTATCGAAAGAGAACAACAAAAAGTTGTATTTTTTCACCCACCCCCCACACACTTACTTTTCAATAGCTCTCTCCCGGACCATGGCCAATTGATGTCGGTTAAACGATTCCATGCCGTGGTCACAACTGTTGGAAGACAAGCCAAAGAAAATCTAAAATATCTCCATATTATTTTCTTCACTTGTGATTTTGTTTTGTTCTTTAATTCTGATTTATTTTTAGCTGGTATTTAATATATACACAGTCTTTGTCGTGAATAACACTGAATTTATTTACCGAACTGCAGCAGAGATTGTTCGTAACTAAACATGCTGACACTAGAACAGCTGTTGTTTTGACAAAACACCTTACATCTCTCCGCGCGATACAAACAACCACCCCCTGCCTAAGCGTTCATATATAAATGAAACCTCACCACGCGCTACAGACAACCGACCTCTGTGAGAGTGTACCAAGAGGAATGAAACACATAATGCCTTAATACTAAAGAACAGGAGAGTGAACGGCAAAAGAGAAGCCGTTGCACTCTTTGTACTCAGCTGCTGCTTGAATGCACTTAAAACTGTGTGTGTTTCTAGCGAACAGCACTGTACAGCAGTATGTACGAGTAGGCATGTGTGAAACTGTAGACACTTCACTGTAGAGTGTACATGTTAAAAACGTCTGCCCACTGTAAGGTCATTGCTAGAAACTGTTCTAACACATGTCTGTTATTAACATATTAGAATCTTCCAAAAGTGACGAAACTAAAAATGTTAAACGGACAATTTGAGTAATGTGTCTTGGTGCAAGACATAAAATCCAACAGGTCATAGTCGTTGAACTGAACATATCCACGCTGCAAGGGAAAGTATTGAAGAAAAAAAAAACTTAGAGTACACATGTTTAAACATTCCATACAGCTGTCTGCTATTAACATAACATTTCTGTGAAGTTTGAATGGAGAATCTTTCAAAAACATTACTAACAGAAGTCTGCTATTAACATACAACTGAGTTCATAAGTCTGTGATGGTATGAATGTGAGGGGTTTTTCAAAAAAAAATCCTAACAGATGTCTGCTATTAACATACATCTTATCGCTTATGGCTGTGAAAGAACGAATGTTGTGATCATTCAAAAAAAAATTCCTAATAGATGTCTGCTATTAACATACATCTGATCGCTTAAGTCTTTGAATTTATGAATAAGGGGATTTGGTTATGGTCGAAGTTGGATGATATTAATCTGGACAACGTTTAATTTCAACAAGACGGCGCTATATTTACCCTCGACACTGATTCACTGATACACTGATTCACTGACTCTGTCACGCAGTACGTAGGAATTTAAATAGGCATTCTATAATTCTATAAATAATAATAATAAAAAAAATAATATTTTTTTTTTGTACAGAAATTGTGTTTTCCAAAATTTTTTTTTCCCAAAATTTTTTTTTTCACAAAATTTTTTTTTTCACAAAATTTATTTTTTTTCAAGAAATTTTTTTTTTTTCAACAAACATTTTTTTTTCAACATAAATTTTTTTTTTACAAAATTTTTTTTTCGAAATTTTTTTTTTTCAACGAAATTTTTTTTTTCCACAAATTTTTTTTTTTCGACAAAAATTTTTTTTTCCACAAATATTTTTTTTTTCAACAAAAATTTTTTTTCCGCAAATATTTTTTTCCCAAATTTATTTTTTTTCGAAATTTTTTTTAACAAAATAGTTTTCTCAAAATATTTTTTTCAAATTTTTTAAAATTAAGTAACAAATACTTTCTCAATCAAATTAACGGGCGCCATAGGCGCATTACAACTTACTAGTTATGAAATAAACATCCAATCATTTATCTAAAAACATGTCATTTTTCGTTGACTACCAAAATAACACCTCGTGTTGGCAAACTCTGTATTACAAAAACAAAATCCTATGCTGGAGGATATAATAATATAAAAACCATAGACATCACCTTGGCATACTTGGTTCTGTAAAAACTCGGCTCCATGTCTCCACATTACCTCGGAGATACAAACAAAAAATATTTCCATCCTATCACAAAAAATACTACTCCACTGCTCATCCTGCGACTGCATTCACTTCACCAAACGGGGAAAGTCCATTTTCGAAAGAAAATCCCAGCTTTTGACAAACGAGGCCAGTTCATCTAATTCATTACTCGGCCACTTAGCAATCCTTTTGACACTCCATTCGCAGCGGATGGCACTTTACAATCTATTGTCATGGATATTAATTTCATTTGAAATCAACAAAACAAAAAGTCAAGCAACACTTCGTTAAAGCTTTGCTTTCTATCAACAGGAAACAGGTCATCAGGCCAACAAGCGAACGCCATGACTGGCAATGGGCACGGGCACTCCCATAAGAAAGTGGGCAGGGAAAAAAAGACAAAACGATAAAGCGGTAACAGCGAACAGCGTCAAACGGAAATGAAAGAAGTGCACATACAACGAGAGAGAGAGAGAGGGAGAGAAAAAACTGTTTGTTATTTATGTTGTCACATTTGCGGTATGTATGTAATTTGTTTTTGTTCGTGTTGTTATTGTATGGAGCTGTAGCTGAAGCGGTAGCGATAGCTGGAGTATGAATGCTCGCTTCGATGTTTCTCAAGCATGCCAAAGATATTCTAAGCACGTGTTTTATATTTGAGCAACTGATTGCCATATTTTTTTGTTGTTGTTATTGCTGGTGTGGTTGTTGTATTCTGGCCCACCTCATGGTTGTTGTAGATTTTTGTGTTTGTTTAGTTGTTGTTGTTGTTGTGTTTGTGTCCTCTTCATTTCGACAGCGATTACTTTACTTGCCACTCGTCGTAGTCGTCCTCCTGCTCACTTCAAAAGCTCCGACCACAGTACAGTGATCCGAAAGAACCCAAAAACTCCTTAAAAAAAACAGGCAAACAAATTTAAAATTTGGCAATGGGATGGACTTCCCAAATACCATGATAGAGTTTATTTAACAAAAATCCTACGATTTTTGCACTCATAGAAAAAGTATGACCAAAAGTTCATGAACTGATAACATATGAACACGAAAGTCTATCATTACATGGATGGGGACAAATTGTCAACGATGTTCCAAATTTGTCAACAGGATTGGCTTGAATTTCCCTTATTTTGACAATGAGCATTCACAGATAATTTAGGAACCCAACGAGATCTTTGCTGCTTCTGGACAGTGTATAGAGGAGAGCAGAGGTGATGATCTTGGAGGCCACAGACCGCTTCAATCTTAGCCATAGCAAAGCAGAACAAACCACAGTGCAGCGCTTGAATGTCAGCTCAACACCAGCACTGAGAGTAACAACAAATAAGTGTTGGTTTCTTTGGCTGGTGGTGTTGGGTATGTGTGCGTGTGTGTGTGTGTGCTTGTGTTTGGTGTGCAATAGAAATTTAAGCGCAACACTTAAGTAAACACAATAGTCACACGTAATCCAAATACATACACATTTGCATATACCAACGACAAACACACACACATATGCATATCCAAAAAAAAACGTACTGTGTACTTTACACGTAGGCACATTTTTAAGGATAAGCTCAACAGAACTCCAACCCCAACACGACACACACACACACGTAAATAATTGCATATCCTTTTGAGTAAATACAGCATGGTGGGGTATGGGGGTGTTTTGGGAGAGCGAGTGAGATTGATGGTTGTTGGTTGGGGTGGGTGGTTGATGTGCCCCCACACTGTTTACGGAAATGTACGTTCTTTTCCACGTCGCTGTTCTTTGCCATTTACTTTTGTGAAATTTAAAGAAAATTCCAAACGTTTCCGGCTAAACCACCTTTGAACTTTTCCTTTTGTAGTCCGTTCGAAATAACTTTGGTCATGTTGTTGAGTTGTCGTCGTTTCACTGACTGTCAAGGAATTTTTCAATATTTTGTCCGGCTGTTTTTCCTCCACAGCAAACCAAAAACAAAAAACCACATGAACAATTCTTCAGTAGACATATCATTAGAACAGAACGAATCGTATGCACCCTTCGCCATGGTAAGCGTGTGAAAACATCTTTGGCCAAGGGAATATCAGACGACCTTCACTGTCTTGTCTTGGCATATTACATCGATTCAGAATATTTCTACCAATCACTTTACCAAAGTGTCTCAAACACTGAGTTGCTCTCCTCCACACTTTGATGTAGGGTATGAAAAATACAATTGAAAAAAAAATATTATTGTGCACGGAAACAATTTCCATTGTCTGATGGTTGCCACAAACGATAAACCGGAAATGCACGAAAACGTCATCATCATCAACATCAACGTCATCATAAGCTCAATATGGAATTTATACACGGGCAATGCCATGGAGGACTGAACATTTGCCAGTGGTGGCCGCTCAAACAAACAAGAAGGCATTGCGAGAGAGAGAGACAAATCATGAGAAGGGCTGAAACGGAAAATCACAGCGGCATTAGCGTAATAACCGGAAACGTTTGCTTTGTTGGCCATCACCGCTTTGCCATGATGTAATAGAGCATCCGTTGTCAGCGAAGTTGTCAGCAGAGACCAAGACGATACAATTTCGTTTAGTTTGTGGTAGTTGGTAAAAGGGTGACCATGTTCGGTGAAAAAGAGAACCAGAACTTTGATTCAATGGCTGAGATGTCAAACACGAATTATAATAACAACTCGACATTCCAAATGACCACATGCTGTTCAATACCAAATGATGTTTCCATTTAAAAAGCATCACAATTACACAGGGTGACTCAGATGATTGGGCCACCGTGTGCAATTTGACAGCAGTCACCAGATAAACAGAAAATGAAGCTAATAAATATTTTCTATTCGATAGCCTTAATCCCCATTAATCCCCATCAGCACAGGGTGACTCAAATACGTTTGATGTATTTTTGAACAAGAAATGAATAGAACAACCGAACGATATTCAAAATAGCCGCACGATATTTAATGGCGATGTTATTTCCAATCAAAACACACCAACAAATTACACAGGCTGACTCAGATATGTGGGTCACCCTGTGCAATTGGACAGCAATCGCCTGACAAACAGAAATTACATCATGCGAATATTTTCCATTTGATAGCATTAATCACCAGCTGATTGCTATAAATCAGTGCAGGGTGACTCAGATGTGTGTGTCACCCTGTGTAATTGGAAATTGTCTGCTGACGATCAATGGGTAACGATCAAACGGGAAAAGAAAATACATCCAGTCATTATTTTCAGTTTATTATCATCAGCTGACTGCTGTCAAATTTCACAGGGTGGCTCAAGCATCTGGGTCACCCTGTATAGTTTGACATTAGTGATTTGTTCTCTCGCATAGGTCAAGGCGATTTTTAACTTTCGTGCCTAAATTATGACCCTAGTCTGACTAAAACTCATTTATTCTCATTCAAAACTCGTCAAAATTCCACAGGGTGCCGCATCTGAGACATCACTCAGTTGACGATTACTGCCAAACAAATATAAAATACATCCAGTCATTATATTCTGTTTATTTACAGAAATTATCAGCCGACTGCTGTCAAACTGTAGTCTCAGATGCTTGTGTCACCCTGTGTAATTTTGGCAAATTTTTAAATGGAAAGAACATCGTGCGGTAGATTCACAAATACAACCAGTATTGTGATCAAAGTCAGACATTTTTTTGGTAGGTCTAGGCTGAAGTACAATCGACCTAGGCGGGAGAACAAATTACACCGGGTGACTCAAAGGTAATTTTGCCACAGGGTGAATGAAACAGCTAGGTCAGCCTGGGTAATTTGTCATTCGAGATTTGTTCGCTTGCCTTTTTTTCACATAGCACGCCAGCGTTCTATGTGAATCCAGGCTTATTTAAACTCATTTCCCCAACTCTCATCATTTCCCCTTATCCTCCGCGGGGAGACTTTCTTGTGGTTGTGCCAAACAACATATTGACACTGGTGACAAGGCAATGCTACAGAAGAAGAAAAATATGCAAACAGTTTTGGATTATTCTCTCAAGACAATTAAGCTCATCGTCAACTATCACAATATGTGTCAATCTACCAGCAGCAGCAAAATCTGTTTACCAGCATAAAATAAACATGACAGCTGAATGAAAAATGTTTACTTGTCATCAGAGACCTGTCATATGAAAAGCACGGAGAGAAAGGGAAGGGAGGGAGAGAAAATAAGAGAAAGAAACGGTTGCTGCCACAATTTACAAAGATACAAAACACAATCTCAACTATTTTTTAAAGCAATTCACTTTGTTCTCCTTCATGTTAGTGGGTAAGGAAATGGATTGAAAATTATTAATTTTCAGGAAAATGCAAATATCAGCTAAAGAATTTTATGAAATTATTAATTTTCAGGAGGTGGTTAAAGGAAATTCAAATATGAGCTAAGCAATTTTAAGGAATTATATATTTTCAGGAGGTGGTTAAAGGAAATGCAAATATCAGCTAAACAATTTTAAGAAATCATTGCTTGTCTGCAGGAGCAAAAGTAGTTCGTTTCTGTGTTAACGATTCAAAACACACGGGTCTATCGATTTTAGAATTTCCACCAAATTTCATAAAGCACTCCCCTGTCGTCTTCCACATGGAAACCCAATTCTGTTGTATTATTTTAAACAATTTGTGTTGCCTGTAATTTTCCCGCATTTTTCTGTCCAAGCCCCAACCCGAACTATGGGAAATTAACGCAGTGAGTGTACAATTTAATTCAGTTCTCTCTTTTCCTATTTTTTTTTTTATTGAAAACTCTAGTTGAGTTTTTAGTTTCGACTTAATCTCTTCGGATGACTGTGAAGTTATCACTTTTAGTGGGTTTCGCCTGCAAAGTCCGGCAAACTGAATGGTCCCAGGGGGCAGAGTCGATGTTGCTCTTACAAAATGGTGGGTGTTGCGAAAACATTAGACAGATAAATGCAAATAAAATACAAATAAAATGCAAAACAATCATTTTGTTTATGACTGCATAAGAGCGGGGATTAAAAACTTTTTTTTCGTATAATTTTATTTGAAAATGGATTTCGTTGTAATTATAGAGATTTTTGTATGCTTAATGCAGAGAGGGGGGAATTTATTGTAAAAATTCTTTTGCAAAAGGTAAAATCAAACGAACGATGGAGTAGCTTTAGTTTTTTGTCTGGAGGGACGGCAACCTCAGGCAGATGCCCTCCAATCGCTGACCTATAGAGAAGGTTCTAGAAGTTTACAAGTGGCTAGTGTCATATCAACAAGTTACAGTTCGGCTGGAGTCTCTAAGTCAGTCTCTGGTCTTGCAAGTTCGCCTGCTCAGCAGTCCATTATGATAACCGGTTGGTATGCACTCTCCAGAGACATGGAAATTACTTGAATTATCTTGGCATTATTAGACTGTGGTCCTGTGCTCAACATTGAAATGATGGGAATAAATTATAAAGCTTGAACCAGAGCTGTAAAGTCGGATGCGTATGCGGTGTCTGACAAATTTACCCGGAGACGGTGTCGAAAAATTGTCTCGACTCGAATCGTATACGTATAAACCCTGATCATGGTAAAAATGAAGTAGCGTTCATCGAAACTGCGCAGTCATTCTAGCTGCAACTAAAGATCACTTTTTGCTTGCCTCATCAATTTATTTCTTTCGAAAGAAAGAAAATGGTCTCAAATCGAACTAAATAAAACTATTTAAAACCACAATATTACTTTTAAAAAAAACGAAAGCGCTTTGTTTTTAAATCAACAAGGCAACTTTAAAGAAAATCAAAAGCGCTTTCTATTTAAATCAACAATATGACTTTTAAAAAACCAAAGCGACTACTAGTTAAATCAACAAGGTTACTTTTGAATAAAGCAACAATGAAATCGCATTTGGTTCAAATGCCGAAAGCTTTTGGGTTCATTTTTACTACGAAAATTGTTGGATTAAATGCTAGATTTGTTGGATTTACTAGTGTTTTTTTCTCTGTGTAGTAGAACAATTTTTACTCAATCCCCCAGCAATGATTTAGACTAGGCTCATGTAATCTTCGTATGGAGAAACTCTTGACAGATTCCCCTTTTTCCCTTCTCTCTCCTAAACGGGCTTAACATTTTCTAAAAAAAATATGCAATGAAAACGGCAACGAATACCGAACTTTAATTGTAATTCTTTTAAAAATCAAACAGTTTTTTAATATCTTCTAATATAGGTTTTCCAAACGCGGGTTCGCATCTGAAAAACCTGAAAGTAAAAAATAGATTCATTTCGATTTTTGTCATTTATTATTAAGGCATTTATACACATACCATTGTTCTGGCTCTCTCCATGTCTCCCACCCATGCACTTATTCACACACACATAGATATAGGAACTCTGACACATGTGTGTGCCACAGCATTCGTTTTTTTTTCAAGCAACGAAACTAAATAACTTATTTTCATATGTATGTCTGTATGTGAGTATAGCGGCGTGAAACATTTCATGTGTGCGGGTGTGTTCGCAGTTCGGTTTGCTCTTAAAGCTGTTAACACATTTTACCAATCAAAATAAAATGTAATTGATTACCAACATTAAAATACCAAATAGTTAGTACTCGAGTACTCGTACAGCCATCACACTGACTGATGGCGTAGAGACAGGCAGATTCAAGTGTGAGTGTGAGAGATAGGTGGAGAAAAAACGAGATGAGTGCTAAATTTTCAATACCAGCGAGTGTGTTCATTAAGACGGCTTTTTGTCGGTGACCCAACAAAATCACACTGGCTGAGGCAGCAGTGATGGGGAGACGGAGAAGAGAGAGGAGAGTGAAAACCAAGCAAATAAAACCGATATTTTGAATACATTAAGGCGGCTCATCACAAAAATAAGTACGAGTTTCTTTTTGAAAAGCAAATTAAACACATTTTAAATAAAAATGTGTCATTTCATTATTTATTATAGTAGAGGATCTACAATTTAGGTATAATAAAAGATATCTAGCAAATGTCGGCCCCATTTTTACGTTTTCGCATTTCGTTTCTTTTACTGAAATTTTCGAGTTCATTTCTGCATAATTGTGGCTCTATATCGGCAAATTCATGCCGAATGTTGTCTTTTACCACTTCAATTGTTTCCGATTTATTTAAATAAACTCAAACCCGGACATGGCTTCAGAATTTCATGAAATTATTCGTCCCAGAATTTTCCTCTGCAATAAATTCATTGTTTCGTGGGCTGTAAGATATGTGGCACCGTCTTGTGAAAGCACAGCTCCTCAATATCCACATCAGCGGCAAGAGTCCATACAAATTTGTCACAAAACTTAATCCAATTAATGACCAAGACATTTTTTAAAAAACAAAACCTTTATATTTTATAAACAGGTGTTCTAAGTTCGAATCCATTGATATTTGTAACTTTATGAAATCCTGGATTAATCCACTTTAGGTGGTGGTATGTGCAACGACATTCTCAAAGAAAAATGTCGTACAGTCTAAAATTTAGCCCCACAGGAAATGTAAACATTTCTCAATACCCTGAATTTGAATTTTCTAATACCCAAATACATGCATTTTATTTATATGCGTTCACTTTCAAAATTTAAATTACACCGTGTTACACACATTCTGTCCTATGAACCAAATTTACATTTTCGGAAAGGCGATAAAAAATAAAAATACACGTGTATCGGCGATTTTCATGTACACGTCAGAAATTTTTTTTTATGTTTGAAGTATGAAGCTTTTTTTTATCAATTCTCAGATTTACCCAATTTTTATTCTTTTTGAAAAAAAAATTTTTTTTTTTTCACTTTTCTTAGCATAACTTGAAGAGACTCCAAATTTATAAACTACCTAAGCGTCACGAAAAAAAAATCTTTTTTGAACTGAAACCTTAAAAAAAACGATAACCATATAAAAAAAAAAAAAAAAAAATAGGAAAATCGGAGAATTGATAAATATCTATTTTTTAAAAAATTTGACGTGATACAGACATTTCCACGAGTCTGCCTGCCAAAAATCAGCTCGATTGGATCACTGAAAAAGTGTTAAAAAACGGTCCAAAGGCTTTCACACAGGCCACTACGAGCTTCATACTTCAAATTTAAAAAAAAAAAAATTCTGACGTGTACATGAAAATCGCCGATACACGTGTATTTTTATTTTTTCCCCTCTTTCCGAATATGTGCATTTGGTTCATAGGACAGAAAAAAATCTATTTTTTGTAACACGGTGTTAGCTTTGGCTAAAAAAATGAGTTTTTCAGAAAACCATCCCACGGGTTTGTAATTAAATGAATGAATGGCCGGCATTTGATGTCGACACTTGTTTCCCCGGAGCCACCCTAATGTTCTATGTATACACTAGCATATGATAAATGTCTGAGTGTATAAGTGCATGTGTAAGTGGGTGTGAAAAACGTTATCCATCTATCGTCGATACATTGTATCTATCGAATACATTCCATCGACAAATGTCTGAATGTTTTGTGTCTGCAGTCGATTGGAGGTGGAATGCGTAATGCTGATCCGATTTAGTGCGTTTCACAAGCGATGAAGTGTTAAATGTGTCCTTTTTTGTATTTATATCTGTATGTATGTACAGTATGTTCTTTTCAGGTAATTTTGGACCACTTTTTGGCACATATTGGGCGGTATCTCAGCCATAACTTGACGAATGTTGCTTCATTTTTACGCGTTGTGTAATAGTTAAGCGATCCATTTTCGCCAATGTCAAACTTCCAACTGAAACGGAAAAAAAATTGGTTTAACAAACTTAGTTTGACAGATGTCGAATTCCAGCCCTATACTTTTGAAACCACGAAATGGATAACCCTATATTTTCTATTAAAACTCATAAAGATCCCTATGCACTTTTATTTGACCTCATCAAGAGCATTATCTATTAGGGTGGAGTGAAATTCAAAAAAAAAAAAAAAGTTAACCTCGGAAAGAGATGTAGTCTGGGGTCCTAATGAGGGGAAAAATAAAGAAAAAAATTTTAGGGGTCGCGCCACTCCCTCGAAATTTGGAAATTATCGCTATTTTGGCGTTGATTTTAGAAAAATCCTAAAAAGTTTTATGTCAATAAATGTTTGCAATAGCGTAAACAGGGCATGAAAAAATTTTTCTCATTGTTCAAAAATTTCAAAAAGTAAAATAAGTCAAATCGTCCCTTCTTCAGAAAATTGACTGCACAATGAAATCGCCACCAAAGCTACAAATATTAGTCGATTATCCTCATATTTGCCTCAAATACTTTTGTTTGAACAACTGAACAAGCTCAAACTTTTAAATTTCGAATAAGTTAAGTCGTTAATTTTTAGGATTTTTCTAAAATCAACGCCAAAATAGCGATAATTTCCAAATTTCGAGGGAGTGGCGCGACCCCTAAAAATTTTTTTCTTTATTTTTCCCCTCATTAGGACCCCAGACTCCATCTCTTTCCGAGGTTAACTTTTTCAAATTAAAAAAAAAACATGTTTTCACTCCACCCTATTATCTATACACGTCTAGATTTCAATTGAAAATTCGAACTGCAGCTGCTTTTGATTTTTTACAGAGTCCTGAAGAGTATCCTCTGTTCGTTGATATTATTGGAAAACGAAAGAGAGTTTTGGTTGTCGGAACCCTGAAGTGCTTTATTAAAATTTTGAGCTTAAAGATGATGTTTTTTTTTTTGATTTAATGTGTTCACAGTTTTTATTCTCTAAAAGAACTACAACTTTGCGTCAAAGAGTAAATCAAAATTTCAAACAGAGTGCAAGATATGAGCCTGAGAAAATGATCAGTTTTTTGTGAAAAATTACACCGAAGGCCCAAATTCAGAATATGTTTCCACTGCGCACTTATTTCTAATCTGGAGCCCAGTTTCATCTCACCATTCTTTTGCCGGAATCGTCGCATTTCGTCTGTGCTCACACTTCTGCTACTTCTAGCCTGCAGGTGTCGTTGCTAGACCCTGCGATGACAGTAAATGTTGTCTCAAGGATTTCGAGATGTTTATAATTTGTTTATGAACATTTTCCTTGTGGCGGCAAAATCGATTGTGGCGACTGAACTTAACGATGGTCAGACCAAAGATAATCTTCCTGCCTAGTTTTCATTAAAATCCCCTACAACTTTTTTTGGTGCTTAGCTGGGACACCAGTCGTATCTAGTCTGGTCTAGGCTCTTGAAAAATGTATCATTGGTATCTGCGTCTTTCTGATTCGTCGGTGCACGGCTCGGGCTTGTACAGGGTTCTCCAACAAGAGGTGTTATTTTAGTATTCAAAGAAAAAAATCATTAATCATCTCTCAATGGCGCAATTCATTCACCGTAACTGTTGATTCAACCTCTTTTTCGAAAAAGCAGGGCCCAATGACCCCGCCGAACCATAAACCGCACCAAACACTCACATGTTGAGGATGGAGAGGGTTCTCAACAATAAGTCTTGGGTTTACACAATAAGTTGGCCCTGATGCGGGTTGTGTGATGTCGGCGACTAGGTGACATTTGCGGATTGTGATACTGCTGTGATATCGGCGACTAGGTGACGTTTTCGATGGTTGACTTTGCTTTTTCATTGCCAGCCAAACGAAAAAGTCATTCCAGACCTTTACAATCGTAAAGGCAAACTCTTGCTTAGATGGCCTTCCCTAATGAGTTTTGTGAGCGTGAAAAATTACATTCTTGTGAAATAGTTTTTTTTTCTGTTGTCGAATAACGACGTGCTTCTGGTAGAAACACCAGAGATTTTCATTTTTATTTCCATCCTTAGAATTTGTCTTTATTTTCAAATAGAATGTCTTCTGCTTATAATAAATGTATCTCTCTGGTTTTGTTAAGCCATACATCATTTACAAAATAATGTTGTTAACAATAAAAAAAAAACACTCACACACAAACTGCAATTTTGTGAGTTATTTATTTTATTTTATCTTTGAAAACTTTCGCAGGGGTTTTTTTTTTTTTTTTTTGTTCTGTGTATGTTACAGTTGATGAAAACAAATGAAGCAGAAAAACTTTTTTTTTTTTTAATTATTTTGTCATATGAAATTGCTGTACGGTTGGCGGAGGCAAAACTGTACGACTACAGCACCAACACATGCGTGTATATGTGAAATGTTTAACATTTGTTTCTTCAACAAATTACCGACATATGTTGTGTTTAACTTTTTGTTTGTGGATGTTTTTCTTTTCTTTATTTTTGTTATGTAAAATGTTTTTTTTTTTAAATTACCGCAATTATTTATTAAGTTTCTGTGGTGAATACGGCACAGCCGTGAGGGTAGTAAGGAGGCGGAAATTACATGGAATATAATAAGCCGCAACAAATTGTCTAAATCAAATTTCGATATTTTAACGGAATTTCAAATTTCATCGTTTTCCTTTAAATCCTTCACATTTGATTGCCATGGCCTGCGTGTAGGTTTCATATTTCTATTGCCCCCGCCCTTGGCTTCCCGTTATTGCAGCATGACAATGATTGATGATGGCATTGTTGTGCTGCTATCATGTGGATGCCACATGAGGATTACTAACATCGTTCACATCGCTTACACTGCAACAACAATGCAGCCGGTAATTGCAACATTTGTTGGAATAGAGAGAAATTAATGAATGAACTTTGTTAGGTTTGGTTCTTTTTTCTCTCACTCTCTCTCTCTCTGTCTTGCTTTTGTGAAAAAATCAAATACATTTTGTGTGTGTGTGTTCATTTCGGATGAATTGAATTTTATAAAGACCATAAATAGTAAAGTTATCAAAAAGTTATCAGGGAACACCGAGAAGTTCATAACAATTTCGGATCAAGCAAAATGTTGCAGTCATAAGTTTTTGGCTAATGAGAAACAAAAAGGTTGTTGCCTTATGAGGCAATAACTACCAGAATAGTACGACAAATGGATCAGACAAAAAAGTTGTGCAGATGCCTTCCTCAGGAGGTAGTCCTTCTTCCATAGAAAACTAGTCCTAAATTGTATTTTGAGTTGGAAATGAATACGATTTAGAGAATATGCGGTTTCAACAAGACGATGCCACATGCCACACAACTCGAGCGAATATGGCTTTATTGCAAGAAACATCTCCAATGAAACTACGGACACGATGTAGATCCTCGTCGCACCATGACTGTATGGCGGTCGCTGAGAGTCGTCTTATGCAAAAAATGCATCTAGTTAGCTATTTCCAGTCCCGATTGTGAAAAATTGTTTTTTTAGAATTATTTTAATTGCCAATGCTGTGAAATGATTACACCGTGTTACACACGTTCTGTCCTATGAACCAAATTTACTTTTTCGGAAAGGGGATACAAAATAAAAATACACGTGTATCGGCGATTTTCATGTACACGTCAGAATTTTTTTTTTTTTTAAGTTTGAAGTATGAAGCTCGTAGTGGCCTGTGTGAAAGCCTATGGACCGATTTTTAACCCTTTTTCAGATATCAAATCGAGCTGATTTTTGGCAGGCAGACTCGTGGAAATGTCTGTATCACATCAAATTTTTTAAAATCAATTTTTATCAATTCTCAGATTTTCCCCAATTTTTATTATTTTTGAAAAAAAAAATATTTTTTTCACTTTTCTTAGCATAACTTGAAGAGACTCCAAATTTTTAAACTACTTAAGCGTCACGAAAAAAAAATGTTTTTTGAACTGAAACCTTAAAAAAACGATAACCATTTAAAAAAAATTAGGAAAATCTGAGAATTGATAAAAATCTATTTTTTAAAAAAGGAAATAATTTGCCTAAAAAAACGTACTTGTCCATCGACCACTGAGGTATGGCATACATCAAGGGCACCATTCAAGAATGCTTCCCTGATAGAATGACCCAAAAGGACCCAATCTAATACAAGTTCTACTTTCACTGTTCACATATTCAAGCTAATGTCGGGTTATCTTACGAAATGAAATGAGAAAAAATGTATTTGGAGAAAAGTGTTTTTAAGGAAATTTTCGAGTTTTCTGAAGCTTCATTTTTATTGAAACCCCCATTCAGATAGATTCAAGTGGCAGTCCTTACATGTAGATTAATTCATACTCTATAGACCCCTGTGTTGTGCATCCCTAGTCACACACCGTTGAAGCTTCCTGAGCGCTAATTTGGACAATGCCAACATCAGTCAGATTGTCGAAGAAAAAAAGTGACCAGAGTTTATTCCTAGAGAAATGGGAGCCCAGTGGTGATTTCCACCTGGTCACAAGGTCAGGTGTTGAAGGTGTTTTATGGCCTCCTACTCTCCTCTAATCGCTAGTCGCAACGTAAAGTTGCTTTGAATGTCTTTCCAACAGACAGAGACCTGTCGTGAGGGACACAACCAATGCGACCTCGGGTCTGAATAGCGTCAGCACAGTGTAAGAAGTTGTCTTATTTAATCGAGATCAGTTCCGACCTCGGCCGGACATTCACCTATACTAGGTTTCTCTAGGGCATCTATCATGAAGTAGGAGTCCGAATAGCGTCTGTACAGTCTGAGAAGTTTTCCTATTTAGTCCGATGGACATACCTCGGACATACATCCACCTATTGTTGGTTTATCTAGGGGCTCTATCATGAAGTAGGAGCTTGCTGGTGAGGGATTTAAGGGATTCCAGTTCAGCAGTAATCTGTAAGGTAGTTTCGAGTCCTGCTAACTCTTCAATGTGGCTTTGCTTCAGTTATCAGATGGATGAGAAACTGTTGGCTACAGGCAAACCAATGGTAGTCTGTTCGGTTGAGATCTTTAAAGTAGTCCAGAGTAGTCCACGACCCTGATAAGGTCAATGGTGAACTGCTGAGCCATTTTGTTGAGTGATCTGTTGGGCTTTATGATAAATGACTCAACAGAAAAATGACCAAAAAAATTAAAAATTCTCAAAAAAAAATCTCAAAATTGGGGAATTTTTAATGTGGTTGTCGTTGGGGCAAAAAACCAAAAATTTCCCAAAAATAAAAAATGGTGAAAAAAAAATATAGTGTTACCTAAATTTTTTTAAAAAGCTCCCCAATTTTTGACCTCTACAGAAAAATACATAAAAAAAAATGAAAAATTCCCCAAAAAAAAATTGGGGAATTTTTAATGTGGTTTTCGTTGGGGCAAAAAAACCAAAAATTTCCCAAAAATAAAAAATGGTGAAAAAAAATAAAATGTTACTTAAATTTTTTTTAAAAAGCTTCCCAATTTTTGACCTCAACAGAAAAATGCCCAACAAAAAATGAAAAATTCCCCAAAATAAAAGCTCATACAAAATTGGGGATTTTTTTTTTTTATAGTGTTACCTAAATTTTTTTAAAAAGCTCCCCAATTTTTGACCTCTACAGAAAAATACATAAAAAAAAATGAAAAATTCCCCAAAAAAAAATTGGGGAATTTTTAATGTGGTTTTCCCAAAAATAAAAAATGGTGAAAAAAAATAAAATGTTACTTAAATTTTTTTTAAAAAGCTTCCCAATTTTTGACCTCAACAGAAAAATGCCCAACAAAAAATGAAAAATTCCTCAAAATAAAAGCTCATACAAAATTGGGGATTTTTTTTTTTTGAATGGGTGTTGGGCATTTCTCTTTTGAGCCAAAAAACAATTGGAATTTTTAATTTTTTTGTGGGGAATTTTTCGGTTTTTTGCTCCAACAAAAAAATCCAAAATTCCCCAATTTTGTATGAGACTTTTTTTGGGGGAAATATTAATTTTTTTTTTGGGCATTTTTCTGTTGAGGCATATTTCATAGAGCCCAACAAATCTCTGAATTTTATTATTTTTGGGGAAATTTTTATTTTCTTTCATAACAGAAGTCAATAATACATCGATTTTATTTTTATAATGTTGTTTTTTGGGGTAATTTTTGCATTGGCTAATTTTTCATAAATTGTTTGGGGGGATTTTTCAGGATTTTGAGGGAAACTTTTCATATTGGGCCTTCGGTGGGCATTTTCATTTATTTTTGGGAATTCTTAATTTATTTCGGGTGGGCATTTATGCAGTCCAGAGCTGATCAGATTTATAGATGAATCGATGAGCCTGTAGACAAGTCCATTCTCTCAACAGATGCATTTTTCGCTACTTTATAAAATAAAACAGCAGAATTCTCCAAACCCACTTCCATTTTTTTGTACGTATTTCTTGCAACATGAACTCATTTTCCGTTTTCACCACCCAGTTTTGATACGTGTCATTTTCTGTTTTTCCAAAAATCTCTTTATGACTTTTTCACATAAATTGACACTATTTTGTTTTTGTTGTTTTTTTTTTTTAATTTTTAACGAGCGAAAAGCTCTCAAATTATCAGGAAAACCTTCAAATTTTATAATTCTTTTTTTTAGTAGCTGTTTTAATTTTAGCCCGGTAAACTAAGTCTCCGAGTGGGTGGATTACACTGACCTGCAGGGGGTAGAAGGACAGAGAGAGAGTGGGAGTGAGTGAGTGAGTGAATGAGCAAATAAATGACTGCACAAAACCTTGAAAGTTTTCACTGGCAGTCGCATACAAATCGTACATGCAGCATTAACCTTCCGCTGGCAAATGTACGGAAATTGAGGGGACGCACAGACAGACGGGGAAAGCCACTGAAAGTTAATCTCTTCTCGCTGGCCATGTTTACCTTGCATGTCGTGGCCGCTGTTTGGTTTCTTGTTACTGCAGGCACTGCAGTTGGATTTGGCCAGAAATCCTGGTCGGAGTGGTAAGAGGGGATGACTGGCCGTTGCCGGTGCCGGGGCAGGTATGAATGTTTGTTGGCCGTTATAATTCTATCGCATTTAGACAACATCAAAAACCACTTTAGCCACTTTTTGTTGTGTGGTTGTTGTAGTTGTATCAAACTATTTCCAGATGCCAGCGAGCCTGGCCAGTAGACCATCTCCTCCACTTCACTGTCCTCCCCCATCATGTGCTCAAGTTTGGGGGGGCAGAGAAGCAAAACAAATTCAAATTATTTCAACTATTTGTTTTCAGATGGCCAAGCAGAAGTGAGAACTTCTGTCATCATTTCATTATATGGCCGGTCTCATGGACGAGCTACGCGATTATTTCTGGTATGCTGATATAATGCGATAGTAGGCGGGGAGGGGTGTATGAATAAAGATTGATGGCTTCACATCAGAGGGTTATATGGAAATGAGAACGAGAATAATGTGACTGGCAACGATGATGATGGGAATTAACATTAACTTTTGGCTAGGCGGGTAGGGGGAGTGGATTTCTCCTTTGCTGGTTTCCAACTCGTGTTAAGATTTGGCCACAGCAATTGATACTGAGTGCTGGCCAATGTTTTCAAAAGTCATGCCATCTGGTTGATCAACCCATCGAAATCTGGATAAAAAGTCAGTATCCTATTTTTGTAAACCGAAACGAAACGAAGTTTGACATGATAGAGGCCCTCACTCCAGTGTCCTATATCAGAGAGTGAGAACTTGATGGCGAGTTTGTGCAAGTCCCAGCAAAGTGTTTGGAAAAGCCTTATGGATGTCCCACGAAACATTTTCCAGCATCGGCATCATTTCCAAAATTCCTCAAATGAGAATAGGACACATGACCCCAATTGGAGTGGAAAAAGTGCCCAAAATGTACGTGTTCTTCTTCTTGTTCTCAGTTGTAAAATTTTGAGTCATAAACCATTTTCGCTTTGGGGGTATTTTACATTGTAATTTTTCTGGTTACCATAACTCCGAAAAGTCTGAACTAGACTCCGAAAATTCCTCCCTCCCTCTGCTAGAAATAAGGAAACGCAATTTCCCTAGATATACCATAGTACATTCAAAGAATTTCGAGGAAATAGGTAAATTTGTCGAAAAAACATAAAACAGCTATCGTCTGGTAACCTGAATGTCGTGCCCCTATAATTAGGGAAAACGTTGAAATAGAATTTAACATTTCGGAAATCAATTGAAGTCCTTTGTCTTAGCTTTTTAAAGATACCTTAATGGGTGTGATTGCTTTAACGAAACAAAAGTTATAAGCCATATTATAAAATGTGTCATAATTAATATTAAGTATACGCTGGGTGGGTTTTTATGTTTAAAAAATCCCTATGGCTTGCACGATAGACTCTAACGGCAAACGAAGGTAAGACCGAGGAACTAATTACGTCTATTAAAGAAATTATGTACAAGCTAACAGTAACAGCTATCGTTTGTATACCTCAATTGGGTGTACTTTAACTAATGGTGGTTTTTGAAATACAATTTAACTTTGTGAGAATCAATTGAGGCACTTTGTCTTTGGTTTCTAAAGATGACATAATGGGTGCGATAGCTCTGACGAAACAAATGTTGTAGGGATGTTTATAAAAATTTTCATAATTAATATTAAGTATACGCTGGGTATGTATTTTCCTAAAGAATTCCTGTCTGTATGTCTCCGAGCACTGTTAAGTGCACATTAATTTAGAAACTAGTTGAGGTATTTCGTCTAAGCTTTATAAATACGCTGCAGTCGGGGCGATAGCTTTTAGGAGACAAAAGCTATAAGAAAAAGTATAAAATTTGCCATAATTAATATTAAGTATATGCTGGGAAGGTTTTTTTTAAAAAAAAAACACACTTCTACCCCTGACTCTATTATTCAGTTCGAGAAAATACTAACATTGGTATGTCTTTTTAAAATATAACTTATATAACTTATGGAAATCGTTGAAATTTAATTTAGCTCTGTGAGAAACAATTGAAGTTTGTTATCTTAGCTTTATAAATACCCTTCAGTCGGTTCGATAGCTCTTACGAGACAAAAGTTATAAGAAAAAGTAGAAAATTTGCCCTAATTAATATTAAGTATACGCTGGGCATGTATTTTCCTGAAGAATCCCTGTCTGTATGTATCTGTCCTGTGTTGAATGTACCTTAATTAAGGGGAATAGGTAAAATATAAATTAACTCTGTGAGAAACAATTGAAGTACTTGGTCTTAGCTTTATAAATACCCTTCAGTCGGTTCGATAGCCCTTAGGAGACAAAAGTTATAAGAAAAAGAAAATATTAATTAGAAAATTTGCCCTAATTAATATTAAGTATACGCTGGGTATGTATTTCTTAAAGAAGCGTCTATTTGAGGCAAGAAGGATGGAGATAAAGGCAAAACAAAGCTCATTGCTATGAACTGGTGCAACAATGTGCCTTAGAATGTATTTGGACCACCCCTTAGTCTCTACACTAAGTAAACCTAGACTCCCAGTCAAAGTTAGCTTTTTTAGAATTCATATTTATTGAATATGCTATTGAAACAATTCATCTTATTGCTAATCCCACTAAGCCAATATGGCTTGTCTGCAGGATGTATTTCCCAGACAGACATGGTGCTGTTCTCAAGACTCTTTGACTAATTTCAGTGCTTAATGTATTCTCTCAGCAGAAAGATTTTCAATAATTTAGGAATACTAAAAAATGAACACCTTAAATTAAATTCTCCATAAATGTCTTGGCACATGAGCTGGGCAAATACTGGCATTAAATTGAATCGATTACACTGTTCTACAAATTGAAAAATTACATATGCAAATTCAAACCTTAAGTCCTGCTAACTATCAAACCAAAGGAAAGCTCACCCCCAAAAAAAAAATACTTCAAAATATTCCGTTTAAAATATAAAACGGAAATGATATTCACATACTCATACTTCCGCTTCCTCCACACACAGTCATAAGCAGCTGGCAGCCCTTCTGTCTTACTTGGCTGTCTGAAAAACCAAAATAAAAGACGGACCATGTACTCGCTTTAAAACAAGTTTCAACACACACATATTTCTTCTGACAAACATATTTCGACAAATTGCACTTGACACAAAGTTATCATATGCAAATCTGAAGTGATACAACAAGCAAAAGGGCATATCAGTTGCAACATATGCAACAGTCAACAATTACAAAAAAAAAAAACTCAACAACAAGTGGTGGCATAACCTATTTCCCTCTATCCAAAACAAGAAACCCGAAGAGTATAAAGGAATCGCTTCTCTGCCAGGACCCACATCAGCATGCATCATTTTTTTAAACAGATTTTCGACATTTCTTCTTTGCAGCCTTTTTTCGTTGGCCAAAGAGGTCAATCCTTGAGGTTGCTCTGGAAATTAGAGGGAATTGACCATTCCTTGAGATTGCTCTGAAAAGGAGAGGGAATTGGCCATTAGGGTGGAGTGAAATTCAAAAAAAAAAAGTTAACCTCGGAAAGAGATGTAGTCCGTGGTCCTAATGAGGGGAAAAATAAAGAAAAAAATTTTAAAAAATTTTTAGGGGTCGCGCCACTCCCTCGAAATTTGGAAATTATCGCTATTTTAGCGTTAATTTTAGAAAAATCCTAAAAAGTTTTATGTCAATAAATGTTTGCAATAGCATAAACAATGAAATAAGGGCATGAAAAAATTTAAAAAAAATTTTCTCATTGTTCAAAAATTGCAAAAAGTAAAATAAGTCAAATCGCCCCTTCTTCAGAAAATTGACTGAACAATGAAATCGCCACCAAAGCTACAAATATTAGTCGATTATCCTCATATTTGCCTCAAATACTTTTGTTTGGGCACTGAACAAGCTCAAACTTTTAAATTTCGAATAAGTTAAGTCGTTAATTTTTAGGATTTTTCTAAAATCAACGCCAAAATAGCGATAATTTCCAAATTTCGAGGGAGTGGCGCGACCCCTAAAATTTTTTTAAAATGTTTTTCTTTATTTTTCCCCTCATTAGGACCCCAGACTACATCTCTTTCCGAGGTTAACTTTTTCAAATTAAAAAAAAAGCATGTTTTCACTCCACCCTATTGGCCATTCTTTGAGGTTGCTCCGAAAATTATAGGGAATTGGTAATTCCTTGAGGTTGCTCTGAAAAGGAGAGGGAATTGATCATTCCTTGAGGTTGCTCGGAAAATGAGAGGGAATTGGTCATTCCTTGAGGTTGCTCTGGAAATGAGAGGGAATTGGTCATTCCTTGAGGTTGCTCTGAAAAAGAAGAGGGAATTTTTCATTCCTTGAGGTTGCTCTGAAAAGGAGAGGGAATTGGTCATTCCTTGAGGTTGCTCTGGAAATGAGAGGGAATTGGTCATTCCTTGAGGTTGCTCTGAAAAGGAGAGGGAATTGGCTTTTTTCGAGTTAGGCCACGGAAATGGGCTGCAACGGAAGTTATTTCGATTAGAAGTTGGTGTGGCCTCAATTCCTGAAAAGCACTTAAAAATATTAGTGTCCCACTAAAAGGGAAGGTGTTTTCTTTGAGAGGTGTGCCCTAAATCCATATCGGAATTATCTGCAAACAAAGTCGCTGGTGTTCTAAAATTTTAGGTGTTTTTGGATTCCTGCAGACCCTTTAAGGAATGTCAATTAAACTATCAGACGACTCTGTTGCTGATCATGTGGTCTACGACATGTTGCACCCTTGTAGAATACTCTGATGAGATGTTTTACTTTTCTTGATTCCCACCTTTACATGTTAGAAAAAGATAACGATCGACTTTCCACTGATATCGAACCCCATCGGCATAAATCTATGACCGGCCTCCGAAATAGTTTATTATAATCTTGCTAATTCATTAATTTTGAAAGAATTTTCCCCCATAACATTTGCAGCGTACCTCGTATAGTTTTTAAATAAGTTGCGACTTGCAAGTTTCGCTTTAGTTCATGCTCGCTAATGGGACGCGATTTACAAAAGTTGCACAACAACAAAAATGCTTTATTTGCTTTACAATGTTGTTTAGTTTTAAAAAGGATACACTCATACACTTAAACACTCACACTCGCATACACATGAAGGCCCACCTAAACACACATATACATATAAATATATAGTATGTCTATAGATACCTCGTTACATGCAACACAACGAGGTATCGCAAACACACACACACACCCAGAGACACACACACTGTGATGGATAACAACAATGCCAACTTCAGGGTCTAAGCTAATTGACTTGGGAACATGCACACATGTTGCTTGTGCCAGCCTGTTCTGCTCTGTTCTGCTCTGCTCTGCATGCCGAGTGTTTAACCGTGTGCCTGCCTCCTGCTGTTGCAAAGAGCCGTCAACCTCGTTCTCCGTACCAGGGTGAGTGTGTGGTAGTTAAAGTATTTTTTTTTTTTTTTTTGGTCCTGCCGAGAAGCAACAACGTTGTATTTTCTTTTTTTTTTTAAATACAACAAACACAACTGCGCTTCGCGACCCGAGTTGGAATTTTTAGCGGGAAAGAAAAAGAGGAGCAAAAAAAAATCTGTGAAGCGTTTTGGGGAAGAACCAACACACAGAAAATCACATATACAAAAAGTAAACATAGTTGGATTATTGTGATATTCGTTGTGATTTTCACTGAGAATATTTATCAATTTAGCCGCTGGCAATGCTGGCCTGTTTGCAGCAAATTGCTGGCAAATTGTACGGTCGTTTGGGTGAGCACATGGACGGAGTTTATGGGGCACAAAGTGGATGTATAAAATTGGGAAATATTCAAATGGGTTACAGTGGAACCAAAATGGCTTTCAGCTATGCCAAGCGACTAGCTTTGTCTAGGAAGCCAACACAGGAGACAGGTTGTTCTGCTGTGCTCATACCAAAGCAAATGTGGTTGCACAAAACTATTTTGTAATAAACGACATAACTTTTACATTATCCATAATGTCTCTGGCAATAAAGCCATATTCGCTCCAGTTGTTTGGCATGTGTCACCGTCTTGTTGAAACCATCTATTCTCCGTAATAGCAGGCAAAAAAAATTTCGCTTATCATACGACCATAACGCTCCGAATTGACGGTTACAGTCGTTCCCTCGTCGTTTTCGAAGAATTAAGGTCCAATCACACCTTCGGACCAAAGAGCGCACCAAACAGTGACTTTTTGTGGATGTAATGGCATCTCTTCAATTACTTGATTCTCAGAACCCCAAATACGACAATTTTGTTTCTTAACCTACCCACCTAGTGAGAAATGTGCTTCATAGCTGAAGAAAATTTTGTTCGAAAAATCGACGTACACTTTAAAAATGTGTGTGATAGTTAAGCGATCCATTTATTTTTTTTTTTATTTTTTTTATTCGATTTTATTTGATTTTATTCGATTTTAATTGACTTTATTTGACTTTATTTGATTTTATTTGACTTTATTTGACTTTATTTTATTTTATTTGATTTTACTTGATTTTATTTCATTTTATTTCATTTTATTTGACTTTATTTGATTTTATTTGATTTTAATTAATTTTATTTGATTTTAATTAATTTTATTTGACTTTATTTGATTTTATTTGATTTTATTTGATTTTATTTGATTTTATTTGATTTTATTTGATTTTATTTGATTTTATTTGATTTTATTTGATTTTATTTGATTTTATTTGATTTTATTTGATTTTATTTGATTTTATTTGATTTTATTTGATTTTATTTGATTTTATTTGATTTTATTTGATTTTATTTGATTTTATTTGATTTTATTTGATTTTATTTGATTTTATTTGATTTTATTTGATTTTATTTGATTTTATTTGATTTTATTTGATTTTATTTGATTTTATTTGATTTTATTTGATTTTATTTGATTTTATTTGATTTTATTTGATTTTATTTGATTTTATTTGATTTTATTTGATTTTATTTGATTTTATTTGATTTTATTTGATTTTATTTGATTTTATTTGATTTTATTTGATTTTATTTGATTTTATTTGATTTTATTTGATTTTATTTGATTTTATTTGATTTTATTTGATTTTATTTGATTTTATTTGATTTTATTTGATTTTATTTGATTTTATTTGATTTTATTTGATTTTATTTGATTTTATTTGATTTTATTTGATTTTATTTGATTTTATTTGATTTATTTGATTTTATTTGATTTTATTTGATTTTATTTGATTTTATTTGATTTTATTTGATTTTATTTGATTTTATTTGATTTTATTTGATTTTATTTGATTTTATTTGATTTTATTTGATTTTATTTGATTTTATTTGATTTTATTTGATTTTATTTGATTTTATTTGATTTTATTTGATTTTATTTGATTTTATTTGATTTTATTTGATTTTATTTGATTTTATTTGATTTTATTTGATTTTATTTGATTTTATTTGATTTTATTTTATTTTATTTTATTTTATTTTATTTTATTTTATTTTATTTTATTTTATTTTATTTTATTTTATTTTATTTTATTTTATTTTATTTTATTTTATTTTATTTTATTTTATTTTATTTTATTTTATTTTATTTTATTTTATTTTATTTTATTTTATTTTATTTTATTTTATTTTATTTTATTTTATTTTATTTTATTTTATTTTATTTTATTTTATTTTATTTTATTTTATTTTATTTTATTTTATTTTATTTTATTTTATTTTATTTTATTTTATTTTATTTTATTTTATTTTATTTTATTTTATTTTATTTTATTTTATTTTATTTTATTTTATTTTATTTCATTTTATTTTATTTTATTTCATTTTATTTTATTTTTTTTATTTTATTTTATTTTTTATTTATTTATTTATTATTAATTACAATACAAAGTAAATTTATATTCTAATTTTTGGGTCCAAGGGTAAACAGGGTGACACAGACCATATGTTTAGATTTTTTTGCAGCGACAGACCAAAGCCTCTGGTGGGAATCGAACCCACAACCTCCCACGCTGATAGGCAAGCACGCTACCAACTCGCCTACCGGGGCGCCTTCATTGTAATTTTATTATCTTGCATTTGACATACTGTCTGACATACCTGACATACTGTCTGACATACCTGTAAAATTTACCCTTCTTTGTCGAAACCTTTATCATTATCGAGATCTTTGTCAATGCCCTGTTGCCCTCAACACTTGTATTTTAAATATTTACTACTTGATTATGGATTTTTCATGTTCATTCGGCACAAATTGCACAATATCCAATATTACATCTCAACGTCAACCCCAACCTTAATCTCAACATCCCCTTAAAAAAAACACACGCACACAGGGAACTTTTCTCAAGTACATTTCAATTTATCTGAACATGGTCTGAAGTGTACATCTCGAACAAATCAATGTTCTTTTCTACTTGAACATCAGCTCGTAAAAACTTCCAGACATTTAAAATGGAAATGCGGAGAAAAAATCCCAAATGATTTTCCACACAAGGCAAATCGAAAATTAATGAAAATCCACCACTTGCAAACCACCCCACGACCAAAAGTGGAAAAAAAATGGTGGAAAATAGTTGATAAACCACAATTGCCAATGAGCAGCGAAAAAAGCGGAACCGGTAAGACCAAAAAAAAAAAATCCAAACAATTGAGGGAGCAAAAAAACCCAAAGAAATTTGTTTGCTGTAAACACTAATGGCACCAAGCTCCATCCTCTCCCCCACAGTGGAAACCATTTCCCTCAACAAGAGAGCAAACAAATCTTGAGGAGAAAAAGTTCTGGTTGGTTTGCAAAAAAATATGAACCAGGCATCGAACGAACGAATCATTCGCCATGCAAATGTTAAGTATTCAACCGTGACACATAAAAAAAAATTAAAAGGACGTTGGAAAAGCACAGCATGTACACATGGACGACAGAGGAGGAATCTTTGAAGAAGAAAATAAAAAAATAAAAAATTGGAAAACTGTAAGAAAATTAATTGAAAACATAAAAAACACACACACACAAACCCCGAACACAGGGTTCATTGCATGCCCATCGTCTGAAAGAACCGAGTAAGTGGAACATGGATGATATGTAACAAGCGCAACGCAAACTATGCCACACTAATACAAACACACATACGGACAGGGTTGTGGACGAGGTGTTAGTGATAAGCAAGGAGGGCCAAATTAGCAAATTACAGTCTAGAGTTTATTAATAAAAATAAATACTATAACATCCCTGCATCTTGTGTCATTCGAGGCCGTGGTGTTATGATTATAATACGAAATAAGAAAATGCTCTAAAATCTCTGAATTCCCTCTCATTCGAGGCTGTGTTTTTTTAAAGAATATATGTGTTGCCCTTTAAGCGTCATATCTTGCGCTTCATACTCATGTTATTTCATAGAAATCACTTCATATTTGGTGAAATTCCGTTTAAAAAATATAAATGAGACTATAATTAGTATTAATCATACGACCCTTGGGCTAAAATTAAGTATGCCTTGCCATTAGTTGTTTCTTTTTTTAATTACAAAAGTAGATTTCGCCCTAAGTACGATATTGTGGTAATATATGTCTATCACCTACTCATTAATCTACATTAAAAAGGTTATACGAATTTGTGTGCTTCTTTTCTTAAAAGTATTTGAAATATTTCTGAAAGGTATTTGGGCCAAAAAAAGGGAAAAACAGCCCCAAAGGGGATAAAAATGGGAAAAATAAAAAAACATTAAACACATTTTTGTGCAAACCAGGTTTATAGTAGTTAGAGAAGGTACGAAAAAAAGGGACAAAATGTAGCAAACGGGATAAAAAAGGTACAACATAAAAAAAGTGTGTAATTGCTCCAAAACTGGTGAAATATATACAAATGAAAGATAATAAAAAAAATAAATACAAAAAACTGCTGTTAGAATTGGGCTGTTGAGGGGACAAAAAAAGTAAAAATTCACATAATGGGACCAAAAAAGTTGGCAAATTAAAATATTGCGGAAAAGTATTTCAAATTAACATGAGGGGCTTAAAACTGGAAGAAGGGAATAAAGGGACAAAGAAGGAACCAAGACAGGTAAAATATAAAAAGTTATATAAAGGGCCAAAAAGGTCCGAAGCGTACCAAAACGGGATAAAAAGCGACAAAGGTGGGAGAACTCAAAACGATTCACAAAATGAGCAAACAATTCGAGAAAATACTTCAAAAAGGTTCAACACGGGTAAAATATAGAGAAAAAGGGAGCAAAAAATAAAATAAAAAGGGTGAAATAACTTCTTGACAACAACAGATAATAGTTAGAGAAGAGACGAAAAAAGGGCCAAAAAGGGAAAACCTAAAAAAAAATGGGTGTAAAAAATGTTTGTGAACAACATGTTGATAATAGTTAAAAGGGACGAAAAATAGGGTCAAAACGTAACAAACGGGATGAAAAAGGGGACAAAAAGGAAAAAAAGCAAAAATGTTAAAAAAAAAATTACCAAAGATTGCAAGAAATGGAAAAGGGAGCAAAAATGTTCAAAATTGGAAAATTTAAAATTGAAAACTGAAATCACAAAGGGCGAAAAGAAAAATGCATGGCAACTGCAGTTAGTTTTGGGTTGTGGAGGGGATAAAAAGTATTAAAAAATTACGAAATGGAGATAAAAGATAGAAAATTAAAAAAAGTGCGAAAAAGTACTTCAAATTCTAATGCGGGGCGAAAAACTGGAAGATGACGATAAATGAACAAAGCAGGAGCCCAGGCAGGTAAAATATAAAAAGTTATTAAAGGGCTGGAGCGTAGCAATGAGGAACCTTTGAGGCGATGGGACTAAAAAGAAAGAATTATAAAAAAAAGAATAAGCAAACAATTCGAGGATAAAAAAATAGAGGATGTGGGAAAACGTTTTAAAAATTATCATAAAGGTCGAAAAGTAGAAGAGAAAATAAATCTTGGGAAATTGTTCTGGGATAATTACACTGTTCAACAGTCAATTTGTGGGTGAGAAATTCCTAATCAAGCTAAAAATACTAGGTCATTACAGTAAAAACCCCTAAAGGGTTTGAGTTTCTCAGGCCAATTTCTTTCTGACCTTTTACATTTTGTCCTTGTCTTGAGGCTTCTTCTCCTAGTTGTATTATTTTGTGGAAAAAAAAGTAATTTGGCATAATTTGAAAAGAAAATGTAATTACGAATTACATTTCCTTTACTCTATTCATATACTATACAGTTTTGCAGTTACAAAAATATGAAGAATGAAAAAATTTTTTTCCAAAAAATTCAAATTCTCTTTTTAAAAAAAATCTTGAAAAATCCAAAACGGAAAACACTGACAATTCTTATTACTTTCACGTAAAGTCACATAACCTGTGATTAATTTTTAATACAGGACATGAAAATCACTCAACGCATTGCCATTTTATAGATAATTAAGTGAAGTGAAGATTTTAAAAGAGTAAGGGACAATTCTTCGTCTTCTATTCCAACTCTCGTTAACGATTTGTGTGTGGGGCCACACAGATATTTCAACGGTATCTGCTACTCAGATATCCGTCATCTTGACGCTGATGTTAGAATATTTAGCCAGGGTCTGTCATCCGTTCATTGTCAAATGGCTGGTTAACCGGACGACGCGACGCACTATAGAGAAAATTCGTTTTTCAAACGTACTGTTCGTATGTGGAATATTCTTCCAGCAAGTGTGTTTCCTGCCATTTGTGACATTCTGAAATTCAAAACAAATGTCAACAAACACTACTCCCTCTTTCCTCCTTCCGATATCCTAATTTCCTTTCGCTAACACAATGCATTGCAGTTTGTCTTAAAAAAAAAATACAGTCGAACTTCTCTATTACGAACTTCCGTACAACGAAGTTCCCTATATAACGAATTTATTTCCAGAACACTGCAATTTCGTTAAATTTTCAGTATGTTTTGATCTCCTTATAACGAGTTTCCTTATAGCGAAGATTTCTTTACTACGAATTTTTTCTACGCCCGTAACTCGAATGCTCATGCGTTTTTGATCTCCGTATAACGAGTTTTACATAAACACATTTTTCACTCTCACCATACAGACACATATTTCCATTTTTTATTTGTTTTTGTGTGTGAGATTCACATTTCTACTCTCTGTAAGTGAGAGAAATGTAGGCTCGCATAGTAGACTACACGCAAAAATGGAAAAATCAAACGCAGACAAAAATTACCAATTATTTTAAATAAAATTCAACATACATAAAAATAAAATTTGTTTAAAAGAATTCTATATTACGAATTTTCTATATAACGAATTTTTTTTTGGTCCCCTTGAGATTCGCTATATGGAAGTTCGACTGTATATATAAATAATTTTATGAAGAAAGTCAAATATTTGTTTTTGACAAATTCTGGGGTATGAGATGGCGTATACGTAATATTAACAGTTAATAAAGTAACCTTACTATGCCAAAAATTCCACAATTCTCCATTATGTCTGGCTTAGCCAGACCACAAATTCCAATACCAACCCAGATCCCACCACTTGCCATACCATCCTCTTAAGTCCTCACATGAGTAACCCCTTTTATCGGCACATAGGCGAATGCGAGAGAGAGCGAGAAAAAAACAACATTTTATGAATGCTTGATTACATGCCAACATCGAGATGAGTATTGAAAACAATATCGCTCTATCCCTTCCACTACACTTGCACTGGTAATTGTGGACAGTGCTGTCCTTCCTAGAACCCCCACACCCACACACACCTAGACACATTCTCGAGTCTGGTTAAATGTGCGAATGCAGAGGGTTGGGGATTTTCACTGCAACGCATATTCAAATCTTCTTGTGCCCTAACACACATACACACACTAACGGGTTGCTATGTAGGCTACGGGTGCGGGCTGGTAATGGTAATGGCAATGGTACAGCTGTACGATGCGTCCTTTAACTATTAGTTTCTGCCTGATGACCGGAAATTAATTTCGGTCACCACATCTCGTCGTCGTCGTTGTCGTCGTCGTTGTTAGCGATATAGAGATGTTTATGCGGTCGATGGTCGCATGTAAATGTTGTCAACGTAGTGTGTGTGAGTGTGTAACAAGCAAACATGTGTTGGTAAGTTGGCTTGTCGACTCACCAGTCACAGTTATGTGGATTCACTTTTGCCATGACAGCTCAAGTTTAGATATCCCATTAAAGATGTAAGTAAACGACAGAGGACTTAAAGATTATGCAGCCAATGACGAATGAGCAAGTCTGTGGCAATTTACAATATAATCGATGACATCGATTACAAGGATTTTGGTTACGGAAAATTACCGTGTAGATTAGTTGGGAATCTTAATATATATTTACCCTCGACACTGATTCACTGATACACTGATTCACTGACTCTGTCACGCAGTACGTAGGAATTTAAATAGGCATTCTATAATTTTCTATAAATAATAATAATAAAAAAAAATATTTTTTTTTTGTACAGAAATTGTGTTTTCCCCAAATTTTTTTTTTACCAAAATTTTTTTTTTCCAAAATTTTTTTTTTAAAATTTTTTTTTTTAAAAAAATTTTTTTTTTTCAACAAAATTTTTTTTTTTTACAAATTTTTTTTTTTACAAAATTTTTTTTTTAACAAAATTTTTTTTTTTTCCACAATATTTTTTTTTTCCACAAAAATTTTTTTTTCAGCAAAATTTTTTTTTTCAAGAAATTTTTTTTTTTTCAACAAATTTTTTTTTTTCAACAAAATTTTTTTTCCATATTTCAACGGGCGCCATAGGCGCATTACAACTTACTAGTGTATAAATATTTTGTTTTAAGGTGAGATTTGTTTAAATGGAAATGGAGTATCGTTTGCAGAAGTTATAAAGGTAATTGTAAAATAAATGAGAAATAATATTAATCATACGCACCGAAGGCGAAATGTATGGAGAGTTATGTTATTTGTTTTGGGATATATTTTTAGATTTTGTGTACTGTGTTTTGGGTGAAAGATTGCCGTATTCATGGACAAGCCTATGCTTAGGAAAATCCCTCAACAAAGCTCAAAGGGATTATGACAGCTAATGTATGTTCGCTAGGAAGTTGCAAGGTCAGTTTTAATTCAGTAATTGTACAAATGTTCACTGCAGCCATATATCAGATTAAAACTTGTCCATCACGCCATAACTAAAGGTTTTCCCATGACTCCTGTTCTATGAAAATTGTGCAACTTTTACCGTATTTACAGAGACATTGGTAAATTAATTTAAAATAAATATCAATCATACGCAGTGGTGGCCAAATTTAAATTTGTTTGTTTTGCCTGTACTCTGCAGGTATTTTCCTTTCTTTTCCACATCCAAATTTCATACTTCTGTTCCCATATCAAAGGTAACTCTCCAACCACTCTGAAAGATAATACAATTAAGAAGCTTATATTTCTGTAAAAAAAAAAAAAAAAAACACTGCCTCTCCAAAATCTCTGCCAGCTACCCGCATCTACTTAACTACTTATGCAGTCTATTATCATTAGCCTTCTTTTGTTTTGCCATTATCCGGCCGTGAGCCAAAAGAACTACTTGAAAATTTCACCATTAATTTTAATCTGTTCTATTTAAGTGTCACAAACACAAACAACAAACGAACGAACGAAACCAAAAACAATCCCCCAAAAAGTCAAAGTTAAAATTACAATGCGCAACGAAAGTTCACACGGTTAACTTTAACTTGCGGTGTCTGTTGTCGCTTTTCTCTCTGTGTGAGTGTGTGTGTGTGTGTGTATTTCTGCTGGCTGAGAAATGTCAACGCAGAGGAACACAACAACAACAACAAATTGTCACTAAAACTAAAGTTAAAATGATGATAAGGTTTTTTATGTGTCTCTTTGTACGTTCTGCCCTCCTACAGATTTTTTGTGTGCTGCCCGAGTGCGGCATGACTACAAACCTGGCAACATTGCCACGTGCCATTTATTTTTTTTTTGTCTTTGTCACTTATCGTTGTTGCATTTTTTTGGTTTTTTGTTGTTGTGGTTGTAGTTTTGTTGTCTTTGCCAGCGGGATTACTATTTTTATAGTAATGTCCACAAGTTGTCATGGTGTGTGAGTCTGTGTCCACGTTATATGGTGTTTCTGATGCAGATTGTAAGGGGGAAATGGTGGGGGGCTCACAAAAAAAATGTGTGGCATATTATTTGAAAGCTTTTTTTTTTTTGTTGCATACCCATGTGATAGTTGGGCAACAAATTAAAGCTGACTACGTCAGAGTTTATTACTTAACATCGGGCTGAGTGCATGAGGACCGTAAGGCTGTTGCCCAGCTAAGGGTAGTTGATGAAACATCTGGACAGTCTGGATATTTTAAGATTATCAAATAAGTACTAGTTGTATTTTTAGTTAACAAAAAATTAACCCCAAGAACAACAACTTAAGGATAGAATTTGTTTACATTCGAAATTAATACAATGACAGTTTTCTTTATACATATTACTTTTCTCCATAGAAACCATAAACCTGAGAGTGTTCTTCATCCATTTCATTTTTCTTTTTTCAAATCGCATAAATTTTGTTCAAGTTATGACTAAAAATCTAAAATAACTCATAATTGATATTAATCATACGTGCCATGGAACCAAAATTTGATTTGTTTACCTTTTGATTGATGGGATTTCTCCAACACCAGCTAACAGGAAAAATCCAAACATCCGGTTTGCGGGGGATTTTCCTAAAATTTATTTTGACTTTAAGTCATAATTAATATTAGTCATACGTATGGAACCAAAAATTATTTTCTTAAATTTGTATGTGATTGGATTTCCCCAACAACAGCTAACCGGAAAAATCCAACCATCCGGTTTGCAAAGGATTTTCCTACAATTTCATTTGACATTAATATCAATCATACGTTCCATGGAACCCAAAAATTATTATTTTTACATTTTAGTGATGGGATTTCCCCAACACCAGCTAACAGGGAAAATCTAAACATCCTGTGTGCAAGGGATTTTCCTATAACTTAATTTCGCAATATGTAATAATAAATATTAATCATACGTTCCATGGAACGAAAAATGATTTTTTTTACATTTTAGTGATGGGATTTCCCCAGCACCAGCTAACAGGGAAAATCTAAACATCAGGTGGACAAAGAATTCTCCTACAATTTAATTTCGCAATAAGTCATAATTAATATTAATCAGACGTTGCATGGAAGAACAAATTATGGTGTTTTTATCATTGGTTTCATAAAGTATTGGATTGTTTATTGATTTAGAGACATTAATGATATTAAACAATAGCGAAAACGTGATGAAAGTGCCATTATGGACGTGATCTCCTCAACATTGTACTGAGACCAATTTCTATCACATTTTAGTAAAGGGATTTCCCCAACACTTACGAATAGGAAAAATCTCATATAGCATCTCTTTAAACGACGACATACTTACTAACCGGGAAAAGCTCTCTAACGACGACTCGGGGGGATAAGGGATTTTTCTACACTTAATAACAGTGAAAAGGTAAGACAACACCTCTCTCATTGACGCATAGGGAGGATAAGGGTCTCTTCTACACTTACTAACAGGGAAAACCAAAGACGACATATCTTCTATATATATATATCTTCTATATCTTCTTCGAATCACGTCGATAAGTGATTTGCCTTTGCTTACGAACTGGAAAAAAACCTCTTCAAACTAAAAAGCAGATGGATAAGGAAATTCCCCAAAACTTACTAAAATTGAATTCCTTATGAAAGTCTTGTCTCCTACGATTCCTACGATAATAACTCAACTTTTTGGGGGCACTTATGAAAGAAACTTCAAAATAAGTCACAATTAATATCAATCATACGCTATATGGGACAGAGACAAACAATTTTTAATTTTTCGGAATGTGAAAAATTGTGAGAATCCATGTAATCATCCTTCATTTTAAGCGAATTCTGAAAATCCATTAGCTGTTTTCGGAAAAACATGCATAAGGTCCTTAAACAGCAGGTATACTTACTTCTTTTCTTT